>NW_010729124.1:3204678-3246217 GCF_000365185.1 Nelumbo nucifera
TGCTCGATCATTAAGGGCTGAGAGGTTAAGTGTAAGACCATTGAGGGTTATACCTGATGGGCTAATCTTGCACCTGCCCACAGTCCTTGGGTTTTTATAAGATTACTTAACCCAGTGACCACTTAATGTAAGTGTTGGGCCCATAGGGTTCATGTGATGGGCTCAGGGGTTCACTGAGCCTTTCAGTGAATTCGGCTGGGCCTTGTAATAAAGGTTGGGTCGAACCCATGTGGCTGGTGTGTAAATCAATGCTTGGGTCCCACGCCATACAAAGAAGCCCAACTGGGCAACAGATTGGAAACTAGTTAAGCACTAAACACTTAATAGGTCAAAAACACATTTCGAGCTGGGCTGATATGATCACCCATCTATGGGGCGTATCTGGGATTAAAGTTAGAAAATGATTGAGCCTTTAACCTTATCCACTCTGGGAGACCAAATTCAAATCAGATTTGAATCTAGTAACCTCCTGATAAGATTAGGAGTAAGCTAACTTAATCTGGAGATAGGATTAAGATCATCCCCTATCCAAATACTGATTTGGATTGGGATAACTCCTAATTATGAGGTTCCTTAATCAAGAAGAAAATAGGAAAAACCCTAAGAGAGATCAAAAATCAGATTTCGAACCAAGGGTTGTAAGCAAGAAAGCATCCTATGAACTGAGATTATATCTCATACACACTCCAGAGAGAAGAGAAGCAATTCAGCCATCTTCATCCCAAGAGTTCTTCTCCAGCCGCCGCCATTCCTTCTAGCAAGATTCGATCTTTCCAAAAGAAAGAAATCAAGAAATCAATTCTTGACATCAGACTTGCAGAAAAGACTGAAAAAGATTTGGTGCTCAGAGTTTCCAAAGGATTCTTGAGAATGATCCAGTGTGTAGGACGCACTCTGCTGGTTCCGTTCCACATACAGTTGTGTTATCTTCAGTAGAAGCGGATCTTGGTGTCCTCTTTGGGTGTGAACACCAACTTTGGGAGATACTGCTTCTCTGGATCAGGTATATTTTTTCCCTTCCCTTTTGGTTCAGATCTGGTTCGATTATGGTTCAAGTAGGATCCTTGAATATTGTATTCTAAATTTAGGGAATACGATTCACAGTTGAGAGAAGGTAGGAAAATTTTTGAAATTCACCCACCCATTCCGCAATCCTTCTGGCATCCATTAGATGGATCCTACCATTCTTTCATTACCATGGAGCCAAACTAAACCAACCCATTCTCACCCCTACTAACTTGCATCTCCACAACCTATGCATTCACACAGCCCCTACTCAATTTTATTGTCCATTGATGTTATATATATATTTGTCACATTGGCAATTTAAATATGCATTGCATATATGGGGTATTGATGGAACATCAATAAAACTAGGGTAAATTTCTTAAACTATCCTTATGGTTTAGCTAATTGACTAAGTGTACCCTTACCGTTTGAAAATAGACTAATGCTACCCCTACTATTTCTGACAATTGACTAATACTTGTTTTACCCTTTATTCTATTTCTGAAAATAGAATAATGCTACCCTTACCGTTTGAAAATAGACTAATGCGCCCCTTAATATTCCGTTAACAAAAAGACAAAAACTATTTTACCCTTTATTCTTCTTCAAATTTTCAAAACAAAACATGAAAAAGAGAGAGAGAGAAAGAGAGAGTACATGTCCGGATACTGCCTTTTTCAACAAGTCTGATCTCTGATACTGGTGGGTCAATTTCTGGCAGCCATTAAATTCTGGACAGAACTGGCATTGGCATGGAGGGCAGCAATGATTTCCCTCCACCGATCATAGAGAGCTCTGGTCGAACCACCGTCGTGGAAGATCACTCGTCTTGTCCCTATCCCCCACCTGGAAATTTTAGGAATGAGCACCCCAACATCGGTAGCAATGAGCACTGTCAAGTTCATCGGCAGCAATGAGCACCACCTACTTGTCGTGTCGGAAGCAGAGGGCAGAAACCAGTAAAAAGAAGAAAATGGTGGTGATTCTCTCAAATCCATCTTTTATTTTCCCGCAATCTCTTAACATCTTCAAGTAAAAAAAAAGGTAGAAAAAGAAATCTGTCGGGGCAGAGACAGAGGATAGAGGGCTTTAGCATGTCAGTGGTCAACAGTACCTCTCACTTGCTGCACCGTAGATGCATTGCAGGTAGACGCACGGTAGCGTTTGTGGTGATGCTTTAGCTCCAACATGTTTTGGAGCTTGAAAAACCTCCGTGTCCCAAATTTTTGGAACACTATTAACTCTTATTTTCTTTCTTAGAAGCAATCAATCTATTTACATTCAAAAATTATTTTTTTTTTCTCCTGGGAAGCTGTTGTTTTGTGATTTAATTGGTGTCCTAAGTCAATGGTCAGATGAAGTTGTTTTGATGTCTAATTTGAGCATCATCTATTGTTCTAAGAATATTTTTCTTGGGAAGCTGTTGTTTTGTGATTTAATGGGTGACTTGAATCAATGATCAGATAATTAATTTTGCTTCCTATGAATTAAGAGGAAGAGAGGGAAATGACCAAGAGATTGAAGGAAAGAGAACCACCAATAAAGGTGGTGGAAACGGTAGGAAGGTGGAAAGAAGGAGAAGAAAAGAGAAAAGGGGAGAGAGAGATAGAGAGATAGGAGATCACTAGAGAGATAATCGGTGGAGGGAAACTGTTGCTGCCCTCCATGCCAATGCCAGTTCCATCCAGAATTTAATGGCAGCCGGAAGTTGATCCACCATCATCAAAGATCAGACTCGTTGAAGAAGGTGATATCTGGACGTGTACTCTCTCTCTCTCTCTCTCCCCTTTTCCCTGTTTTATTTTGAAATTTTGAAGAAGAATAAAGGGTAAAATAGCATTTTTTGTCTTTTTGTTAACGGAATATTAAGGAGCGCTAATGGTAAGGGAAGTATTAATCGATTGTCAAAAACAATAGGGCTAACGTTAGTCAATTTTCAAACAGTAAAGGTACACTTAGTCAATTAGCTAAACCATAAGGGTAGTTTAAGAAATTTACCCATAAAACTATTGGGGTAGGGCTGCTGCCGCAAACAGATCAAAAACTTTATACACCAAGATATGATTTTCTTACATTCAAAGTTGTTTATGGGAATGGAATTGGTATTGATTCCAGTGGGATGGATAGAGAAAAGGATTATACTATAATTTCATGGATTTAGGTAAACCTATCCTATAATTTTTATTTTACTAAAACACCCCTATAGTTTACAATTTATTTAATTAATGACCTTTCATTAAGAAGTATTTGTTTTGCCATTTGAAAATAGTAACATGATCACCTAATCTAAGTAGAAAATGTTCAAGGGCATGAGTTCATGATCGTTTACTCCAAAAGTACCCCTTAACACTTCTTCCTATTGAAAGAAAAAAAATGAGCAAATAGAACTAAAAAGAGTCATTGCTCGTGTTTTTTTAAGAAAAAATGGTATTTTCATTTTTATTTTCTTTTGATTGAATTTATTCAAATGGACATTAGTGTCAAAACTGTCATTTTCCATTGTCATCTAATGGAAGGTCGATTAAGTAAATCGATTGTAAACTATAAGGGGTGTTTTAGTAAAAGACAAACCATAAGATAGATTTAAGTAAATTCGTGAAACTATAGGGGTGTGTTAATAAATGACCCTAGGAAAAAAAAAGAGCAAAGAAGTTAATAGGGAAACTCTCTGGTTGTGTTACAAAAAACATGGAAGGGAAACTTAATGGCATCAAAGCATGTTTTATGCTTATCATCAATGGTCGAAGGAGGAAATGCACGATACTTTGGAATTTTAAGGTTCAAAGTATTGATAGGATACACTGTGTATCGAGCGTATCGTATCAGATCTTTGGGCCCCAATACACCTGTTTACAACAAGTATTTTTATAAAATGCTTTTTATATTTATTAGTATAAATATAATTATACTTAAAACTAAATTTTGAAAAATAAAATAAAATATGTATTAGTTAAAGTACCGATTCACCTCTATCAATACAAAAAGGTGTATCAATACTTTGAACCATGGTAATTTTTTACTACCACAAGATTGGTTTGGAGGAGAGATTGAAGATCACATACCACCTTTGACATCGTGATTGAAATCAAAATATGTGGAATTGGAATCAGATTCCCAGTTGGTTCAGACAAAAATGAGAATGATTTTTTTTTCTTTTGCTTTATCAAAATGAGAATTGGAATCAGCTGAAATGGGATTTTATTGGGAAGGAGAGGGACCATTTCCTCAAATGTGGATGCATTCTTACAGAAAGCAGGAATGGGATGCGAATTCTACCCATACAAACAATTTCTTATTCCAGACCACCTGTTCCTCTAAACCAAACAAGCCCTAAATTCTAGAGAGTTGTCTTTTGTCTCCTTTCATGTATTTCTAGGACCCATGGTTGGTTGCATGGAGTCCATATTAAGTAAGGCTCCGTCTGGTTTGTGGGAAAGTTTGGGTGGGATGAGATGGAAAAGTGTAAAAATTTTATTTTCCTCTATTTGGTTGTGCAAGGGAAAATAGTGGAAAAATTCATTTTCCCATATTTGTTTCCCTAACCAAATTATGACAATTATACTGATGTATTTTGTATGATGAACTAATGAAGTGAATTAAGGGCCAAACAGCTAAACTAGTTGATATAATCCAATTTATATATATTTTTAGAATATGTTGATTGTAACCATCACATTTGATACAGACCAATGATGGGCCCACGTCATTTGAATTTCATATGGCAAAATCATGGCCCCATGCAACAACAGGTAGCAGTCCTTTTTTGCAACCAATCGACAAGATACTGTACTGTAATGTCGGGATGATTTAAGCCATTAATCTCTCCTCTTTCAAACTCATATCATTAACTCACCAGTCACCACACATTTGATACAGAGAAACTAAATATAAAAGCCAGGAGATCCTAACCAAGGGTCCAAGTTTTGAGGCATTAAAAAATCTACCAAAAGTCCATGCTTCAATTAATTATTATAATTAGGCTAGTTTTAAATTTTAATTTTTCTTTTTATTGGTTAATGCTTTATAATAAATGTTAAAAGCAAATATTAAAATTTATATATTTATAAATATTAACAACAATTAAATTGATTTTTTAAAAATTAAGATATACACACACCATCCATGCTTTGTGTTTTGGGTGCGTGTCACCCGGTGGGGTGGTGTTTATATACTTCACAATAGATTGTGGTTCCTCCTCTCAAACTAAAATAATCAAAAAATTCAAAAGCAAAATTGCATGCCATTAAACTTGCAATTTTCAAATATGTCGAAGCCTACAAGTTGCTTCTCTATCATCCAACTTCAAAACATCAGAGATAAAACATAACTGATATAAGAAGGAAACAAAGGAAAGGTCTCTCTCAACAATAACAAAATTTCATCCTAATCTAAATATCTCCAGATCACTCAATTCATCTATTCAATTTCTGAAGATATAATCATGGATAGGAATTACATAAACAAGTTGGGCCTTGACGCCTTGAACACCAAGGGTTCAACTAAGCTTCCTGGTTGGAGACCTGTCCTTCTTGAACACCAAGGGGAACTTGATCTTGGCATTGTGGACTCTCTTGTAGCCGGAATGGTGATTGTCTTGATGACCTGGATGCATAGTTCTTGATCGTGGTTGGGTTCTTCTCAAAAATCTATAATGAAAAAAGACAATGGTCAAGAGAATGCCCATCTAAAACCACAAGCAACTATAAATGGATTGTATGAAACCGTGGTTTTTAAAAACGAACTGGTGACCGAATCAGTCAGGGGTCCGGTTACCGGTTCGAACGGTCCAACCGTTCAACCCGAACAGCCAGCCCGTTCTGACAAAAATTAAAAAATTAGAAAACGGTCAAAACCGTTCGAACGATTAATTAGCCGGTTCAACAGTTTGCTGATCAAAATTAACGGTTTTGGGAGAAAAAGCAGTTTTGGAGGAAAATGAAACCGATCAGGTGACCGGTTTCTGGTTTTTCCCGTCCTACCATCCGGTCGGTCTGGTTCGGTTTTAAAAACAATGTATGTATGAAACAACAAGCTAGATTTAACAAAGAGAGAAAGAATCTGACATAAGTCAGAATCACTAACAGTAGTAGATAATTCGTTAGTGTTAATTTGTTTTTTCTCATTTAAAAGCCCACTGACCCACTACTATCTTCACTAAAAGAAATCTCTAGTCATAGAAGAAAGAATCTTGAATGCATGGTTCACAAGATTGGCGAACAGAAAAAAAAAAAAAACAAATAAATAAAAACAAAACTTGGAAATTTACTTCGATTTGGTCTTGAATGCATGGAGGTCTTCTTCGATTTGGTCTATATAAAAGCCTAGAAGGGCAAAGAGAGATCATTCAAGGCAGCCATCTCAACTCCAATAAATTACTCGAAAAGCAAAGTATAAAATACATAAAAAAGGTAAAAGCTAGAGAAGAAGAAGAGCTTCGATAAAATGCAGTTCGTTTTGGAGGAATTTAGGTAACTAGCAAAAACCAGGATAGAGCAGAGGACGAGAGCTTGAAGTGGGAAATGGAGAGAGTGTGTAGGATTCTTATATATGGATAGGGAATATCTTTCTTCAAAA
This sequence comes from Nelumbo nucifera, assembly GCF_000365185.1. The sequence goes on from NW_010729124.1 coordinate 3,211,261, forward strand.
AAAAAAAAGCTAGAGATAGAATCCTTAATACGAGTAGATCTTGAATGCAGTCTTATCGTCGTTCAAAGACACCGAAAAAGTGGCCGGAGAATATGACTCTTGGAATGTCTGGAGGTAGACGGGGAAGGATGAAGGAGTTTCCTCTCTGAATAATTTTTCTCAAATACGTTTTCGATTTTTCCTTTCTCAATGGGGTCGCATTGATTTGGTTCTAGAGGGGTGTGCATTCGGTTTATTCCGTTAAAAACTGAATCGAATAAATCAAAATTTTAAAAACCGAAATCAAAACCAAATTATAGAAAAATCAAAATAACTGAATCGAATGGTTTTCAATTATTTTGGTTAAAATCGAATTTTAATAATATATATTTTATTATATATATATATATATATATATATTATAACATATAATATATATTATATATTATAAAATATATATTATGAAATCAAATTTTATTATATTATATATTAATATATAAATATATAATACATAATATATTATTTGTTACATATTATATACTATATCTTATATATTATATATTACATATAATAATAGAAAATTTTATTAATTCGGTTAATTAAATTTCTAATTTTAAAACCGAAAACCGGATTAGCCAAAAATCGAATTAGTCAAACTGATTTAACGAAAAATCAAAAAAATCGAACTGAATAAATCAAAATCGAAATTTTTTATTTGATTTTTTTATTTTAACCAAATAATGCTCACCGCTGGGTGCGACCCCACGTTCTTATTTTAGGATCGCGTCCCACCCTTTTTCCATCTCATTATCCTATTTTCCCCAAAGCAAACAAACAAAATTAGAATATTCCCCTTTTTTCCATCCTTATCCCACAAACCAAACATAGTTTAACGTGTCATGCAGGGAAAACTTTATAGATGTCTGTCGAAATTCAAACCGACATTTTTTTTCTATCTGATGACGTGCCCAATGTTTTTAACTACGACCGATGATTGGTATTTCTGCGAGTCTACACAATAACGACGGTGTTGAGCAGCACACTGTCCGCTAAGACCCCAAACCCAAACCAAAACTTCTTGTTTAGGAGGATTCCAGATATCAGAAAAGGAAAAGGAGAAGAATACGCTGAAGAAGAAGAAGAAGAAGAAGAAGCGGAGTAGGAATAAAGGAGGAGGAGCGTGCAGTTTCCGGCGATTACAACAAAGTCGGCAGCGACGGTGACATCGACGGTAGCTCCAGGTGTTTATTTTTCATACCTTTATTCTCCCCCTCCTTTATTTCCTATTTTGAATGGGGAATCAATCACTCCCTCTTCTTTTATACTTATCCTCTTGAGGAGGGAGTCCACCACGCCCTGAAGCCGCATAAACCGTGACATGTCCGCAGCCTATATCTCCGGCAACTCTCATTCCTGGCAGCTCTCACTCGGGCGGTAGTTGACTCGAAACTGAGAGTGGGTGTAGGCTGCTCGCATTCTTTTTTCCCTATTTAGGATTCTCGAGTAGAGAGGCTTGGTTTTAAATTGGACTAGAGGAGAAATTTTTTTTAATTGAAAGTAATCGAAAAAAAAATAACAGATTTTTCTATGCTTAGCAGGAAGATGAGAAGAATTACTCTTAAGTTGTTCTTTTAGCAATAAAATAACCCTTGTACTTTCATTTGATTTCATTCGACTAGTTGTTTTTACGATAATAGCCTGTGGGAATCTATTATGATTCGATTTTTTGGTTAATGGGTTTTATAATTCTTGAAAAGATAGGTTGATAAGGTCACGAATCGGAGATGCATAATTCTTCTGCCGGACCCGCTTCCAAGACCAAAGTTGGATCCTCCCATTCCCAACCATCTGAGACATCGTTCAAGCGCAAGCGAGGCGTCTTTCAGAAAGATCGTAAGCAATTGCTTTTGATATACGCACGAATGCTTGTTTAAGATGTAAAATAGCTGTTATTTTAAGTACTGACTATGACTGGTATATGCCTGTCTTTTCTGTTGATGACTTTGTTACAGTGCAACACATGATGTATGGTTTTGGAGACGACCCCAATGTACGTACCTTACTATGTTGCAAATTTTTTATTAGTTGCAGTTAGCCTTTGCTAATCTGATGGCAAGTACTAAGTAGTAGTGTTTGGGCATTGGTTTTACAATAGCTTAGCAGTTACACATTATTGGACATTTTACCGTAATTGTCTTCGAGAAAGCTCTTATTCATCAATTTAATCTTTACATTTTGTCAAATGGCTTCTGGATGTTTCATGGCATTCAATTGAGTGACCTCATATCCAAATTCTCCCCTGTTATGGGTGTTGTTCAATAGAAGATCTAATAGGTGGCTCACTTAGATTTGTTTGTTGTGGCCTTGCATAGGCATCTCAAGAGTTGGGCCTGTCACTTGAAGCCTATTTTAGATTCTGCAGAGAACTGGAGCTTGTTCCAATGCAACAAAGTTTAGAAATTTTCAATGAACTAAAAGTTGAATGTCACCTGTCTAGTAGTTACTTTTCTATTTCAAATTTCTTTAATGGTTTGTGGTTAGTTACAAGTTGAAGGGACTAGATGTGCCAGGGGAAGACCAAAAAGGACTTGGCTGTAAGTAATAAGAAATGATTGAGCACCTATAACTTAAAATGGATAGGGCACTGAACAGAACAGAATGGTGAAACAGGATTTTTGAAACCAACTCATATAGTTGGGACAAATCTTAGATGATGATGATGAAGCTTGTGGTTAGTTGATTATTACTTCTAAGTTGTCTAGATAAGCAGTCATTTGAGTTAGCATCATAACTGGTCTATATATTCATCTTTTAAGTGATCAATATATTAAGGATTGATTTGTGTGCAGCTTTCTGAGAGAGGATTTTGCCCCTCCAAGAGGCAAATTAGGACATCTCCCTCAAAGTGGACACTATCTTCTTCCCAATTTCTGTTCACTTTTCCTTCGTATTTAATTTAGGAATTAGGCATGTTATGTAAAACTACTCAATGAATATATTTTGCTCAAGTGGGAAAATTTTCAGGGTCATTCAAAGAACTTTATAGGAACCACTAAGCTAACAAAAAAAGTGCAAGAGGCTTTGTTTTAGTTGGAGTTTGGTAACTGCTAATTTCATCACTTTGTTGTAGTTTTTTTTTCATTGTTGTTTGAGTTTGCCATACTAACACCCAAAAGAGCCCATTCTGTTTCTGTACAATCAGGCCTTTCTGAATCGAATTACTCTTATGCCCCAATTTCCTTGCAGAGAAAGGTTTTCTTCTTTCAATATTTTCTTTGGCTTCCAAAATGTCCCCTTTATTATTTTTCCAGTGTGGCCAAGGAAAGTGGGCAATTTATATGCATTTTGGACTTCCTAGGTTAGGTAAGACTTGTTATAAAAGATAAGAAAACCTAATAACTGGATGAATTTGGGCAATGAACTAGAATCTCATGTTTATGCAAAAACGGAGTACTAATTACTAGTGCATCAAATGAAGTACATAAAAGGAGTCCCGAAGCACTTTACTATATTATGTAATTTACATGGTTCTTGGTCCCAGTTTGTTGGGGGGGGTGTCACTCCTGGTTCTCTTTCCTTATGCTCTATTTCTTCCTTCGTAGAAAAGCCTTTAGTCCCTTGATTCTATTTGTTTCTCTTTTCCTTTTTTTTCTCTTTCTTTCTCATCTTTGACTCCCAACTTTTGTTTCCCCCTCGTGTGTGTGTGTGTGTGTGTGTGTGTGTGTGTGTGTGTGTGTGTGTGTATAGAACAATTCAATAAAATTACCTTAATGTGGTAAATAAGTATCTCAAAGGTGTAATAACAAGTTGACAAAAATAAAAGGTAAACATAAAAGAAAGCATGTTATAATCACCTAGACTGATTATGGGCTATGGCCTTCATTCCATATGTTACCTTATTGTTCCCATGCGATGCCCTAAGTGCATCACCTGCCTAGGCATTGCATATGCAATGCGGTTACAAAAATATTTAGGTGATACCCTAGGCATTGTGCAGTCAATGCTGTGACTTCACCAATGTTTTAAAATGCGGAGGCATGACAATAGGCATTCCACCACCCAGAGGCATGGGGCATAGTTCAGAACGCAAGAGGCGTAAATCTCCTTAAGAGGAGGAATAAGAGGGAGGAAGAGAACTTCTCCTTTTCTTTTCTTTTTGTTTTCTTCTTTCTTCCTTCATACATGAGGTGCATGTGTATGCCTCAGGGCTCAGGGTGTTTTGAATGTCCCTTGCCTATACATATGCCTCCAAGAGTATGCCTCAAACACCTTTAAAAACATTGGACTTCATTGATCTTCTTTCTTTGTTCTAGTATGTTCTGTTGGGATAAGTTCAAATCACCTTGTAAATTGGTCATAAGAATGTTAAGAAAAAAATTACGTAAATATTCATAGCTGTGAAACAATGACATAATATAAGCTGATGAATCAAGGAATAGCATAAATGAATTTCTTTTTCTTTATTAAGTTTATATGAACCATCTAAAGAAAAAGAGTTCATTTATCAGAACATTGATGTGAGAACAGGAAATATTGACTAGCATGGAAACTAGTCTGATGCATAATAGATTCTGAGCAAGCTTTCCACTGTATTTTTATTTCAATTGTAGAATGATAATATAATCAAAATCCTTAGTTGGGAATCAACCAGATTCCAACCTACTACACGAATATAACCTGCATGACTTGCATGCAACCATGCTATTTGAAATGTTACATTATAATTATGTTGTTGTATTTTGGGTGTAACATTGCTCAGTTCAGATAATGACATTATTTGGGTTACATCTCTGCAACCAAATGCTTTTGCCACTTTTACAGCCACTTCCTGAAACTGTTACACTTCTGGAGGACATTGTTGTTGAGTATGTCACAGAGTTGGTAAGCACTATCCTACTTTCCTCTTTCTTACAGGCCTTTTTTGAACTTCTCACAATTAGATTGATCAACATCCATGACTTATTATCTTCTGCTGTACTTTTGTAGGTTCATAAAGCCCAAGATATTGCATCTAAGAGGGGGAAGCTTCTGACAGAGGATTTCCTATTTCTAATTCGCAAGGTATCTTCTGCAGACACTGCTTTCACATTACACCATTCTGTAGCTTGTGCAATTGAGACTATATGTGGATAGATCTTGTATGGTAAATGGTAGATATTATGTCTCATCCAAGTTCAATATTATGGATCCTCATAACCACCTCTCGAGTATATGAAAATAAGACCTCAACCAATTCCTTTTTTTACACAATTTGACTGCATGAAGTACCAGGTACCCTTAGAAAACTTTAGTTCCTTTGAAAACAAGTTGGGGTTTAGGCTGATTCAGGTCCGGTGTTCAAGTTGGCTTTTTTGTGAGTTCTGTAATACAGCAAACTAACATCATCTAACTGTACAACCGCACAGGATTTTCCAAAACTTCACCGTTGTACAGAATTATTGTCTATGAATGAGGAACTGAAACAAGCAAGGAAGGCTTTTGAAGTAGATGAAGAGAAGTTGGCAACAGTAGATTGAAACGGGAGAACAGATTGGAATGACAAGGAACAGGATATGACTCTTAGAATGTGGGCTTGAACGTGCGACTGCATCACTATAAATACGTTTACAAAATCGATCCATTCATTTGACATTAAAGTAACGTTTTCTTTTTTTTTTTTTGGTAGAAAGTTATGTGTTCTAATAGAATGGGTGATTCACTTCAAGTCATCTCTTCAGTGCTATAAGCCATAAACGTGACATTTCGTAGAAGCTCGAGGGCATTACTTGTAGTTGTATGAATCAATGTTTTCGAACCTCCGTTGACCCGGATGGTCGGACTCAAGGTTAAAAGTATTGATACATACCAGTTTATGCATGTTGTGCCAATGGCTTTCTGATATGCCACCCCTCCAGGGGTTGTATCGGGTCAGACTATAGTTCAGAGGGTAGTTGGGCTTTAAATCAACCCCTCTGAACTGGTTTTGAAAAAAATAAATAAATAAAACCTAAAAAAAGTATCAATACAGGCCGATATGCCCTGTGTCGATACTTTGAACATTGGTTGGGTTGTTCGGTCTGGGAATTATCCAGGCAACCGGTTCTGTTTTATCTCAAAATTCTGTTTTACCTCAAACCTGGTTCCTGGCCAAAAACTGTTAAATTGGTCAGTGACATGTCAAATTGTTGACTCGTTTAATGGTTGTAGACTTTTTATTTTAATTATTTTTTATGTTTTTTTTCATTGGAATGGGTTATCTATGTTTGAACTGTTGACCCAGAAACCAGGGGCCACAGTTCCGGTTCTGGGTCGGTTTTTAAAACCTTGGTATAATCAAAATTGATGTACCAATAATATTCTTTCTTGCTGATGCCCGGCTGATATGTTTGCATATACCCCAGGGCCCATCCCTAAATAAACACCGTTGTCACACAACTGAAGTAACAGAAAAATTCTCGACATAGTTCATAGTTCATATTGATGTGGGTCTGTGCAAACGAATGGCTTCTCAGTTTCACTTTCAATCGAGAAGCGTCAAGGTCTCACCTCATGGTCATGGATACGATCTTGTTTGTGCGGGGTTTTATAGTCCAAATCAGTGTTTTTGAACTGCCGTTGACCCGAATGGTCGGACTGTACAATCCAGGACCGTTCAGACAACCAGTTTCATTTTACTTGACAGATAGCTTCGTTTGTTTGCAGAATTGCAGTGCAATTTCATTTGCATTGGCGCAGCGAGTATAGGAGTGCAAGTTCTGGCGCACTTTTGTGAGCCAATTGCTAATGTCAACTATTGAATGACCCGAATTAAGACATGGGATATTCCCAAGAATTAATTTATATGAAATACTTGCCCAATTTTGTCTCACCTGTTAGATCACATCTGATGGCAGCACTGGAGGAGCTTGCAGTAGAAGCAATTACAACAACTATTTGAGTGTACAGAATAGCTTCTCTTTTTCAATCACACGACCTGTCTTACTCTTTGCTTTGTTCTTATTTGGTTTTTGGTTTTCTCTATCTATTTTCATTCTTCTTTCCTTTAGCTGTCTACTCATCTACTGCTGTTTATAAACAGAACGAATACTGCTTTTTCATATTGTTTTAACGAAGTTAAGATGGGTTCCATCTTCCATGATTGGGATTTGGGACTACTTCTTCACTTCAGCTTCCTGGTTTGTAGTTATACTCTACCTGCATGAAGACGGAATTACTGATAAAACGAATTTGGATTAGCTGAATCCTTTACCTGTGTACCAGCAGGATGTGGGATCAGAGCAAGGTTTGGCTGAATGTGATGGCTGTTCAGCAGGCTGTGGAACCAATGATAAGGTTTTACGCCAGAATTTAAATGAATGAGGCCTGCACTTTTGACAGTGAGGTTCATGAATTTATTATTAACATAGAACCACATCATTGGTTCCACAGCCTGCTGAATAGTCATAGCGTTCAGCTAATCCAACTTCGTGGGATCAATGCCAATGCTCCACACCAATGATAAAATACATAGGACCCACACATAGAGGAACTGACATCTGTGCCCTATATGCACATCTCAGCGTGCATTGGGAACATTTCCTGTACTTATTATCGGGAGATGTTCCCAATACATGGTTGGGATGTGCTGTGAGGCGCTTGTAGGGCACAGATGTGAATTTCACTGAGAGGTTGAATGGTTGTAAAACTCATGTATTTTATGACTAATTGTAAAGTGTTATATCTTAGTGATTGGAAAGTTTACGTATTAATCGATTTAATGGAAAACTGATTAAATACATACGTCAATGGGTGTTTGGTCTAGTGGTATGATTCTCGCTTCGGGTGCGAGGGGTCGCGAGTTCGATTCTCGCAACACCCCAAATAAATTTCTTAGACTTTTTTCTTTTGAATAATAAAAAAATACTCCATTAAACCCGAAAGTTAGATATCAATTTATTTTTAAGGATTAGAGTTTTTTTTTTTTTGTAGTAATATTTAAAGGAGTAGAGTTGAATGAACCCAGCTCAGTCATTACACACCCATCTTAAAATAACTAGTTCACAAAATCATGAAGAACCATTGAAGTGTGACCCACTACCACCCTGAGACTTTAGAGATTAAGTGATTGAGATAAATTGACACATATGAATAGATATACTCATATACATTCATGAATGCCATATATGGGTTTGCCTTTGGGTCAAGTTGCCCAAGGCCTCAATCCTAACCCGGACCATTGACAGCCATACTGTTTTATCGTTATTTATAGGAATTTAGACTCTTGCAATTGAAACAAACCTTCCACGGTGGTCTGTGCAAATTGGATGCCTGACTTAAAGAATATTCAAGCACGATGTTCAGGTTTTCAGATTAGGCCTATTCAAATTTTAAGAAATGTTCAACCTGAACTTGTTGGAGTTGCATTTGTAACAAGTCCGAATCCCCAATAGGGTCTTCTTCTTCTTCTTCGAATCCCTCGTAGGGGCCATTGAGTTGGTTGTTGAGGGAATCAAATCACCCCTAATTTTCTAGAGATTAAGTGAATGTACATCGTTGTTTGCTACTATAATTTACATTCCTTTAAGGCCTCGTTCACTTTTCAGGAAGTTACTTATTTGGGTGGGTAAGTTTTTTTTTCTTTGGAAATACTTACTACCCGAGTAAATGCACTTATCCATGTTCTTTTATTTTCCATTGTTGCTGCCAAATACGGAGATGAGAACAACAATATAATTTCTGGTGTCTGAGGCCGATGGGTCCAATTTTGCAGAGAGAAAGAAGACATCAGAGGCCCCAGGAGTTATCCCAGGGGCGAAGACTCTGACGGTCAAGTTAGTTGAGGGTTGTGAGGGGTCAGACCAAGCAAGATAGGAAACTTAGAAATCAAGTCTATGTGTCTTTACCTCAATGTAGGAGCCCCTTTTATAGTCGAAGTTGCCTTAGAAGAAGGGTAGTTGGGAGCAGGTGGCAGCGGTTGGTAGTGGTTGATGATGGATGGTTAGGATGCATCCGGCCGACGCCACATGTCAGGATCCACGAATGGCCAAGATGCATCCTACCGACGCCACGTGTCAAGATCGCAGGTCAGCCAAATACCCTTACATCACTTGCCCCCCACTCTCGAGGTCGGTTGACGGGTTGTGTCAAGGCCTCGGCTTTAGCCAAAGAGAGTATAGTAGATTCATGTGGAGGCATCTGCCTCAATGCGGAACTCTTCTCAACGGCTCTGCGGCACCTGCTCCTCTGTTCATTCTTCGCACCTATGAAGGATCACTCCAAGTCGAGGGTGTGTGACAGTGGCCCATACGGGTATAGGCTACCCGCGTGCATTGCCTGTGCCCCGCATGAATGCTGACATCATTCGCGGTCGATTGATTGAGGTCGTGCACGAGATGGCACGAGGGGTCCGATTCGGCGCATCCTTGAGCTAAAGTTGACGGGCGAACCAGCTCCGTCTCCCGAGGTTGATGCCACATGGAGCCCATCGGTTCAGGCTGTAAGGTCAGTCAATCCGTGGCCATTGGATCAATTGAATATGGGTTGTATGTTTCCTTTAAATAGGGAGGTTGGCTGAGCGAGACTTCACCATTTACTTGAAACCTTGAGTCTTGGAGCTACTGAGGACATCTCAGCTTTCCACAACCAACTCCTTAGACTTCCTTTCATTAACATCTTTAGGTAAAGAACCTTTGTCCTCAACATGTCGGCCTTGGACTCTAGCTATGAAGCCTACAACCTTCCTGACTGGAGTACTCCCAACAGCACTCCTAATAGCGATGGGAGCGACAACAGTGACTCTAAGAGCTCCTCTAGGGCGTCCAACATCTAGGTATTGAGGGAAAGGGTCAAGTGTCGCGAGGCCAAGCACGACCAGCAGAGTGCGAACTCTGCCAATGAGAGTACCAGTTCCACGCAGCTGAGGGCCAACACTATAGGAAATGTCCTTGCGCTTCCTAAAGTGGTGGATGCGGAAGAGGTCGAGGAACCTACGGTCGAGGCTAAGTGACGAGACATGACGCTGGGGCGTTATCCCCACTCTGACCTAGACAGTATTCTCGGCAAGGAGTAAGTTAGGGCTTTGGCCGAGAAGTACTACATTCCAGGGGACTATAGTGTTAGCACCCAATTTTTGCTCGGTCCCTTCACCCTACCTCTTTGTACCCTCCTCTTAGACCCCAAAAGCTCAGAAACACAACCAGATCAACTTGAGACTTCCCAAAACCCGAAATACCCTCCTCTCACACAATCCACGTGACAAATAAGAACCTTGAGATCAATATCAATGTCTGCTCAAACATCATCCCTAGACTTTTGAAAACTAAAACCTAGTTACACATCAATTTTCATGACTAAACTACAAGGATCCACTATTCATCACGCTAACTTCCTTTCTATCGACCCCGATCTATGTGATATTCAAATTCCAACTCCCAAAATCAAATCCAACACACCCATCACCTCAAGATCATTAGGAAACAATCAACTAGTGAATCCCAACACAAATCTACGATATCCAACCACAAAAGCATTAAGATCTCATTTTGATGGCCTTGAATGATTACCAAGATCAACCATATCTTTCTTAGATCAGAACCATCCACTTGACTCATCACCCTAATCCATGCCTACCTATTAAATTGTAGCTCAAAATTCCCCATTTGACCCATTATCAAGCCTAGATCTTATTTTAACAAATCCTATTAATTAGAGTTTACCATCCGTCATTCCAACTTTGTATGACCAATCAGACCTTACCACTGGGTTCGGAGACCCAAAAAACCCAGCACGACAAATTTCACGACCAAACACCTCCATTTGACCGTTGAAAAAGTAAGATTCCATTTCGAACCCTTTCGTTAATTGGAAAACCATAAGCTAAGACTATGATCTGAACTAAAACAATCAATCTACACCTCTGATCAAATATCCATCACTTCCATTAGATTTAGGACGTTCAAAAATGTCAACCCACCAAATTTTATCCCAAAATCCCCCTGGTTGACCCTTGTCAACCACAAAAGCATTAAGATCTCATTCACCCAAACTTGTCAACCATAGATCTCAATTGTCTCAACCCTATTTGTCCGATCAGACTTCACCATTGTGTTCAAGGACCCGAAAAACCCCAACACGCCAAATTTCACAACCAGATTCATCTGTCTGACCGTTAAACTAGATAGGTACCATTTTGACGCACTAGAATGAACCGCCACATCAGTTGTCCAACCTATAATCTTAAGAGGGTAGGGACTGACGTCAACTCCTTACTTAACCCCATTGAAACACTTGTACGAATCAAATAGAACCTAATAGACCCAAAAAGTTCAAAAGACCAAACATACCACTACTCAAGACCAAGAAAAGATAAAATAGCTTTTAAAAATTCATCAAATTTACATTTTTTGCCACTATCAGCCCCAAATACGAGGCTGCAATGTCTAGCACGCCCCAAGCTCCCATTGGCCACACAAAACTTATGAAAACCACCCCCAAATCAAAGAAAATGTCTCACCAAACAAGAAAACTTGACTGGGCACCTATTTCTTTGCCTATTTATGGGAAAAATCTCTATGGATTCCTAAGCACTGTAGCTGAGTGAATTCAAACTTGACCCCCTCTCATTCTCTATAAATACTCATCTAATTCGAGCTCAAGGGAGGGGGACTGAAGGGAGGAAAGCTAAGAAATGTCCCTAGAGAAAGAAAGAGACAGAAGGGACAAATTTCCAACTTCTGTAACACATCCATTCTACTTGTAATCCTGAAATCCCAGAAGCCAAACTCAAGCCTCATCCCTTGTCTTCCAAACTTAATACCAGAAACACTCATCCCGGCTCCTGCCTTACTCAAGTTCCGTTTGAAGTCCTCCTAACTACTAGAAAATTTTTGACAAGGTACACATGAAAGGTAAGTCTTTTTTAGTTTTTCTGGGTTGCTTGAGGTTTTGAAATGTTTGAGAGCTATTGCTTACAATTTCTTCTTAACTGAGAATAGAGGCAAAGAGGCAAGGGTCTTAGGAAAATCAGTACCTAAGACCTGATAACATCACCTCAAAATCGGTCTTAGGAGAAATTGAAAGCATGTTCCTCCAGATTTGAGAAATTCTTGCAACCATTTTTGTTTTTCCCCAAAGGAAATTGAACCTAGGCAACTCCCGTATTAGGTTACTACAACAGCTTGGAGAGGGGGGTGCCTAATACCTTCTCTCTCGCAATCCTTAGAAGCTAAAATCTCTTGGTCGTGTGCCTTTTCCATAGAAAACAGAGTCACTAAATGGGTGGCGACTCCAACTCTTTGAACCGGTCATGAGCTTCCCAGAGCTCACATATAGGATTAGAGTCCCCTGCGTTGGTGACAAGTTGTGGCTCGCCCCTAAAGGGGAGGTGTGTATCCACAAGCATTACCTTCACTTCGGATTGAGGTTTCCCATACACCCCCCAACTTTTGAGATCCTGAACCACTATAAGCTCACCTTTAACCAGCTCGCTCCCAATGCCATTAGGACGATAGTGGCAATGTTCGTGATGGCCCATCTCCAAGATGTATCTGTCACTGAACATATTTCAGGGTTTGTTCACATTAAGGAAGCATTCTAGGGCCTCTAACGTTTGTGTCCTTAAGTCAATGTGGACTCAGTTGGAAGTGATTGATGATGGATGGTCAGGATGCATCCAACTGATGCCACGTATCAAGATCCGTAGGTCGGCCGGATACCCCTACATCACCCACCTAGGAGATGGGCATCATTTACCCGAGTAAGTGTTGCCGAGGAAAAATAAATATTCCATGAACCCCACATAAATCTGAAAAAAGAATGGAAACCAAAATCTCATTTACCAACTTCCCCATTCTCAAAATCCAAAAAAAAAAAAAAACTGACCCTAAAAGGTATTTCCGTTTTTGTCAAATTTAATGTTCTATGACTTCCTTCAATTCTTCAAATTAAAAATTCCCTGCTCATTTATCCAACCTATGAAAGTTTAATCTTGAATATGAAATTATTGCCTTATTGGTTCATCAATTTTGAAACCACACGTCACTAGACTACTTTTTTTTGAAAATGAAAAAACATTGCATTAAGAATGTGAATCAGAATCAGTCATAGAATCATGATTAACGGTATGTTCAAGGGAGGGAGGGTTTTTTGAAAACGAAAAAACATAGCAGGTCAAGAGCATGTTTCACAAGACAGTGCCTAGGACGGTTTTCTTGACGATTGATATGAATGATTGAGACTGAATCCAGAGATAAATAGCTTCTGCAGTCCGCAATGATGGTGACCCAACTCTTGTATTTTTAATTTTACTTTACTTAAATTAGTATATTTTATTTTTTTTAATAATTTATTATCTTTTAAAAAAACAAATCAAATTCAATCAAATCCAAAAATCAGATTCAAATCCAAACCGAATCCTATCAGATCATCTCGAATCCTAAATATCCGATCCGTTGCATCCCTAAGGGAGGGTAGAGGAACTGATTATTTCAACATTAGTCCTACTTAATATTCGTTTTGAGTCATTAGTAGGAGACATTTAGAGCAACTTTACAGTGAAATCATGTTCATTCTCAATGCGAAGCACAAGTAGAAGGTACAGTCCTATCCTAGAAAAGCTAAAGTTTACTTTCAATAATGTATTTCCATGTTAGAATATTACACTAGAGCAAAAATGAATTATATTTCTTGTGAAGGAAAACAATACGAGGGAAAGCTGCTCTATTGGTATCAGGAACAACTTCAAGGAATTATATAATGGGCACTTTTATCCCCTACATCAGCCTGCACCTTCATTTGATCTCATCATGGTACAATCAGGACGTATTGGAACAAAAAAGAAAGGATTCCCAAAATTAACCAAGGGCCGCCTTGATCTTTGTTTTCTGGTCTTCTGTCAAGGAACTAGGGAACAGAACCTCGAAGGTCACATATAGATCTCCTTTCTTTGTGCTAAGATGCAAAGGCATTCCTTCCCCTTTGAATTTCCTCACTTCCTTGGGTTTAGTAATTCCCTGAAGGTCAAAATTACCAATTCAGTTCACCTCCCTAAAATAATATTTGAAGCATATATAAGAAAACAAAGCGGAGTAAATCTATATGATCACCTTGGAGCCAATGTCCACTTGATGCTCATCGAGGTGTTTGATAGTCTTTTCAAACCCAACAAGAGCTTGTACCTGAAGTGAAGCATAGGTATAAACTCAGCAACAGAGAAAATTATTATGACATACATTATTTTAAAAACCAGACTGGATCAGACGGTTGAACTGCTTGACCTGGGAATCAGTCAATGGATCTGGGTCCATTTTGGGTTGCAAAACTTTTCAACCGGGCTTCAGACTGGATGGTCAGACCATTTGACCCAAGAACCGGTGGCCAAAACGGTTCCATTTCTGGGTCAGTTTTTAAAACTATGATGACATGAGAAAAACATTTAGATAGAGAATGTCTATCTGATGAGTCATGTCAGCAGGACAACCATGGGGTAGGTCCCCATAGGCATTAAGATGATGCTGCCTACCAGCAAAGAGTCTCACTCAACAAAGCATCATTACAAGTAAAATGTAAAAAATCTACAAAATTGAAAAAGGGAAATGATAATCATGTTAATCCTGCTCCCTGCAAATATTTTAACCAGTAATACCCATACGGAATGGATTCAGAATGAAGTCAACGAAAAAATTTAAAAAAAAAAAAAAAGCATAAAAAGTAAAATTGTTTACCAGTGTTATTGTAACAGTTGTGTGCAGATCATTGCCTTCCCTTCTGAATCGTTCATGTGGTGCAGTACGGATGCGGAACTGTCAGTAGACAGTAGCCATACTGTAAGTACATAGTCTATTTCCATATGTTATAAACACAAACAAAAGGGAAGATTTAAACCTTTAGATCTCCAGATTCTCCATCTATTATAGGTTCACCATCCTCGTAGAACACCACTTCCTGTAAGATGGGGAAATTTAGGTCAAGAGAAAGATCTGTTACCAGACAATAGCTAGATTTCACATTGGGTAGTCTAACAGAGTAGAACCCCCCCCCCCCACACACACACACAAAGAGGGTGAAGGGGAAACATGCAAAAAAAAAGCCAAAGGTTAGGTCCATATCCCTCCCAAGCTATGACCAACATTGGGTAATGGACTTTTATCCATCTTTTAAACCAAGATAGAGAAATAAGTGACAGGCATGTATATAACATTGTAGTATCACGTTGTAATAAAGCTTACTTGTCCATCTTGCATCCCTTTCTCGATATCAACAGTTACGAAATAACCCTCTCTTTCGTATTTTACATTTGGGCATTGCTCACAGACCTTACAGGGCAGAACGAAAAATGTTAGCAAGATAGCAGCAGAACTGCAAGGAACAGAAAAATAAAATGAAACTATAGGCTAGAATTTACATATTATTACATACTTATAAATATATTTATATGTAAACATGGCTGGTCAATATTTTATCTCCAATATGCCTACTGTACAAGAAAAGTTCTGAATTTGCAATCATAAAATTTTCAAATAAAAGTAATATCATGCAATCATAGTTATGGGACCACAAATTTTAAGTTTGTCTAAATTTCATGACATTCCATGATGCTTTTTGTCATGACTGCAAATCAAAGATGTTTCACTTAAATTTATTTCTTTGGGACTTCGCCAAAAAAATAATTGAAGATTTTAATGTTTTGGGACTTTGGCCAATATAGCTGTTCATTGAATTTCTTTTGAAATAAATAAACTTTACAGATTTCACCAGGGAGACCAAAGCCACAAATTTCAGTCCATTAAAAACCATGACAAGGAAAATTTTAGCAATTCCTGTTTATTGGCAATATCATTTACAAAATGGGGAAAAGCAGTTTTTGATATTTTGAAGCAGATGATGGATATTGAAGGTTTTAGACAAAGGAAAAGGCAAAAACCCCATGGGTCTGGGTAGTGAGAAAGTACTTGTTAGTTCATCCTTCAGCAAGAAAACAATAGCCCTACATAGAATGGAACGCAGATGGGATAAGACAAAAAATGATAGTAATGTTGTAAAAATAAAATAAAACGAAATTTTAATAATTTTTTAATACTATATAGTTTGGTTATTGTTTAGGTTTTTAGTAGCAAAAGAGATCTCTTTTTAAGCTTAAATCCTGAAAAGGTTAGTTTTTATGTTAGTGCAATCTCTGAAGCATGTAGTAGCAGAAGTCTTCTCCACGTGGAGGGATGACATCAGATCCAGGACATTATCGTATGGCTGATCCTGATCCTCTGGTTAATATCTGCATCAGCCATATGGCCCCACATAATGCACTTCCCCTTCCAATGATAGCCAACAGTATTCTTTCTTTTTTTAACAAAAAAAAAAAGCAAAAAAGTATAATCATTTGCCACATGGCAAGGAGGCCATGGTTTGGGACAGATGTATCCCTTAGGCCGCCATCTCAGCTGCCTCGTGTCAGATCATTGAAACAAAAGAATCAAGCCTAGTGTGTATAAGATTTCACCCTTCTCGTTTAGAATGTGCAATTTGTTGCTTTTTACAACTTTTACCATTTAAGATTTTAGAAGAGTGGTGGTGAATGTGGAGCACAACAATCAAAAAAAAGAAAATTTTATGTCAAAAAGGTAAAGATATTCTTCTTATATTGAGAAAAAAACTGTAAGAATATGACCAAGGGTGACAAAATGCAGATCAAGAGCTTTATAATCAAACCTTATTGTGGAGAATTGCTTATGAACCTATAGAACAATTTGGAGTCAAAAGGGAAGATAGAGCCAGACTTAAAAATCATGACATGACTAGTTATGCCCATCAAATAAAGTTGTGCATGTAGATAAAAATAGAGATTGTGAAGGTAGTTGAAGGAGAAGTTCAAGTGGGGAAAAGTTTGACTGTGTTCTTTCTAGGAGGTGAAAAGCAGGCAAGAAAAATAATTTTGGAATTAGAAAAAAGAGAAATATCTAAAGAAATATGCAGAAAGGGGGCCATTATGATGGTAACAAGGGGTAGTTGTTAGAGTTGTATTTAAATCCTTGTAATTTTGAGTCGTTTACAGTGTAATTTATGATAAGTAGTTGGCTTGTCAACTAGACAACCATCTTTCTGAGATGTATTACTTTTTTCAGTTTTAATGAAATTTCCTTGTCGTCCTTCGGAAAAAAAAAAAAAAGTAAAAAATAAAATAACAGTTTCTTTGTTAGGTGCTAGTCAAATGGTTAGGATTAGAGTCCTTGTGGAAGTGGGGGATTGTGGGATTTATCAAAACAAAAAGAAAAAAAAAAAAAGGTGGGGGGTTGTGGGTGATGTGGGTTGAATGTTTTATTTATTTTTATCATTTTAATGTATTAGTTATCAAGGGAAGTATCTTGCCCTTACTAGGTGGTGGGATTTGTTTCACAAGGAAATTTCAATAGGACGAGGATGCCTGTCGTTTTGGTACACTGTTTTTCTTCTTTAATGATTTCTTCTCACCAGTTCTTGTATTCCCCTTTTCTTTTTAACAAAATTTTTCTTTTACTGTCATTAAAATAAAAAGGTTCTACTTTATAACATTCGCATGGATTTTCAAACTTTATTTGCTTAAGGTTTTCTACTAGTACTTGAACTATAAAAAAATATGTATTGTTTTCAGATTATATCAATAAATATGAAAAGAAACCATGGATTTGAAAGGAAAAAATGGCTATGTGATATTAGTGTACCAAGAAATGCAATCACTTATTAGGAAAAGAATATTTTACATTGTTCAGCTAAACTTTGATGGATTCCAGTCCGGATCTGATACCTACAAAGACGCTATCACGCTACCTACATTATTTACCCACAGGACACCCCCACCACACATTGGGAACTCCACATGAATGGTAACATACAAGTACAGGAGACATTCCCACTGTGCAGCTACATGTCTTGTGGGTAGCAGATCCGAGCTACATGGATACTTGTTGGTAACCTGGCTTGATCTGTGAATTAGAGATTGTCAGAATCATCCTTATCATCTTATGTTTTTCCTGTGGATCTGATTCATGAAGCACTTGCAGCAAACAAAAGCTGTAATGCTCCTTGAAAGGTTAAACCCCCATTTATCAATAAGATAGGAATCTTTTTGTATGTTGGAAGTGCTTCACACTAAATTCAAGTATACACAAAGTGTACTGTTATACTAGTAGTTAAACCATGAAGAACATTATAGTTTATAATTTTTATATAAAAGTGCAAGGTGTTAAAAAAGATTAGAATCCACTTGATAATAATAAATTCAAGATTAGAACCCACATAAAAGTTTATTCAGTGAGGAAGCCATACGTATGAGTCTCTTTTTACTTGGGATCCATTAAATATTTTTACTATTTTGAACCTTGATACCAATTCTATATTTATAATTTATAAAGCAGGTATCTTCAGAAGGGAAAATATGTATTTCATACAAGTTCCTACATACTATAATCAGTAAAGTTTGTCTCTTTACTTGAAATTGGTGAAATTTTAGTTTATATACCAAAAGCAATATTATTATAAGTTTATAACAACATATAAAAATTAAAAAAAAAAAGGCTACCAAATCTTGGGTTCACCTGCTCAGTCATCTGCTGAAACATTCCTGGGCCAATCTGCTTGTGATAGACCTCATTTCGACAGTTGCAGCGCCTCTTACCAGGAGCTGGCTTTAAAATGTTCTTCTCTCTCCAAACCTAAAGATATTACAGAATATCATATGATTGAATTAAAATATTGTCAGATTACCATAAAAATAAATATTATTTAACTGATCAGAACGATTTTAATCTTTGATAGCAACCACAATTATCAAAAATAAATAAAAATTTCTTTGTTAGCAACCAAATGCAAAATCTAAATGGTAGATGGATTCACTAGCATAAATTCAACTGGAGCAAAAGAAGAAGCACATAATGGAGTTAATCAACAATACATAAAGAATTTAGCAGGCTAGCAGCATGAATTCAACTGAGATTGCATTACAGTTTCTTAAATATCCTTCAAGGTTTAAAATAACCCTATTTCCCAGCATAGATACCTCAATCACCATAATTTATTTGGGATATAGGATTTCAGGGTTTAAGAACCATTCTAGATTCTTGAGTACTTGAAGTATTTGTACCATATTGGAATTTTCAGTTATTGATCAAAAAGATTTGTACCATATTAAAAAAGAAATTATATGTCTAATAAGTCAATATTAGTTGCAGGTTTACAATGGCTGGAGATTTGTGATCTCAGATCCCCATGATTGCACCTTTGAGGATTTTATGGAGGGTTTAAATAGTATAGCAGTCTGTTCAATCTTTTTTTTTTTTTGCCCTCTATCAGTGTACAATTATATCAATCCGACTATAATCCTGCTCAACTAAACTAAACTAAGCCTTGTCCCAACCATATGGGGTCAGCTACATGAATCCTGTTCCACCATTCTACTCTGCCCAATAGAGGAAGTTACAGAGATATTGCAAGATGATCTCTGCCCTAGGTACAGAAAGCAGTGAAAGAATGTAGTATCCGCTACTCGTTTCATTGGGTTTCTTTGATTCTTTCTAGTTTGTTAACTTGAGGAAAAGGTATTTCCAAATCAGAGTTGCTAACATACTTGCAAATATACAAAAACAAACTTAGGTTCTTGACACTTGCATACATCTATGTGTAGCTAGGCAAAAATAATGATCTTAATAATGGCATTCATGAATTACCAAAAAAATTTAAAAAAAAAAAAAGACTGTTAACAGACAAAAGTTCATAAAAATGAGGCACGTCAGAGCCAGTTATGTACAGGTACAAGTATCAGAATATGGTAGTTAAACTTAGCAAGTTTAATTGATTATGGTGACTTGGCTGCTATACTTTAATTTTAAGTCATATACGACAGGTGAGACAAAGAGAAGAGTCCCCTCAAGTGTGTTGGTGTCAGTTTTCACACATCTTATATGGATACAGCATCCATTTTGAAGTGCCATGTAACATAGAATTACTGTAATCCTTTTTTTTTATCAATCCTTATAATCAAGATGAAAGAGAATGGGTGATAGGTCCAGCAATAATATTACAACCTACCTTCAATGTACCTCCCATGTACAAATCTTCCAATGTAGCATCCAAATCAACAATTACATCGTCACCTTTCACAATCTTCTCTTCCTCCTCAGCTGGACCTCCACCAAAGAAGCTAAAATGAAACATCACCTTGTCAACATTGAGAAAACTTTCCTTCTTTTTTTAAAAAAAAAAATGTTTGCAATGACAAAAAATGTTGGCCTATGCTTCACAAATTGATAAGAATAGCACATATACTAACATAAAAATGCAGATACATAACAATTTTGATATAAATAAATAGTTGCATTAAACATTGTTGTTAGTTAAAGATGGAATTGATGACCATCTAACTCAGTAACGTGAATTACAAAAGGAGAAAACATGTCTACCAATACCTCCACAAAATTAGTGTTGTCTTTGGTTGTGAAGAAAAAAGGAGAAAGAGAAACAAAATAACTATCATCGGTTTAGTCCACAAAGGAAACTAAAATATAAAAGAATGTTAGATAAAAATAGGAACGTAAATTTCTTTTAGACAAAAATAGGAACGTAAATTTCTTTTTTATCAAATTCATTTTCCCTCCTAAAAGGTAGAGAAAACTGAGGAAAACAATGGAGTGAGAGGAAGCAAGACTAGTCATGCTCTCTCCCAAAAGAAAATCTTTCTATTATCTTTTCTTTTTCCCCATTTTCTTTGCAATCCAACACAGTGTAAATGTAAATTTGTCCAAGGAAAAGTAGAAACCAGTGAATGATGCCAGAGACAGAGCCAGGATTCATCACTTGGGGAACCATTAATTATCATTCCCCATATATGCCGAAGGACTGAGGAGCCATGTTCCCATCAGTTCTGCTGGCTCCATCGCTGGATGATGCTAATCTTTGTTAAACATTTTCCACAATCTACATAGTTTAACTAAACCACCATACGTGCCGAGATACTGTATCATCTTTTAATCTCGTCAATCCAAATGTCATCCTTTATATCTGAAGTTGAGCAAACGCACCGACATTAAAAACAAGGTTTCTCAATGGCTACTGGTCGTTGTTTGAAGTTGCAAGGTTGCACAGATATATATGGTTACCATTCAAGGAGAATGTAGATATGGTTCTGTACTATATAAGAATACTTGTACATTTTAATATTCGTTCCCATATGGGTCGT
Organism: Nelumbo nucifera; assembly: GCF_000365185.1. The sequence goes on from NW_010729124.1 coordinate 3,232,397, forward strand.
ATTTTGCTCACTATTAAAGTCGCTTCACCGCCCATTCGCTTTTCTAGCTGAATTGTAAAAAATGGTGCTTCGTCTTAATTGCAAAAATACAGAACTTAGAAGAAAGAAAAGAAAGAGGCCAAAAAGAAGAACAAAAGGAAAGAGCATTTCGGCAGAATGGACAAGAAGATACAAGTGAGTTGTTTACACAAAAACTGACTAGTATCTCATTGCTCCACTACATATTTCTAATTAAACCTCAAGAATGTGAACTTACGTGCTAAATATGTCCTGGATGTTCATTCCTCCGCCTCTACCGCCACTGGCCGCATGCTGCTTCAGACCCTCTTCACCATACCTATCGTAAATATTCCTCTTCTCACGATCCGATAAGACTTCGTAAGCTGACAACCGGTCAATCCAAACAAATTTAGTGAACGCTAACGCTGAATATTAAAATCAAACGATTTAAGAAGTAAAAAAAAAAGGAAAAGGAAAAGAAAATGAGGATGTCATTATACCGTTGTTAATTTCCGCAAATTTCTTATTGGCCTCTTCATTTCCCTGGTTTTTATCTGGATGGTACTTCAGTGCGAGCTTCCGGTAAGCTCGTTTGATCTGCTCATCCGAAGCGCCTTTTTGAACTTGCAAAATATCGTAATAGCTCTTCCTATAAATAAACATTTCGATTACTTAATCAGAAACACGAATTAAATGATAAAAACAACAAATGCCGGATCAATGCAAGCAATGAAGAAAACTATAAGATTCAACTCTTACCCTGCGAAGGTGGATAACGCATACGAGAGAGCGAACACTAAGAAGATCAATCCCGTTCCTTTACAGGCCATGGAAACTCGGAGTCGGCGACAGAGATCTGAAGAAATTTATTTGATTTCTCCTACGCGAGTAAAAAAGGGAAAAAATGAAATCTAGGGTTTGCTGTCAGATCTACTGATACTAGTTTTGTGAACTAATCTGTGGAGTTTTGAGGGTGTTGCTGTTGCCTTTCCTGAGATAGGATCTATAACCTGAGCCTGAGCAGTTCCAGGTTTCTCCCCCCTGGTCCCTTTCTCATTTCTCCTAAGCTTAACGACACTCCTGAAAACCGGCACGGATCGGTTTTAATTCTACACACAAGTCGTCGCGGGGACTGACTGACTTCTCGTTGCAACGTGTATCTTTCAAAACTGGCCAATAGGAGAAAAACAACCGTTGTTTGTACCAATTACCGAACGACACGTGGACAACAACAATCGACACTTTATTCCCCCTCCCGCCTTTGCCACTTATATTTATTCCTTGACTTCATTTTATGCTTTACGCTGGGGTTGGGCAGTTGGGCTTGTGGGCATTAGGTCGCTTTGGGCCTTTTGATATCTATTGGGATTGGGCTATTTGCCACTTGCCAGGCCTGGGTATGGCCTTCGAGCTGCAAATGGATCGGATCGAACCGGATATAGGCAGATCTAAATTTGATTCGAATTCGAATTGGATAATTCATCGGATTCGAATAGAATTCGGATCGGATATTACATGGTATAAATAAATTAGAGAAAACTATCATGATATTATATATTATGAATAAAATGAATTAAAAATAATGAATTTGATATTAAATTTTATGAACAAAATGAATTGAAAGTTATTTGTATAAAACCTGAATGAATGTGTGACAATGTAATGAAAATATGACATTTGGACCAACTTCAATGATAGGTTTGATATAAATTCTAAATATATATGAGCATATATTTAAATCGAATTGAATCAAGCTATATCAAATGAGGGTAGATCCATATTTGATCTAATTCAGATCACCCTTAATAGGATAGAATTCAAATAATTGAATATCATTTGCAACCCTAACAAAAAGGTTGGCACTCCCTGCTTGTGGTTAGTTTTGCCTTACCCAATTTTAGCTATACATCCTACATTACATATAAAAAACTCATTAGACCCAACAACATGCTTCAGATGCTGTCCCACTAGGCCACTGCAAGTGTGCATTGAGAACATCTTTCCATGAATGACAATGGAGATATTCCAGATGTATGGCTGAAGGGACCTGTTGGAAGCATTTTGTTGATAGCAGATCTGAACTCTATTATTAATTCAGACATGTACACTTGCAATAATCAAACCATTCAGGTCCAAAACTGTATGTTTGAATATATGTCCCAATATTGTTATTTCATGAAATTATTAATTTTTATTGGCAAAATCTATGGTGCATCCGTTGCACCACACCATGCAATAAAAGACATGATAGATTGACTATGATGGTAAATATATATTGTTAAACATGAAAATATAAACTTCATCGATGGTCTAGTAATTTATTATATTCCTACCTAGAGGTGTAAAAAAAGGTCGTGCTGCCCTCCCTTTGAATAACTTGGGGGGTCAGCCCGACACGGCCCAGGCCCGTGCTATGCCATGCCGCCGACTAGGCTGGCCCATGGGCCAAGTCAGGCTATGCATCGGGCCAAAGCTATTTATTTAAAAAATTTGACAAAAAAGTTAAAAAATTTAATTTTACATGAATTTTGATGTATACAATTACTTATATATACAATAATTAAATAAATTAGTATAATCAAATTAAAATATATATTAGTTTTATTAATATATTGTATATTATATATCTTATATAATATTATATAAATATATATAATATATAAACATATATAATATATAAATATATGAAATATACATAAATAATATATATGGCCCGTGCTGCAGGCCATGCATGAACCTAAAACCCTAAGCCCAGCACGGCCCGCGGACTGTCATGCCAGGCCGCGGGCGGCACAATTCGATTTACACCTCTATTCCTATCTAGTAGTTTATTAGTTTATTCTCTATTTAAACACACACTTCATCAATATCCTTGCCATTATCTTCTTTGTTATGCCATGTCAACACTTTTTTATGGCTATGTTGACACTTGATTACTTATGCCTTTCAAGTTTGTAAGAAAAGCATTTGATTTTAGGGTAAATTGAAGATTAGTACCCTATATACATTGGGCCTAGTCTCACTTTAGCACCCGAATTTCAAAATGTGCCAATGTATACCTGAACTTCCAAAAACTACCAATTTAATACCTAATGTTATCAGTCCGTTAGTTATCTCTATCACATGATGACATATGCAACATAAAACTTTTGAAATATCAAAATTATCTTTCAAAATAAGACATTGTTCATCATCTTTTTCCTCAAAAATCAAAATTGAACCAAAGCAATGGTGAACAAATTGCCTTTCTCTATCCACTTTTAAGAGATTTGGGCATTTGGATGGTCAGTAAAAATAAATGACACCCTATGGGTTTTTGCATCCTTTCACATGCCACTTAAGCGGTAGTTAATGATTTTGGAGTATACAGGGACTTGTTGGGATTTCAAGTATTGGATTGGCATATTTTGAAATTTGGGTACCAAAGTGAGCCTAGGCCCACATTACATGATACTAATCTACAATTTACTCTTAATTTTATACAAGTTAGCCATGTTATTTCACTATATCGTACCATTTTGCCAAGTTCCCACTAAAATGTTGTTTTTCTTGTATTTGATGAGTTGGGATCACCTGCCAACAAAACAAATTCCAACACCCTACCAACTTGATTTAATTTCGCACATTTCGCTATAAAATTGGGGCCCACTATAAAAGTGGAACCTACCATGTATGAGATGTGCGGTGTCAGATGTTGTTGGTAGGGTGTTGGAATGTATTTTGTTTGCAGGTGATCTAGACTTGTATTTGGTTGTAGATGAAAACGGAAGTTGCCCCAAGTTCAGTCAATATTCAAACTTACATATGCCTGTAATACTCCCTCTATTTATGTAATTTTAGTTGTTTGGTTTTGATTAAATTGGTTAAATTATTTATGTTTTTTTTTTCTATTTCTCTAGGCCTTCGTTTTCAGATTTAAAACTTCATTTAACTAAAAAAATTATGTCTTAACCAAAAACTGAACTCAAATTTTCAGTTCAACTATTTCAGCTCAAGCTTAAACCGGTTTTGGTTCGTTTTTTCAATTACAAGTTTGGCTTCCAAAATTTAGTTTGGTTTTTAATCAAATAAACCAAATACTCATACTTAACATAATGCGATGTATTGTTAAGGGTTTGACTATAATACCGGAAAGACATCATATTTGAAAATCTTATGACCATTCAACTGATATCATAAATGTGTTAACCAATCAAATGGTATTTATCAAAATTCACAGGCTGGCTTTGATTGGTCAAAGTTCTTCCCTATTGTTAGTATTTGCAAATGATGCCATCTAAATATTTTATTATGAAGAGTGTGTGAGGTAGTTTGATACTATAAGGTCATTGACCAATCAAACCTCATTGTGAATTTTGATGAATTGTATCTAATTGCTTATCATTTTTCAGGGTACATAAATTACAAAGACCCCCTTGTATTAAGAGGTTAGTGACAAATACCCCTTAAACTTTTTATTTGCAACAAAGGCCCCTTAAACTTTCACATTGCAACAAATACTCCCTACCGTTTAAGTTAAATGACAAAATACATTAAATTACCAAAATATTCACCTAAACTTTCCTTATTTTATTTTTCTTGCTCTTTTCTCTTAAACCTTAATTGACAAAAAATACCTTCATTTTCTTCAAATGAAACCATCTAAAATAACAAAAATCATTTCATTGACATAGAAAATAAAGTTTTATTTTCTTTTTTAAATTCACAATTCATTTCACTCACATGAAAGCCTCTCAAATGTAATCATAAATCTATATCTATTAGAAAGAAATGTCTAACATTTCATTTGAATATTGAATCCAACCAAAAATCTGCAAAGATCTATTGGAGCAACCAAGAGGATTTCAATGTTATATTTAAATAACTAATTGAATCATAAATCATTAAAATAAATTAAAAAATGGTAGTTTGGGAATTTAAAAAATAAATAAATAGCTGATTGACTCTTTTTCAAAGTTAACTGACAGAAATCTAATGGGGGGGTATTTGTCATAAAGTGAAAGCTTAGAAGGAGTCTTTGTTACAAATAAAAGTTCAGGGGATAAATAGTCGATTGATTATAAGTTTTCTCTAATATCAAGTCTTTCACGTATCATAGATTCATGGTCAAATCCTTTTAATTTAAATCCAAGCAATGAACTAAAGCATTTAAACGAGTAAATAATTAAATGCATTTTTCATTTTTTGCCTTCTTTTACTAGCATACATGCATAGCAATACCCTTCCACTCAAAATAATTGCACCCTTCAACTACTTAAAAAATAAAATAAAATAAAACTGGGCGTAACACATGTGACGTGGCTATAACCCAAGCCCAAGATGGGCCAAGCCAGGCTCCATAGCTCGTGACTTATATAACACTTTATATTGTATATCAGATAATATGTGTATAAATTTTATTTTATACATTATACAATGTAAAATATTATAAATAAATGTGGGCCTATGTTATAAAATGCCATGCTATAATGTATATACACAAGTGTTGCTTGGCCTGAGCTTGAATACAAAACTTTGGCCCAAGACCAAATTTTCTAGTCAGGTTAAAAGCGACCATCTTTAGGCTATGTTTGGTTTGTAAATATTTTTCTATTTTTTCCTTCAAATCAAATACAGTTTTAGTGTAAACACAAATCTCTTGAAAACAAAAATCGTACACACCCCCTGAGTGCACGACATCCAACCGCATATAGGTGGGAGATGTTCCCTACATATGGTTGGATGCCATGCTCTCTCCACATGTATAGGGTTTTTGCTTTTAAGAGGTGTTTCTTCCTTTTAGGTTGTGTTTGATTTAAAGAAAATATATAAGCAAAGGAAGGGAAAGGTTTTGTAATGATTTCCCTACCTTTCCTTTTCCTATATTTTCTTTCAAAACAAACATAATCTTAGTATCAGTTTGGGAGGTCATAAGCATAGCAACTTATGGCTTTCCAAAATGGACCCTACACAAAACATCCTTCGGGTATATTTAGTGAAGAATTCAAAGAGCTAAATTGGCTAAGTTGAATGTTCAGTTCAGCCCTCCCCAACGTGCACCTAATTATGGTTATGGGTATGAGAGATGATTGGCTAAGTTGAATGTTCAGTTCAGCCCTCCCCCACGTGCATCTAATTATGGTTATGGGTATGAGAGATGGGAATAGACCTATTTATGGGCTGGGCTTTAGTCCTGACTTTACATTGTGTCAGATTTGGGCTTTTGGGCCATGTCCATTTAAATTTTGGCAAAAGCCAAACCCAAACCCAACCCGATGGAATCGTTGAAAACTGAGCGGGTTTTAATGACCCAACCGATTTCAACAAAACGACCCAAGTCGCTGAATGCACATATGCTTTTAAATGCAAATGGAAAGACTTAAACATGAGATCTTATAGTTATATGTGTTAACATCAAATTATCATTCATTTTGTGCTTATTTATGTATTTATATTGTTTAAATATGTATATTTTTCAATAAATACAGCTAAAGAGATTTGAGCCTATATCATTTATGCTAAAAACAACCTCTTACTATTAACATTTAAGGTATAAATTTAAAAATATACTAGCAAGGACCAGTGTGATGCACGGGATTTGTTAAGCGAAAGTTAAACAATAGAAACATTTAAGAGTATATAATTATTTTATATTTTTTAATTTTTTAAATAATTAATAATTATTTATATTTTATATACTACTTTAAATATTTTTTATAATACAAAATAACAATAATTAATTTCATCTAGGGTTGTTCATCAAACTGATGAAACTGATCAACTCGACCTGGGTGGTCAGTTTTCTAGCATTTTCCGAATAACTTTGGTTCAATAATTTCCCAACTCGACCAAGTTAGATTAGTTTTGCTTTGGCCATTTGTAAACCGACCAAAATCAAACGACTTAACCATAGATATATATTAATATTTTATATTTTGAATCATTTTTAATATGGAAAAATGAGAAAATTCCCATATTTCAAAGTCTAAAATATGTTATATGATAAATTTATTTTTTAATAATGATACTATAATTTTTTAAGTTTAAATCTTTTGAACCGTTTGACCAAACAAAAAATTGACCAAAACCGATACAACCCGAGTGGACCAGTTTTCAGAAATGATCAGTCGGTTTTGGGTGACCAACTCCCCAACCTGACAAAGTCGATTTGGTTGGCCAAACAGCCTCCAGCCGAACCGAACCAACCTGCGAAGTGAACACTCATAATTTTAGCTAAATTAATAGTTTAATCTCCAATAAATAACAATAGTTATTGAAATTTTATAGCGAAGATGCATAATTATTGAAAATATATTTATCACAAAAAATAATAAATAATTACTAAAAATCCAATAAAAATTAATTTTACTATATATAGTTATATAATAAATATAGATTAAAAATTTAAAATTATTATTGATAAAAATTAATTTTATTTGAAAGTTATTTTCTCAAATTTTTAATTGATATAAGTGAAATTAGTTATTTACATTATTACTTAATTATTTAAATAATATCATTATTTAAAATTTAAAATATTAATTATTTATTGAATTTGATAATTCATAAAATTATAATTTATACTATTATTACATAATTTCAGTATTATGTTATAATTATTTTTCTACTTTTAAGAAATTCTTTAAATTTATTACATAATTTTGTTATTTTAACTATTTAAAATATAGTTACGTTAAATATTTCATTAGTTAAAATATTTAGTTATTTAAATATTTAAATAGTATGTAAAATATTTAACGCTTTTTTTATTTGAATTTTATTTATTTTTAAACTATTACATAATATTAAATATTTTGGTATATAAGTATTTAGCTATTTGTGGTATTTTGTTATTTATGGTATTTAGTTATTAATTTATTTAAATAATATTTTATTTTTTGAATGTTAAATTTTTATTATTTGAATAACATTTAAAACGAATAATCTGGAAAATTATAATTTGTATTGTTAGTACATAATTTCATGATGAACTTTGTAAAAAATATAAAAATATTATTAAGTCTATTAGAATTTTTTTTTTTTAATTTAACATTTCTTTAGATAGATATATATTGATAAATTTTTATTTATGACAGTTTATGATAAGTTAATATTAGTAATTATTAACTTACGCCCTATATTAATCATTTATATTAGTAATTATTAGTATTAACCATTATTGTTATAATAGTTAATAATTTAACTTATATAATTTAATGACATTAAATTACTAATGTTAATTGTAATAAGATAATGTTAATCGTTATTAATGTAATTAATATTAATCGTTATTATAATAATTAAATTATTATTATTAAACAAATAATAATAATAATAATAACAATAATAGTTAAAAAAATTATTATTATGTAACCGTGTCATACACGGTAAATCTAACAATCGTGTATGACATGGTAAATAAACTACTGGATCGAAAAATGGGTTGTCGTTGACCCGTTACACAATTTATCAAAAATGGATCGGTAGTGACCCGTTTTAGATTGTCATCTTCACACGATTATAGAAAACGGGTTATTTTACAACGTCCCCCTGGTTTTCTTCTTAATGTTTGATCTTATTATTCAACCATATAGTGTTTTCACCACAGTTTTTAAAATTGAAACTGAACAACAAATTGATCAAGGGTTTGGTTCCCAAGTCAAACGGTCCAATCGTTCGAATCGAACAAATGGCCCGTTCTAACAAAAAATTAAAAAATTTTAAAAAATGAAAAAAAGGTCAAAACCGTTGAAGACTTCGAGTGGTTCAACTGTCCGGGTTAATGGTTTGCTGACCAAATCAACGTTTTTTGGCAAAATCATAGTAGTTCCGCCTTTGTTCTTTTGTCAAAAAGTAGAGCAGTTTTCATCGAAAATAGTGTATTGTCTTCTCACTAGGGGTGGCCATGAGCCAAGCTCTTCATGAGCTATTCGAGCTCGGCTCGTGAAAAGCTCAACTCAGTTCGGTTTTAATCGAGCTTCGAGCCGAGCTCGGCTTGTGAGGCTCGCGAGCCGAGCTTGAATAAATAAATAAATATATAATAGAAAATATAGAAAATAATATATATATATAATAAAAATATTATAATTCTTAGTATTATATATATAATAACAACTAATTATTATAATTCTATTTTTTTAAATATCAAATAAAAAATATTTTTTATATATAATTTTTGATTTTTATAAAACTTTTTCTTAAATCGAGCTCGAGCTTACAAGTTTTTGACTCGAGCCTTGTACTATTCGGCTCGGCTTGGCTCGAATCCACCCCTACTTCTCACCCTTGTTTTTCGTGAGAAAAAAACAACAAAACTTAAAGGGAGAATGATGGTTCAGCCCAGGGTCAGAATTTTTAGGTCCAAAGTACAGTTGGGGTAGGTGTCAGCTCGGAATTGATGCCAATTCACGGGCAGGCATTGGTGTGTAGAGTGGGGGTTTTTAACGTTTTGAATGTTTATAGCTCTGTAGTGGAAATCAGAAATCTGCATTGGGACTGTCTACACTTCTCTGAAACTTAAATGGGTTTGGAATAGAGAAGGAAGAAAGGAGATGGTGAAGCGATTTACCTCTTTAGTGTCATTTTGCTCATATTTTTCTCTCTCAAAAACAAAATTACTTCCACCACCGTGAAAGGTATGGCGTGAAAAAAAAAGAACAAAACAAAAAGAAAAAAAAGAGATATAGGTGTTGATCGTGAGAACAAAATGAAGAAAAAGAATTAAAAAAAAAACTGACTTGAAAAATAGAAGAAGAAAGTTTTAGATCGGCTGATTGTGTTTCAATTGGACATGATCTAGGAGAGGTATCAGACATGATAAACCTTCATACAATTGTCACGAAACATGGCTCTTTGAAAGCCATTCGATGTGGCAAAAATGGTTCAAGTGTAAGAATTTAATTGGTTAAATTCATAAAAACGTGGATTAAAAAAATTAAAAAATTAAAGAAAAGGAAAAAAATATTTACTTCCTTCATTTGATAGATAGATAGAGAGAGAGATATTTGATGTTTTTTTTTTTTCGATTCACGATCAAACCATTTGACCCATCGATCGAACCGTTTGGTTCGTGACCAGAAAAGCTTTCTTGTTTTGTGCCCGGTCCAAGTCTTAAATCAGTGGGACGGGCTACTCGCCTAACGGCCTAATCCCCTGGTTGGTTGTGTAGCCCATTAAAGAGAGAGATAAAAAACGGTGGTCCTTACCCGGTTACCCCCAACCCCAATGCACGCGTGTTTACGCGGCAAAAATTCAGCACTACTCACCTAGCCTTTTATTAAGCCCCCGGCATCGCGGCTTTCCGACCGATGGAAGCGACATCGTGAAACTATTTTACACTTTTTCCTTTCTAACTGATCTGAAGTTGCTGGGAACCGGTAATTCTCGCCGGAAGCGATGAGGTCTCTCGGGAGGCCCATCAATATCAATGCTATGACTCGGAAGGTTGACGTCGATCAACGGCTTTCCCTTGCTTATTACTATCGGATCGCAGATAATCTTCTCAAGCAGGTCCGTTTATCTGTAGTTTGTAGACGAGAACTTCCCCTTTTTTAATCGATATGACGGTTTACTCATTTACTTATACTGCTTTCGCTTGGTTTCTATAACCTTGCAAGGAATTGATCGAAATTAATTTAGTTTCAATGCACCATTTGCAGTAAATTCATTGTTAAATCGTAGCTTTAGAAGAATCAAATTTTGATGATTAATTAGGGCAATTGGGGCTGAGAATGTTCACATAGTTGTTGAATTTGTTTAATAAACAGAAAGTGCGGTGTCTTGATCAGCTACTTCTGGGTAAATTGCTCAAATTTTATTCCCCAAAAATTCGTAATTATAGTTCGTGCTTTCGTTTTCATGCAGTGTAGCTTTTATGTCTCAATTGTTTTGTCCGAGGACTGAACCTTGGATGCATTGACTTATAACCATATCATATATGCGCGACACGTGTAGGACAATTGTGGATTGATATATTCTGTTCTTTAATGAGCGACAATGGGTGTCAAGCATAGTCACAACAATTTTGGTAAGGGAAGAAGTTATCTCTAGGGGAATATTTTGACCGTACAAAGACACTGCTGTCTAAAAGAGCATAGTTTTCTTCTTAGTTCAGAAAATTTGGACAATGTTCTCCGTGTGCCTGGCAAATTACCACATGAAATCCAATTGAAGGACTGGCAGATTCACCCACATGGTGAAGATGTGCAACTATGTGTTTTAAAGCCCAAGTATCCAGATTTATCCACCTTTGGCAGTCCTTATAGTGTTGCTAGGAAGCTTTTGCACGTAGATCTGTTGTTTTTGGACTTTTGTTGGTAAATATTTCCATTCAATAATGGACTATGTTTGTTCAAACTTGAGTTCCAAAAAAGTCTCCTTACAAAGAGCAAAGGCCAGTATTTATACTCTGGCAAAATGAAAAGGTTCACGCTCTTTGGCACCTAAAACATTGTACAAATATAGAATGCAGAAGTGCTAGGTAACAAAAACAGGAACAAGTTAACTAAAAGAAGAAACTGTTAAAAATGGCAGTTCGGCAGGGCAGCCTATCAGTGTCAGCTGTCGGTTCCAGGCACATGCGATCAATGTGATATACGCTGTCGGAAGATTGTGCCCAGAGGTGGTTGGTGCCATGTTCACAGCATACGGCAATTCCTTGGTCATTTGTAAGTCTGTGATCCTGTTGAGGTATGCCATGGGTTCCTTCCAACTTTGCAGCTTCAGGGTGCCTTCTTCCTGGTCTTGCAATGCCTTTGGTGTCTTTGGTCTCACTATGAGTCCCCTGGGCTGCATCAGTGGTGCTAACCCATGTAATGAATTCTCCTAACTAGAATAAGTCTGGGAGGTAGGGATGTAGACTGCTACAAGGATGTAGAAATGTGATCCATCTTCTGCCAAACTCTCGATGACACAGTGAGGGAAGGCTTGGAAGGGAACCTAGAAACAGTTTACCATTTTATTACTCACTGAGATGTGAAACCATATCTAGTTTCTATGATCTTGTGGAGGGTCAGAAATTCCCTATTCCTTCTATGTCAGGCCAGTGTCCTATACATCTTTCATCCTTTTGCTTTGAACAGATAAATTTGTGGACCTAGACTGATGTTATATGCTAGCATTGTAAGGATTTTATGGTATCTTTTGATTTTTTTCTTAGCAGAGTTTTCACTTATTCAAGCAAATGTTATAAGAGGTAGAATAATTTCAATATTAAACATTCTTCATCTGTTTCCAGCTTTCTTTAGGATATGAAATTGTAATAAAAATAAATTTCATAATTTAAAACACCACAGTTGCTGTTAAACTTATGTTCTTATTAAAGTAGCAGAAACAAGAACTTTCTTGCTTGTACAATCAATGGAAGTGGAACTCATTCTTAAATCAAAACATAGCAATTATATGAAAACAAATTTGGGTGCCTTTTCTATTCACATTACATTTTACATGGTGTTTATTTAACAGACCCGGAAATATAATTCCAAAAGTATCTTGATCAGGACGAACTCTTTTTATTATCTTTCCTGTCTCCTTGTATTTTTGTAGAGAACACTGATGTGGGCCCCACAGCTATGGTCCCACTGTGTTCTAGTCATCCTAGGGTTAGCTGGTGGTTAGTTGGTTATTTCAGTTTTATTTTGTTCTATTTGTTATGTAAATACTAAGGGCAGATCTGTCCTTTCCATGTAATGAGCATAACCTATAAATACTAAATAGAAGTGNTCCATGTAATGAGCATAACCTATAAATACTAAATAGAAGTGGCGGCAGCAGAACATTCAGATTCTGTCCCTCCTTTCAACCCTTTGTGTTCTACACTTCTCTCTTCTCTTTCTCTTCTCTTCTCTACATTTTCCTCATTTTTTCGAACCTGAAATCTATTAGAGTTCAAGGCTGATAGCAGTCTTGAACTTCTACTTGGTATCAGAGCAAGGTTATGGTTTCTCATGTGAGTCTAGTCCAACCGACCACATGAGAACCATCTAGGGTTGGAAGCTGAGAAAGTAGAGTTCGTTGACTGATTATTGGAGATCACCAGAGGGTTTAGCAGCTGTTGAAGACTTGCCACGGTTGCAAAGTGTTGGTGATCGGGAAGAATCAGAGAAGGCTAGGGTTCGGGTAACCTTGGAAGGTAGTGAACAACATTCTCTTGTAAGTTATTTTATTTTCTAAGAGAAGTACTATCAGAGAAGATAGGTTGGACCTATCTAGAAAGGGCGACCGAACCATTCTAGGGTTTTCTTCTTTCTATTCTCTAGGGCTTGATATTGATCTTGCGGCAAACCCTACTAATCTTGCTGCAAACCCTACTGCTGGGCCAAGCCTTGTGATCTACCTGTGAAGCTCTTCTTAAGTTTTTTTCTCAGCATTGATCAGTTTTAGGGTTTCATATTAACCCTACTACAAGTCTTATCTGTACGGTACTGCTTGGAATGTGCGGCTGAGAATTTTTTTTAAGGACTGATTAAAACCCTAATTCTGGTTCAGCATATCAGATCTTTTAAGGGGTGAAAACTGTACGGACTGTTACTGCTGTGTTTGCTAATTGGTTTCAGATCAAACTTATACTGGTTTCATGCACATATACCGTGAATACATATTAGTTCTATATTGATTTTTTATTGGGATTGTGATTGATAGTCCAAGTGCTATTCTTCGACTGTAGTAACCCTAATTTTTGAGACTACTGGTTCTTGAACGAAATGGAGTTTAAAAATCAGGAAGAAGGCAATTTTGGGAACAACAGTTCTGGTAGTGTTTCTGAGACAGGTTTTCAGATTACAACCGTAAGATTTGATGGATCAAACTATTTGGAATGGGCCCAATCAGCCATGATGGCTATTG
>NW_010729124.1:3256516-3271211 GCF_000365185.1 Nelumbo nucifera
ATTGCCTTTTAAGAAGATATTTTATTGCAATGAATGAATGAACAACATAAGCAAATAGGGGGTTCTCTCCACTCCGGTTTGCTCGCTTCGTTCACTCACCGAAGCTTCGAGAACCCCCTATTTGCTTATGTTGTTCATTCATTCATTGCAATAAAATATCTTTTTAAAAGGCAATGAAAGTTGTAAAATCATTATTTTTTATGTGAGAAACAAGAATTTCAGACCCTAACATAGACTTGTTCGGGCTTGCCTCGAGGGGTGTGGTCGGGGGTCTGGGGAAAAAAGCAAAAAGCGCAAAATTTTAAAAAGGTGCATGCCTAGGCGCACCAGGCGCGTGCCTTTTGAAAGAGGTGCACCTAGGACCTGGGCGAGGCGCATACCCCAAAATGCGCATTGCCTATGCGTCTAGGTGTGCCATTTAAATCACTGATCATAGCTTTATATCTAGAGGCCAACTTCTACTTTTTTAGTTACTGAGTTCAGCAGAATTCCTGAGTTTGATATTAAATTGCTTTATAGTATTGTATCTTATTATTAGTTAGATAATGTTACACTTTAGTTGTTACTAGGTTTGAATTCATGCAGAATGCTAAAACTTCTTTTTCAAGTATTGATAGAAATCATTATCAGGTCTTGAGATTTCACATATTATCTTGATAATTATTCATTAAACCTTTGTGCAAATTGTTTCTTAGTTTTTTTTTTTTTAATCTAGACTTGCCTTGAATTGCTGGTTGGCTCAGCTGAGTCACATTTAAAGGTTAAGTGATTTGATTCAATATCCTGCTTTTTTTTTTCTTTTTTTTTTGATAAATAACTTGAATTTTATTAATAAACTTTATGTCATATCTTTACAAGCATCCCATAGAGAGGTGCGAGCTGCTAGCTCTCATACAAAAAGAAAAACATTACAAGTGTGCCTTGAATAAAATGGACCTATTCGCCCCTTGCTTAGCCAAAGCATCCACCATCCCATTTGCTGATCTCCTCACCCATTGAATCCTCGAATTCATATTCCTAGTTAGTCATGTGAATTTTTCATTTCATTCCAGTAGCACCAGATTATAGACTCTGGATTCTTTACCCATTCTACCACCACTTTCGAATCCCCTTCAATCACTACATTTGTTAAGTTTAGCTCACTATCTGTACCCCTTGAATTGCAGCAAGCAGTTCCACTTTGAGGGAGTCACCCATACCTGCCGGGCCAGAAAAAAGTGCTGTAATTTTATCTTCTTCATCTCTCCAAACCCTTCCTATTCTAGAAGGGCCTGGATTACCTCGACTGATCCCATCAAAGTTCAGTTTAACAAAACTTTCAAATGGTGGTACCCAGACAATCTCCACTCTGTCCTTTATCTTGGAGCTTTAGTAACTGCTTCCTAATTCCTCCAAATATCATCAAAAGAAAACTGGGAAAACACCTTTAGAGTCTTGATCCAATGGATCACCCTAACCATCATACAAGTCCTGATTTCTTACTTGCATCTCTCCTTTGAGAATATTCTTGCATTCCTCTCTTCCCAGATGGTCCAAATCAAGGCTGCTTTGACACATGTCCACATTATCCTCCCTCTCTTCTTCGGCCGAGTAAACAAGGAGGGATCAAATAACATATTAACCTCTGTTGGTAAAGTCCACCTACATCCGAACAAAGAAACAAACCAAAGCCAAATATCTGCAACAAAGGGGCAAGAAATCAGTAAATGAAGACAACTCTCATTATTGGATTTGCATAAGTCACACCAATTATTGAAAAGACATGACTTAGGTCTCCTCTTTTGTAGCAAGTCGATAGTATTTATCTTCTCGTGAAGTACTGATCCCCACAAAAGGCTCTTACTCTGGGTGGGATGGGTCTACCCCGCAACTCTTTAAAGGGAAAGGAAGAAGCTGAGGAGTCACCGTACAAGCAGAAAGTTCGTTATCCCTAAGCTCTCTACAGAAACCAAAGTCCCAGTTAAGGCCCACGGGATGTAATGGGGGAGCAACAAATCTTGACACACTCATTTTTGTACAAACAAACTAAGTATGAGGGGAAGAGCTCCACTAATGGACAAGAACCAACCCAAGTATCCTCCTAGAATTTAACAGAAGTCCCAGAGCAAACATCATACCTGGCGAAACAAAGAAAGCGAGGTAGAATTCTATGACCTACTTTCCAAGCCGATTCTAGAGTAGCTCTGGTAGATAAACTTGCTTCCCAACCATTTCCCATCCTTCCATGTATGCTAGCTATTACTTCATGCCACAATCTATCCCTTTCCATCGGCCACCTCTAAAGCCATTTCCCTAGCAAAGCCCTATTCTTTTTATCCACACTACCAATACCTAATCCTCCTTGTTGAAGATTCCTACACACAACCTCCCACTTAACCAGATGATCCTTCCATCTCCCGGCTCCCACAAAAAATCCCTCATAATCTCCTCAATTTTCTTTATTTCTTTTTGGTGGATTCTAAAAACCAATAGGAAATAGATTGGAAGATTGACAAGCGTGGATTTAATCAAAGTAATCCTTCCTTCCAAAGATATGTTATTCCTCTTCCAAGCTGCTAGTTTCTTTGCACATCTCTCCCCTATGGGGTTCCATAATCTGCTCTCCTTAGGGTTTGCTCCTAGAGGAAGTCCTAAGTAGGTTAGAGGCCAACTAGCAATGGGACACTCTAAAATATTTGCAACAAAGTTTAGCTCCTCTTCCTTCATATTGATTCTTGCTATGCAACTCTTATCAAGGTTGATTTTTAGATTAGAGGTAAGCTCAAACTTCTCGTAACTAGATCCTTCAAATTCCTTACCAAAATTTTCTCTCCGCCCTCATAGAAAATTATAAATTTATAATATCATCAACAAACTATGGATGGGTGATCGGGACCCTCTCTCTTCCAATTTTCTAACCCTTTATTATAGTCTCCCTATTGGCCTTTAAGATCATTCTGCTAAACACATCCACTACTAGGTGAAAAGAAAGGGTGAGAGAGGATCACCTTGCTTCAAACCCCGACAAGATGGAAAGAAGTCTCTAACAATCCCATTAACCAAAATGGAATAGTGGCAAGATTTAAGACAACCTAAAATCCATTTGCACCATCTCTCCCCAAACCCATAATTTTTTATCACCTCAATAAGGAAAGTCCAATCTACCAAATCATAAGCTTTCTCTAGGTCTAGCTTGCACACAAAACCTTTCCTTTTTGATCTTTTCAGATCCTCGACACATTTACTAGCAACTAGAATCTGATCAGCTATCTGCCTCCCTTGAATGAAAGCCCCTTGATTTTGAGTGATTACAACTAGGAGAACTAATTTTAATCTCAACAAGAGAACCTTGGCTAAGATCTTGTAAATGTTGGTTACTAGGCTGATTGGTTTAAAGTCCTTTGGATGACTAGCATCGGTTCTCTTTGGTATAAGAGCTAGAAAGGCTGCATTCACCCCTGGGCTAATTCTATGCTTTTTTGCAAATTCATTGAAGACCTTGACTAAGTCATCTTTCACAATATCCCAACAATCTTGGTAAAAAGTCATTGTAAACCCATCTAGTCTGGGGGCTTTAGATTTGTCCATTAAGAAAATTGCCTTCCGAATTTCTTCGTCTTCAAAATCCCTTTCCAACCAATTTGCTGACCTAGTCTCCACACAAGGCCATTCAATTCCCTCCACACTCTTTCTCTCATTCAAAGGCCTCATAAAGATTGATTTGAAATGGTCCACAAAAATCTTAGCAATTTCCTCTTGATTGGTTATCTCCTACCCTTCTATCTCTAAGATGGCCACATAATTTTTCCTCCTCCCATTCGTTAGGGCATGAAAGAATTTTGTATTACCATCCCCTTCTTTAATCCACTTGCATCTGGATTTTTGTCTCCAACAAATCTTTTCCCTTAAAAACACTTCTTCCATTTGTTTCTTAACCCTACATCTTAAAGCTCTGTCCTTTGCAACTAGAATCCCTTGGGCTTCTTTCTCATCTAGCTCCTCTAATTTAGACAAGAGAGTGATCTTTTGTTTCCTTTACTCTTCTGAAGAGCTCTCTATTCCATTCCTTAATTTTCCCTCTCTCTCAATATCTTTATTTATTATTATTATTTTTTTGTGAAATCACACCCCTTTCCATTCCACTCCTCTGAACTCCTCCTTCCACCAAGCCTCCACGTTTCTCACAATGTCTGGATGTGTAAGCCACATGTTTTTAAACCTAAATGGGGTAGGGCCATTTGCAAAGGTTTCTGAGCCTAACTTAATAGGGCAGTGATCCGAGGTGACTCTAGGTAAAGCTCTCAACACCAGATTTCCTACATGGGATTCCCAAAGTTCATTAAAGAGGAATCTGTCTAATTTTGAGCATTGGGGTACTTCCTAAAAATTCGACCAAGTAAGTTGGGCTTGCAATAGGGGGATTTCTTTCAACTCACAAGTCTCTATAAAATCATTGAATCTCCTTATGCTAGTGGTGACCTGTTGGTTGGGGTTGTTTGTTTCATTTGAGAATCTCACAACATTAAAATCCTCTGCCACACACCACGACCCATTCCATAAACCCCTAATAGCATAGAATTCATCCCACATTTCATTTCTTTCCCAGTATCTATTTAGACCATAAACCTTGGTGAGTACCCATATAAAACCACCCTTGATGTTTTTTCATTGATATCGAGAGTCTCCCTATCAATTTCTCCATTGACTCAACCACATTGTCCTTCCACATTGTCAACATTCCCCCTGAGGCCTCGCAAGAAGGATTGAAAGACCGTCCAACACCCCTTGAACCCCAAATGCTTCTTATCCATTTCCCATCCATCCCAATCAGTTTGTTTCTTGAATCATCACAGTGTCCGGCTTTTCCCTTCTAAGTAAATCTTTGATAGCTCTCCTTTTCCTCAAACTCCCAAGCCCTCTTACATTCCAACTAATTATCTTCATAAAATTTTGCTCAAAAATCAATCCCGTTAACCTTTTTTTCCCCTAGTTTGGCTTTCTCCTCCTTTCACCCCTTCCATTGAACTCAATATCACCTTCAACATCCCGACCTCAATCTT
Organism: Nelumbo nucifera; assembly: GCF_000365185.1. The sequence goes on from NW_010729124.1 coordinate 3,261,556, forward strand.
TCCACTTCTGACTTCTTCTTCCTTCTCTTTTTCTTTTCTCTTCATTTTTCCTATAATAGACCCTTACCTTATCCAGCCCATCTTCTTCCTGGACGATCCCTGGCTCTAAGTCTTCACCACCTTGGACCCATATTTCCTTTTTTTTCCCTCTATCCAAATAGATTCGACTTACCCCTTTCTTCTTTTTCCATTTCCTTGTTCTTTAAAGTCTCGAATTCACCCCAAATCAGTTTCCAGATTCTTTCAGTCTCCTTTTCCATTCTTCTTTCTAATCCCCTCTTCCTCCAAGCCTGCCTCAAGAATCCTCTTCAAGCTTTCAGCGTCTGGTTGGGAAATAGGTGAAGGAGCCGCTGTATCTATACCAAGCTCAGGGAAACTATCAGTACCAAAACAGAATTGACACAAATACCTAAGTTGGGAGGATTAAGGTGGATTTTTGGAGCAAGATTATGCACGACAAGGGTTTCCGGAATTAGAGCCTTTTGCTGGATAGTAGAACCAGGAAGCAGACTGTGAGAGGATGGACCTTCTCCATGCTCTTCTGTGTTTGGTGAATTCGAGTTCTGATAGAGTCCAACCCACCTTGGCAGGCCCAGAAGACCTAGCTCGCCCAACCCAGCAAGTATTCACTCGCTGGCCACGTCAGATGTAGGCCAGCTAAGGCAGCTAGAGCCTAGAACCGACTTGGTTTTGCTTTTTGCTTTTCTTCAGTTATGCTATGATAGTGATGTTTATGTGAGGAACACATGTATATATTCAACTTATATCACCCTAAGAAATATCAAGTGAAGTTATCCTAATTCCTCTTCTTCTTCTTCTTCTTTCTTCTATGAGGAGGTAGAGCTTCCCTTGAAGAAGCTCCTTAGTTGGGCAGTAACCCAACAAGTGGTATTGGAGCCACATCGAATTGGCGTGGAGCTATGCTGGACACTCGAGCATCATCAGTTGAAGAGAGGGTATACAAGGTTGAGGTCGACATGCATAGATTGACCTCGGATCTAAAGGAGATAAAGGAAACATTGTCGTCTCTAGTTCTGCATCAAGAGAAGTCATCGACAGTCTTGAAGAGAGAATCGGACCAAGAGGAGTTCAGTTAGAGCAATCCATGACGTGGTAATCTCTACCCCAACTGATCCGCTAAGCTGGATTTCCCAAACTTTAATGGAGACGACCCCATTCCTTGGCTTTTCAAGGCTGAGCAATTCTTTGAATACCATGAAATCCCAGCTTATCAACGAGTTTTAGTGGCTTCCATCCACCTGGAAGGGGAATCCATTATATGGTTTCAATGGTATCGCAGAGCCCACCCTCAGGTCACCTGGCCGGAGTTTACAGAGACTCTGTTTGAGGTTTGGACCGATGACATATGAAGATTATGATGAGACCCTAGCTAAACTGAAACAAATGGGTATAGTTCGAGAATATCAAATGGAGTTTGAACGATTAGCTACTGGGGTTTACGGGTGGCCTGAGAAGGCCCTTGTAGGATGCTTTGTGGGGGGATTAGGAGACAAAATCAGGCTGGAGGTAAAGGCCATGCAGCCAGCACGGTCATGACGACAGTCGGCATGACTAGGCTCCAAGAAGAGCGGTTAAACCGGCTTAAACGAAATAGTAAATCGGGTGGATCCATACTCAAGACCCCTCCGGTTAAACTAGATCTGGTTCAACCTAACCCCATAGTTCAACCTACCCTACCCTACAAGAAACTTGGGCTGAGATGCAAGCCTGTTAGGGAAAGGGGCTTTGCTACAATTGCGATGAAAAATTCACCTCAGGTCATAAGTGCAAGAAACGGTAGTTCTACCTACTCTAGTGTGATGGACCAGAAGAAGAGGAGTCCACCCTTGAACCGGAAACAGAGAAGGGGAGGGCGACCTGGAGATCTCTCCCCACACATTGACTGGGTTTGATTTAGACTCTCCCACAACCATGAGAATGTATGGGCTTATGTTGGGCCATAGGGTGTCAGTTCTAGTGGACGGTGGGAGCCCCCTCAACTTTATTACAAGGGTGTTAGCCAAACAATTGGGCTTGGCCATTTAACTTGTGCCACAATTCTTAGTGAGAGTGGCCAATGGGAAGAGGCTATCATGGGAAGATGTGTGCAAGGAAGTGAATCTGAAAATATAAGGGCAAACGTTTAGGGTTGATGTTCACCCCCTTGAATTCAGTGGGGCCGATTTGGTGTTGGGAGTCCACTGGCTTTGTCTGTTGGGACCGGTGGTGTGTGATTGGGGAAGGTTAACCATGGACTTCATCCATAATGGCCAACCTTGCCATTTGACTGGAATTGGGCCCCAGAGCCCCTTTACCTGCTGGGTTGCAGCCTTGTAGGTGATTTTAAAGGAAGGCTGTGTAACATCCCAACTGGTTCTCTTACAGTTGGGCTCGGAGCCCGTTAACTCAGGTCTGAGCTCTCCCAAGGGGTACCTTCCACCCAAGAAACCCAAGAAGGCCTCCATCACCTCTTACAATAGTTCCAATATGTTTTTGAGGAACCCCAAGGCCTGCCCCCAACCTGACACCAAGACCACCGTATCCCCATACTGCTGGGAGTTGGTCCCACTAATGCCAGACCCTACCGATACCATCATTACTAGAAAACCAAAATTGAAAATATTGTGGAAAACTTATTGGCCAAGGGCCACATTCAACCCTCAACTAGTCCATATTCCTCACCAGTTCTGCAAGTTAAAAGGAAAGACAGTAACTGGCAGTTTTGCATTGATTACTATGCACTTAACAACATTATGGTTAAGGACTGATTTCCCATACTGGTAGTGGATGAATTGCTGGAAGCTACAGTGTTTTCTAAGCTGGACTTGAGATCAGGTTACCACCAAATACGGGCCATCCTGAAGATGGTACCCAAAACAGCCTTCTGGACCCATGAGGGGCTGTATGAATTCTTAGTGATGCCCTTTGGGCTCACTAACGCCCCGTCAACCTTCCAGTCCATGATGAATGAGGTGTTCAGACCATTTTGAGGAAGTTCCTACTTGTCTTCTTTGATGATATCCTAATATACAGCCCAGATTTGGGCCCAACATCTAGAGCACCTTGCCACCACCCTAGAACTCCTTCGTTGACACCAGCTCTATGCTAAGGGCAGCAAATGCATTTTTGGCCAAACCCAGGTCCATTACCTTGGCCATATTGTGGGGAGTGGGCAGTTGCGGGCTGACCTAGAGAAGGTAGAAATTATAGTGAGATTCCTAGGCCCAATTCTGTCAAGGGTCTTATGGGTTTTCTTGGACTGACAGGCTACTATAGGTGGTTCATATGGGGTTATGGTTCTGTAGCTTCCCCTCTCACCAAATTATTGAACAAAGATACCTTTGAATGGACCCCCAAGACCAACAAGCATTTGAAGATCTGAAACGGGCTGTCACTTCTCCTGCCTTGACCCTGCCTGACTTCAATGTGATGCATCATCAGGGGTGGACTGGGTGCTGTCCTTATGCAAGATAACCACCCAATAGCCTACTTTAGCAAGGCTTTGTCTGCTCGGGCCCAGTCCAATTCCATGTATGAGAAGGATCTGATGGCAATTGTTCTTGTGGTCCAAAAGTGGAGGCCATACCTTCTGGGTTGCCGGTTCACAATCCGAACTGACCACCAGAGCTTAAAGCATCTCCTGGATCAGACCAACCTCAACCTAGAACAGAAAAAGTGGTTGGCTAAACTTCTGGGCTTTGATTATGAAATTCTGTACAAGCCTGGGCCCATAAACAAGGCAGCTGACGCCCTATCTAGGGCTGTTGAATTTTCCTCCATGAGCACAGCCCAACCCACCTACCTTCTGGTCGACTGGCTCAAGATAGAAGCCCAATCAGATCCAGAGTTGGCTGAGTTGCGTCAAGAATTAGAGGCTGGCCCCTTAAGCAATGGCCCCTGCCGGTCTCCTATAACCCCTCAACATTCCAAATCAGGTATGGGAAGAAATTAGCATGGACTTTATTACAGGTTTACCCAGTTCCAATGGCAAGTTGGTTATAATGGTAATTGATCGGCTATCCAAATATGGGCATTTCTCTGCCTTTCCTCATCCCTATACAGCAGCACTGGGATCAGAAGTCTTCATCCAGGATGTTGCCAAATTACATGGAACTCCCAAATTAATTGTGTCAGACTGAGATCTTACCTTCATGAGCAATTTTTTGGCGGGAATGCTTTCGCTTACAGGGCACACAACTGCACACTTCTACTAGTTATCACCCCCAGACTGATGGACAGACGGAGGTGATTAATCAGGGTCTAGAGACATATATGTGATGTTTTTCAGGGGATCGGCCCAAACAATGGACTAAATGGTTGCCATGGGTGGAATATTGGTACAACATTTCACTCATCCACGGGAATGACCCCATTAAAGGCACTCTACGGGAGGGACCCCCACCTCTCCTTCCTTATGAGAAGGGAGCTTTGGCTGTGGCTGCTGTTGAAGACCACCTCCTTTCACGTGATGAAGTCATCCAAACTTTGAAGTTCAACTTGTAGAAGGCACAAGACCAGATGAAGAAATACTATGATAAGAAGCACCGGCTTGTCACCTTTAATGTTGGAGATAAGGCCTACCTTAAGCTACACCCTTATTGCTAGACATCCCTCACCAAATGAGCCTGGCAGAAGCTGTCTCCGAGGTATTTTGAACCCTGCACTATGCTGGAGAAGATTGGCTCTGTTGCTTACAAATTAGAACTTCCCCCTACTGCTAGACTCCACCCTGTTTTTCATGTTTTCCTGCTCAAGAAGTGTCTGGGAGATGGTGATGTGATCTGTCCTTCCTTGCCAAGATTCACTGATGGGCACCTCCTGGTAGAGCCCCTAAAAATCATTGACTTTCAATGGGTCAGAGCTGGACACAAAATCATACAAGAAGCCAAAGTCATATGGACTAACCTGCCTACAAAAGATGCCACTTGGGAGCCATACTTAACCCTTCAAAATCAGTTTCATCATGTTGACCTTGTGGACAAGGTCCATCTTGAGAAGGGGGGGGGGACTGATAGAGCCCAACCCACCTCGGCAGGCCCAGAAGACCCATCTCGCCCAGCCCAGCAAGTATTCACTCGCAGGCCACATCAGATGTAGGTCAGCTAAGGCAACTATAGCTTAGAGCTGATTTGGTTGTGCTTTTTGCTTTTCTTCAGTTGTGCTATGATAGTGATGTTTACATGAGGAGTACATGTATATATTCAGTTCATATCACCCTGAGAAATATCAAGTGAAGTTACCCTAATTCGTCTTCTTCTTTCTTCTCTGAGGAGGTAGGGCTTCCCTCGAAGAAGCTCCTGATTTGGGCAGTAACCCAACAAGTTCCTTCCAGAGTATGAAGTTGAAGCATCTTTACTGGGTCCCTGACCTTGTTGGATTTCAGCTTAGCATCTTTCTTGTTGGGAGAAGCAGGCTTTCCTACTTCAACAATAGATACTGTCACCCTCTCTGTAGTACTGGCTTTGACCGGACCTTCTTTGGTGTATGTAAAATCTTTCCACAAACAGGAGCTCCGTATGGAAGCTCTCCTCCTCATCCATTTGCAAATTGTTGTCTTCCTCAATGCTGCCTATGTTGGAAGACTTGTACAACTCTGTGTCACTTTATCACTCACTTTCCTCCTCCAAATCTTCCACTGACAGCACCTGGGTCTTCGATAGAAGCTTCATGAATCTTGGATTGTGGCGTTCAGGTGAGAAAAGTCTTTCCTTTGCTTGGAATCCAGGCCCATGTTGAAATCTCCGCCTGGTTGTTGCACTTGGAGGTTGCAGAGATAGGTCCAATCAAGGAAGACGGTGATGGACCATTGTTAGTGTCCATCAACTACCCAAACTGCTTAGTCATGCCTTTGTTAAACAAGGCACGTGACTCTTCTAAAGATTGACCCTCTTCAGTCGGTCTAATGGGCCGGGTTGGGCTTTTAAGAGCCACTCCACTTCCCACGTGACCATTTAAAAGGTCACATGTGGAGGCCCTGTTTATTGTAGCAGCTTGGCTTGGGTACATTGGTCGAGCCTGGACCTGTTTAACTCCGGGCCTGGTCCCTTCATCTTTTGAAAATTGAGCAATGCACACCACTTTGTTGTTCATTAAACCATTTTTCATGGCCTGCATAAAAGATTTGCCATTTGTCTTCCCTTCTATTTCTGAGCTCCTTATTGGCCTTTTTTTTTGAGAAAATTTAACCAGAATTTATTAAGAAAAAAGGGGGGGGGGGAACAAGAGGAGATATACAAAGCAGGGGGGGAACCCCTACAAGTTACAGAGGAGGAAGCTTGTCGCTATACAGATGCTCCAAATACACACCAAATTTAGCTAGGCCATCTGCAGTATGATCGTGTTCCCTAGGAATCCAAACTAAGTTAACATTCAAACCATCCAAAGAATCCCAAGCTTCAGTCAGATAGTGAAACAGTCTCCAAGGGCCCCCTTTTTTGTCTCAACCATTTTATCGTATTTGCTGAATCACCGGCAATGATCAAATTCTGAATTCCCAAATTCTTTATTATCCTGATTCCGGTGGGCGCAGCCATCACTTCAGCCTTTGTGGAGTCAGCCCAACTGATTGGACCACTAAAAGTCCGGCAGAGATTGCCCCTTTCGTCCCTTACTGTACCACCAATACCTGCAAAGCCCGGATTGCCTAAGGCACAACCGTCAAAATTAAGGGTTATCGTACCATCACTGAAACGGGATGCCTCAAGGGAGTTTGCTGAGGATGAGGCAGAAACAGAAAGGGGTGAATATCTTTGGTAATATCATTGACTGAAAGTCCTTTAAACAGAGCTGAATTCACCAGCCAAAGGATGCAACGATAGGTAATATCTGAGATTAACTCCTCCAAGGTTCTGCTTTTATTGTCAAAGATATGGATGTTTCTTTCTTCCCAAACACTCCACATTACTGCATGAGGCACTGATTGCCAAAAGACTTTACCCCTTTTGCTAAGCCCTATTCCTTGCCATTGATTCAAGTTGTCCATAATGTGATTTGGAAAAACCCAGCTGTACCCTGCCATATTCAAGAAGTGGGACCATATCCTGAGTGAAGCTGCAATGAAGGAGAATATGATCTGCTGATTCACCCACACTGGACATAAAATATAAACATGAGGACAAATGGAGCGTCTTCCCAAAAGTTTTTTCTGTAGGAGATCACAAGTATTAAGTTTCTGGAGACAGGCTTCCCATACAAAGAAGCAAATTCTTGAGGGGATGTGGCTGCACCAAATTTTCTTGTAAGGAAAAGAGGGATGCTGATCTTCAGCAGTCAAAGCCCTGAACATAGACTTAGAAGAGAATTCGCCATTTGGGTGGAGGGTCCATATTCGGGTGTCAGAATGAGAGGGGGATATGTAGGCATCTTTGAGGGTTTGGATTAAGGCTATTAAATCAGAAATCTCCGAGTCCCTTAGGGGTCTTCTGAGGTGGAGGTTTAAAGAATTCTCGGCGGATTGGTTTGGGAGGCAAGCAGAAATAGAGGCTTCTTGGTCAAGGGTGAGGTTAAACAGCCTAGGGAAAGAGGCTTCCATGGTAGATTTCCCCCCACCAAAGATCTTTCCAGAATCTAATTCTAAACCCATTTCCCACTTCATACCTTATGAAAGGAAAGAAAGAAGTATGAATGGAACATATACCTTTCCAAGGGTTGGTGGCCTTTATCCTGTTCAAATGGAGATTGCAATCCCACCTGTTTGTATTTCGTCCGTATTTACTTGAGATGACAGCAGTCCAAAGAGCATTAGGTTCTTTCGGAAATCTATAGAGCCATTTGCCTAGGAGAGAACAAATTTTCTCTTTAAGTTGTCCAATACCCAACCCGCCTTCCTCTTTTGGTCTGGATACTTGTTTATAGCTGACTAAATGGTTTCTCTTATCTCCACCTCCTTCCCAAAGAAAATTCCTTTGAAGCTTCTCAATCTGATTTCTGACTTTGGTCGGAATCTGGAAGGCAGAGAGAAAGTAGACCGACAGATAACACTTTTTCCAAGTCGATAATTTCTTCTCGCATTTCTCCATCACAGGACTCCAAAAGTTGAGGGATTTTGGATTCCCTCCCAGAGGCATCCCAACGTAGGTAATGGGGAGATTCTCCACTTTGCACCCCAATAAAGATTTGCAATTTTCTAGAAGTTCCACTTCCACTGAGTTGATAGCCACAATACTACTTTATCAGAAATTAACTTTCAGACCAGTGAGAATCTCGAAACATTTGATTACCATTTTAGTGTTTGTGATGTTGGTTATGGAGGCATCCAAGAATAGGATTATGTCATCGGCGAACTGTAAGCGAGAGATGTGAAGTTTATCCCTACCCACTTCAAAACCTTTCACCAAGTTGAGAAGAATTGACTTGTCAAAGAGATAATTAAATATATCCATCACCTTGTCTTAGACCCCTGCTAGCCTTGAAATAACCTTTCGCATCACCATTTATCAATATTGAAAACCAAGGAGAGCCAATACAACCTTTAATCCACCTGATCCAGTTTCTCCCAAAACCTCTTAGCCTTAAGCAGTCAAGAATGCAGTCCCAATCCACTTTGTCATACGCCTTTTCAAGATCAAGTTTCACAAGGACCCCCGGGATCCCAGAGGATTTTGTCTTCTACACACTCATTTGCAATAAGAATGCTGTCTACAATTTGTCTTCCTTTTACAAAAGCAAACTGATTTGGGGAAATTAGATCTTCAAGGACTTCTTTAAGTCTGTAGGCCAGAACCTTCACCAAAAATCCTTCGATTACTACCTCCACCTTTCTTGGAATCTCATCAGGTTTTACCCCACTAAGCTTCAATGCTACTGAATGGAGATCGAACCCAAAGAACTCATCTAACCAGGCGTTACAGATGGAGGTGATTGACTGAAACAGGGTTTCCTTCCATAGATGAAGGGGCAGACCCAAACATCTAATGACAACATTATCCTCGACTTCAAGATTAATTGAATTTGATAGCGGACACCACTTCAAAACTGTAACAACAACTTCATTTAACTAAAAGTTCAAAGCGTTCACAGCGTCTTTGTTTACATTCATCTCCAATAATACCTTCTGCTTTTCAAAAGGAGTGATAATGATCTGGTCCTTCAAATTCAGTTTCTGTAGAATTATTTCTGCAACTTTTCTCCAGTTAGTTGGTGGAGAAGAGGTCTTGACCATATACTTTCTCCCCCAGTCCTCTCTGCCACCAGAGGTTATCAGCGTGCTCTTTCCAGATGCCTTTGCATCTATAGAAACTCCTGTTCAATAGACTCCCTCTCACCGCAACCTTTCAGCTCCGCTAGGTTCTCAGTCTGGACTTCTTTTACTTGAGCCAAAAATTCACCAAGTAGTCTTGCAACCTCCTGCCATCCTTTGCCCTTCCTACCTTGCGGGAAGCACACCAGCTGCTTCTTTCCTTGCCCAAAGTGTTCATAGAGTGCGATAAAGGATCCTTTCGTATTCTTTGTACATTCTATCACGCACTTTCTCCCAAGGTTTAAAATGTCGATGTCGATGGAAATGTCGCTTACCAAAATATAGGACATATGTCGGAAATGTCGAGGGGAAATATTGTAAAAATTAGAGACATTGTGGAAATATGCAAAGATATTTTGTAAAATGATAAAAGAAGCATTAATACATATTTCTAGACTATTATCTTATTCCCAACCAT
>NW_010729124.1:3271686-3286761 GCF_000365185.1 Nelumbo nucifera
TGTTTTTATATTTTGTTAATTCTTTTTATAAATATTTTATTTGAAATATTAAATAAAAATTATTAATGGAATAATCTATATTAATATACTGTATTATATTAATATAATATACTAATATATTATATTTTTAATGTACATTAGTTGACATCCTGTCGACATCTTGTCGACATAACAGGAAAAACTGTATTATTTTGGTTATTTGGACCGATTTGGTCGACATTTCCGAAATATAGGAAATGTCGACCGACATAATGTAATTTTTATATTACCATCCACTTTTATGTCGGTGAGCCTCGACATCGACATATGTTGGGCGACATTAGTGACATTTGGCGACATTTGAAACCATGCTTTCTCCCTCCTTCTGTACTGAGCTCTTTCCAGTTGGATTGCTTGCCTTTTTGAGCTTGCTTTAAACACAAAGTCCCTAACCCATTCAACAGCTTCAAGTCCTTCAATCAGTACCACAGCCTTCTTTGCTTCTCTAATCTTCAAAATCTTCAGCCTTCTGATTCGGATTTCTTCAAACAGGAACTCTTTTACTTCCACCTTCAATGCTCACTTCCACTTTGCTGCCTCCACGAACCTCTCGTTTTCCATCATGCAACTTCCGTCTTTTAAATCTGTAAATTCAGCATTTGAAAAGTCTATATGTGGGGTTGTATTATATTAAAGTTAGTCACCAAGTGGTGCATTGACCTATCTAGCCATGCAGAATATGGTTTCTAGATCAGTATTGTCATACATCCTATGTTCTTCATAGATCAGCCTACTTGTCCCACATCCTTCAATATCCTGGTTTTCCAACCATGTAAAAAGAAAGGGGATTCAAGAGAATGATGAGATGGTTCAAACAAAAACAGGGGCTCATGGGTTTACAGGCATAAAGTTAGAGAAATTTGGCAATTAATTAGAGGAGTTGAGAGCAACTTTTTTGGGTAGAAAGATCAGCTAATGATTTAGTGGATGCTCTAGCTAGATAGCGGGTTACTAGAGGGGAACTAGGGGGTCATTCTCCTGGAGAGTTGTGTAAGAAGGAATGCTTGTGCAAGGGTTATGTAAAAGTTGCTAGCTTAAATTATTAAGAGGGGTGCATGGAACATCCTGTGCAACCATTTTTTTTCATTAAATATTAATGTTTCTATTACTAGTAAAAAATCCCAGTTTGAACTGAATACAGTTTCCACTTTATATATCTTACTTCATAAATGGGAATAACCAGCATTTGGTTTTTTGGTTTGACTGTAATCTTATGATTTCACTTGATCAACATTTACATGTATTGCTACTCTGTTAGCAGTATGCTTATACTATTAGGCACTTAATGCTTTTAGCACATTGCTATTGTTCAGTGCCAGACAATGAATGAAGAAGAAATTTTTGATGTTCAAGACAAACTCTCCCTTTTCCCTCTTGGGTGGATTCATGTAAGTTCAAGTTCCTTTTGATTACTATTACCACCTATTCAATTATTTTGTTTTATTTTTATACTTAGATACTGTGATCTTATACTTGGTGAATTAGATTCCTCTCTTTTAACACCTGATGCAGCTTGTATTAGGCTTCTAAATGATACTTACCAAAAAATGTCCTTTTAAAAATGTGTTTAAAAAAGGGGTTGTTGGAGCACTGCTGAGCGAGCAAAATGAGCAAGCCAGAGTGGAGTATGATCCCCTTTCTTTTATGTTATTCGCTATCCTTCTTAATGCAAGGCATTTTTTAAAAGATAAGGGACTATATTAAGATTGCAAAACCAATCTTTTTTGTACGGATTAAGTACTTAATACCCTAGTATGGGCTTGTTTAGGTTTGTCGCAACTTGCAAGGGGTTTGGTACTAAGGTGGCTCATAGAATTAGGAATGCAAGATGTCTAACATCACATTAGCTATTTGAAGTAATGCGATTGGGAAATAAATAAAAAAATCAAAAGCTTCACATGCTTGAATTGTTGAGTGCTAAAGTATGATTTATATGTTATGTTTATAGATTTTAATTTGAGCTAAGAACATTTAGTTCAAAATTTAATTGAGCATTTTTAATTAATATTCTTTTTATTTTTTTTTTGTTTTTTTTTTGCATTTTTGAAAAATTAACAAAATTTTGTGCCTTGCTTAAAAAATGAACACCTTTCCTTGCACCTTGTGCCTCAAGCACGAAATGCTCCTTGCAAGGTGAGAGGGGGTCACCTCGCTGAAGCCCCCTCTCTCCTTCAAAGAACCCTCTTGAGTTGTCATTCACTAGCACTGAAAATCTAGCTGCTGAGATACGTGCTTGAATCCATCTCCACCTAATGCCAGAACCCATTCTTTTGCAACAAATGGTCATAGAAACTCCATTGGCATGGTCATAATCTTTTTCCATGTCCAACTTACAAATTACTCCTGGCTCACCTTGTTTCCTTCTAGAATCAATAAGCTCATTTTCTAGCAAGGAGCCATCCAAAATCTGATGTGCAGTAATGAATGCTCATTGCAACAGAGAAATTATCTTTCCTAGCACCTCTCTTTAGCCTGTTAGCCGATAGCTTGGCTAATATCTTGTAAGAGCTTTCAATTGAACCTATTAGCCTGTAATCCTTTAGTGCCACAGCCCCTTGAAGCTTCAGGATTAGAGAAATGAAAATGGACTTTTCTTCCACAGCTATCTCGGACTGGTCATGGAACTCCTGTGGCATCATCATGAAATCATTCTTAAGGAAGTGCCAACACTTTATTGTAGAAGGCCAAGGGAAATCTGTCCGGACCTGGAGCCTTGTCTCCCTTCAATTCTTTGAGAGCCTATAGCACCTATGCTTCCTCAATTTTTTTTTGATCAGCAACAGAAATTTTCATTAAATGTGAATTTAAATCATTACATATGATGCGTGGACATTAATCCAGAAACATATTAATTTATATCCAACCCTTTACAATTCTGCCCAAAAAACTGTTCCCTATAAATCCCTTGCTTTTCTATGACATCAGTTAATCCATTTGCCATTCTTTTCACCCATCTGAAAGATGCTTCCACCTCTATAGCCAACCTTCTCATCTCCCTAAAAGTGTCTGAATATCCAAGCACCCGGATTGTTGCAGATCATCTGAGAGATAACTAGTTTTGAGTACCCCTCAACCTCCACATGCTTCATCCCAAGCTGTTTAGCTAATTTCAGCTCTTGTAAGAGAGAAAGAACCTCAGCTTTCAAAGGGTCCCCATCAGTCCTGAATACATTGCTACCACCACACCTTCATTTCTAAATACTCCTCCAATTCCTGAGGGTCCAGGATTTCCTAAAGAGCTTCCATCAAAATTTAGTTTCATCTTGTGAGATGGGTTTCCACTTCAACACAACTATGTCTTTCACAATTGTGGACTTTGTCACTGCTTCCCATGATGTCATGATATCATCTATTTTAGAAGGCTTTAAAAGCCTCTAATGTTTTTACTCAATGTGCCATTTTCAACTTTATACTGTTTATGATGCCTGCTTTCTCTAATTTTAGCTCCAATAAATCCCTGTCTTCATCAGAAATTCTCTTAGAGACAATACATCAAACTTCTATGTATGATTTAATAGCTTCTTCACAGGGCTTTGCATAATTTGGACTTGTCCTAAAAGACTCTTACATTCCACTTTAGGGGATATTTCACAACAATTGAGTTTGCCAATATTTTTCACCATCAAATGAACAAATGACATACAAGCATTTTAAGCTAAAGAAGTATGTGGTTAATCTCACTTTCTAGTTTCCTTTAGATGATAATCCTACAATGTTTAGTCAGGCGTCAGCAGCATTTATATATCTACTACATGCTTTAAAATTTTAAATTAGGTGTACCTATAAAGCTTGTAAAGTATACTGAGGCCCTTTAATTGTTGGATTTGTAGTAACCTTCTTAACAAAGAATACTACAGGGAAAAGTAGCTCAGAAATGAGGCTTTTGTTCTTTAAGGTTCATACCTGAACTGCAAGTTCAGTTTAGGATCTGCAAATTTGATGGAAACCATGCTACTTTTTATGATGTCTTACATTTTTGTAGTATTTTACTCAAGGCAGCTAAGATATCCTTGGACTCCATTCCTGATTAGATTCTGCCTTTGATTTTCAGACACATCCATCACAAACTTGCTTCATGTCATCAATTGATCTTCACACACATTACTCATATCAGGTAAAAAGTAAAACTCTAAGAACTCCTGCATGTAGTTAACTGTTAACTTCTAGTCTATCTATTTTGCTTGTCTGTATTAACCACTCCAGTTTTTCTCTGATTAAATGAGTTGTCTGCCTGTTTTTTAATAAGTTCTGGAGGTTTCTTTTTCTTTTTCAGGAAGTGGGGAGTGATTGAAGTGCTCCTAATTATTGGTCAAGATGTACACATTAAACAAAAGATTGACTTCTAGGTTATAAACAGGGGTGCCTTCTGTCTTTTCAATGAGGACATACCCAGTTTTTATTAAGATCTTAGCAAATCTATTCTATACTTAAATGTGATTTGATAGGAACAATTAACATTAAAGTACATGTTTTTTACTTCTTTTATTGACCTGTGTTTGTGCTTTAGATTTGGGTACAAGAAAGCGCACATACAAATCCTTACTATATGATCTTCCAGATAATTTTTTTGGCTTAAATTTCATTTAAATATGTGATAAAAGAGAGAAGGCAATATAATTTGAGTCTGGATTGGCTGGATACAAAATCATACAAAGCGGGATGGGAAACCTATCATGAGTGGACACACCAGTGTTCCTACGCATAAGGTGTGGGCCCCATGTGTATGGAATACTGGCATATTCACCCGTGATAGGTTGTTCAACTCAGCGTGCATGATTGTCTCCAGCCCATCCAGTTCCATAGAATTCCATATTCATTGGAGCCATAGCATCCTTTTGGATTAGCATGGGTAGAGAAATGAGATATTAGTCCAAGAGACTTTTTTTTTCTTAAATTAGCACAAGAGGCAAGGATTTGTCCAGAGACCTGGAATCATGAGAGATAAGAGTATGAAGTTAGTGGTGACATAATAAGAGGGTGGAGAGTTGGAAGAGATGGTATACCGCTTACACACCTACAATTTGCAGATGACACAATTTTGTTTTGTGAAGGAGGGGATATCAATTGGATTAGGAACTTGAAGCTCACTATACAACTTTTTGAGCAGATGTCAAACCTGAGGGTGAACTTTGAGAAAAATTGTATAGTTGGAGTCAATTTGGGGGAAAGGGGAGATTGGTGAGTATGCAGACATGCTGGGATGTGTAGTCTCTAATTGGCCATTAAATTACCTTGGTCTACTTTTGGGGGATAATCCTCAGAAAGGTGATTTTTGGGCCCTTGTTGTGGAGAGATTTGAAAAGAGACTCGCTAACTGGAAGAAAAACTATTTGTCTCTTGGAGGGAGAATCACTTTAATAAGGTCTACTATGGCTAACCTCCCTGTTTATTTTTTGTCAGTTTTTAAGATTTTGGCTAAGGTGGCTAGTAGACTGGAAAAACTAATGAGAGACTTTCTTTGGGAGCCGGGGGAGGAGAAGAAGGATCATAGGGTTAGGTGGGAGATAGTATGTAGGGGCAAAAAGGAGGGAGGTTTGGGGATTGGGAACATTAGAACTAGGAACTTAACATTACTAGGGAAATGGTTGTGGAGGTTCTCGGTGGAGAAAGAAAAATTGTGGGTTAAGGTAGTGGGAAGTATACATGGGCTGGCAGACAATGGATGGGATTTTGGGATTCTAGCTAGGGCCACAACAGCTTCTCCTTGGAAAGCTATTCAAGCCATTTTTCCCTTGTTCTCTCCATGGATCAGGAATGATTTGCACTCAGGTAGCCTCATTAAATTTTCGGAACATGTTTGGGTTGAGGACTCCTCATTGAAAGATCAATTTCCAAGCCTTTATGCTATCTCTACCTTTAAAAATGAACCAGTTTCCTCTTTTCTTGTTCCTTCTAATTCACCTTCTGGGTTTGGATGGAATTTGAGTATGAGAAGAGATGTCAGGGACACAGAGTTAGCCTGTACTTTAGCCTTACTTTCCATTCTTGAAGGGGTTTTCATTGAGCCAGTAAAGCTAGATAGCAAAATATGGACACTCACTCCCTCGGGTTCTTACACTTGTGCCTCCTTCTTTAGAGCACTGTTACCCTCTCCTCCGGTTGGATTGTCTTTCCCTATCAAAGATGTAGGGTGTCGACCTATACCTCCAAAGGTTGGGAGCATCTATTGGGAATCCTTTTTGGAAAGAGTTGATACAGGGGATCTACTCCAAAGAAAAAGACCCAACAGTTGTTTGTCTCCTCACTGGTGTGTTTTCTGTAAATCTGATGGTGAGTCTAGATACCATTTACTAATTTCTTGTCAGTTTGTTAAGGTTATTTGGGAATGGTTTACTTCTTTGTTTGGGTGCAGGTGGACTCCTCCTTTGTTTGTGCAAAGCTTATTTACTTCCATGCCCAACTGGCCAACCAAAAGGGCCAAGATCATGTGGAGATGTGGTAGGGCTGCGATATGTTGGACTGTTTGGGAGGAGAGAAACTCAAGGATATTCTCTGATAAGGAGAGAAGTATGGATGAAATCCTTGAGACAATCCATCTCAGGATGATACATTGGTTGAGAACATTGGAATTGTTTAAAGTGTTCTCAGTTGATGGGATGATAAAGAGCTGGAAGGAGATTGCAGAGACAGGCTCAAGTAGGAAGAACATTAACTTTTGCTGGACACCTCCACCTCATGGGTTCACCAAACTGAATTTTGATGGTAGCAGCATAGGCAATCCAGGGCCTTCTGGAATAGGGGGAGTAATAAGGGATGAAGCAGGAAATTTGATGGCTATGTACTCTGGTCCGATTGGGGTAGGAGACTCTTTGAGGGCTGAGATTCTAGGAGCTATTGAAGGGATACAAAGGGCCAAAGAACTGAATATTAGAAATCTGATTATAGAAGGTGATTCTGAAATTGTGGTGAATTGGCTAACAGAGGACAGTTCTATGCTCTGGAGATACAGCAATGAAAAGAGGAAATTCAAGTGGCTCACCAAGGACATGGAAATACATTGTACATGGATAAAGAGAATTGCAAATGCATTGGCAGGTGGTTTAGCTAAACAAGGGGTAAACAGGAATACTATGTTCTGGGCTGTTTTGTAATTGTAATTGTAATTGCTTCATGGTCAGAGTGTACCTTGGGTAGTTGGGAGTTAAGACTATTTAGCTCCCTCCTTTGTAACTCTGATTATTTAATTCCTTATTAATAAAAGTTCATTGTTATTGATAAAAAAAAAATAATGAAGAATGACAGTCAACAGAATAGTGCTTATTAGGGATTAGATGAAATGGCAGAACAAGAAAAGGCAGTTGATGGGTGTAAATGACGCCTCTCAAGAGAAACCATTGATATAACCGGGGCAGGGATATTAGTAGATAGAGAAATAAAAGAATGAAATTCTATATCTTGAGAGAACAGAGGGTAGCATAATGTTGATTAGACTTGTTTTAGGAGAGAATAGTTAGTGTGATTAGACCAAATAGATCTAATCAGAAAAGCCTGCAAAGACTAAAATGAATGTTCAAGGAGTTCAAAGAGGAGGCACAAGAGAATGAACCCAAAATGGAAAGAGTCCAAATACAAGAATCTATCTTTGAGGTATCAAGGAAAACTCCATTCTAAAAGATTAACGAGGTCTAAAAAGTGTGTTTATTCAAAATTCCTTAGGCCTCTCCTTAACTCTAGATCCTACAATAGACCTGTGTCAAAAAAGAAACCAACTGGGAGATAGGTTTGTTCTTATACAGCGAAGTGGAGTAAATGAAGGGGTATTGATCATTCAGAGGTCTGTCTCCCCACCAAAGTTCTTACCAAAATTTGATTTTCTTACCAACACAAACACCATAGAAAATATATTTAATGAAAATAAGTAAAGATGAACTGGCTTTCCAAGGAGAGGCATGAGTTGATCTAGTAGCTATCGTAGCATCCTATTAGAAGCTCAACAATACTGCCAATTACTTTGTGCCATTAGATTGTCGTAATCAAATTGGAATCTCCAAAGCTATTTACCTAGCAGACACGATATGTTTGCATCAACCTACCAATCACTAATCCACCCTTCTTCACTATCATACACCATGCCCCAATTGATAACGTGAATATTTTTGGACTCCCTAGGTTCTCCAAGGAAGATCTCTCATTATTTTCTCTATTCTCTTCACAACCAAGATTGGGATCCTAGTCATGTTTAGCAATTTTGATGTCAATGGACATTTCACCATGCAAAGATGGGAAAACTTTGTTCATGCTTCATTATTAGCAACACTCTTATTATACTTTATTAATATTTTATAATACAATAATAATAAAATAGTATCAAAGTAGTAATAATAATAAGATACTAGTAAGAAAATAATAAAATAATAATATTAATAAAGTAATAAAATAATGAGGAGAAATTATGAAATACAAACACAGATACAGATATGCAACTGCTAATGCTAATACAAATACAAACGCTAATAAAATAATAACATAACAACAATATTTATGGCAAATTCAATAAATAGTAGTATTATAAAATGATGCAAGGTTCAAAATTTAGTCATGTATCAGGTCGTATTGGCTGATGCATGTCGTATTGGTGGGTCACTGATACACAATATACTTATGTGTTGGGGTTTTGACCTATTTCAGGGGCTAGACAGGCCCAAGACCTACTCCCCTGATCTAATTTTTGAAAAAAAAACTAAAAAACATAGGTGGCCACAAGGTTGAAGTATCGATACAGCCCTGTGCTGTATTGGAATTTGAACCTTGGATTCAAGGTTGCATTCAATCGGCTTGGTTTTTGTCCTCATCAATGGGTTTTTCCATGGTTTTTTTAAGGCATTTGCAGGAATTAGACAAGGGTGTCCCCTCTCTTTGCTTTTCACTATGGTATCAGACATTTTGGATGCTTTCATGGAGAAAGCGATTAACAATCACCTTATTCAGGGCGTTAAATTTGCAAGAGAGGAAATCCATGTATCCCATTTACAATATGCAGATGACACAATCATCTTCCTTGAGTCCAACAATGGTTACCTTGAAAGTTTGAGAAGGATTTTGAAATGCTTAGAGGAGTTAAGGGGGGGGGGGGTTTGACTGCAAAGTTGGGAGCTGGCCTTTAAATTACTAGGGATTGCCTCTAGGAGGTAACCCTGGAACAACCAATTTTTGGAACCCAGTCATTGAATGCTACAAAAGAAGACTTGATACTTGGAAGAGAAATGATCTTTCTAAATGAGGCAGGCTCACTCTCATTAAGGCAACTCTCTCCAACTTAAATGTCTTACTTATCAGTTTTTAAGATTCCAACTTGGGTGAGAAATCAAATTGAAAGAATGCAGAGAGATTTTCTGTGGGATGGTGGAGGTGAAAGGAGAGATCATTTGGTTAACTGGAAGGTGGTGTGTAAACCTAAACCAGAGGAGGGGTCTAGGGTTGGGTTGTCTTTTGAAGAGAAACATTGCTTTCTTGGATAAGTGGTTGTTGAGATTCCTCTTGGAGCAAAACTGTTTTTGGGCCTTAGTTGTTTGGAGCATATGTGGAAGAAATAGGAATGGGTGTGATAGAAACTTGTCTCCTTCTGGAGCTTCTTCCTTCAGTTCTTGGAAAGGTCTTGTTTTTTTATTTTGAATTCTTCTCCCCCTTCTTGCTCTATAGTCTAGGTAATGGCAACCGAATTAAATTCTGGATTGATCTCTGGCTTGGACAGCAATCTCTTTGTTCCTCTCATCCCCTGCTTTTTAGACTTACCTTGAATAAGGAGGCCACCATCTCCTTGGTTATTTCTAGAGGAGATCATGGTCTTTCTTTTACTTTCAGTTTTCATAGAGCTCTCTCCTTTGTCTTTCCTACTACCCTAGTCCCTGACAAGAGAATTTGGTGGCCATCTTCTAATGGTCAAGTCTCTATCAAATCTTTTTCCTC
Organism: Nelumbo nucifera; assembly: GCF_000365185.1. The sequence goes on from NW_010729124.1 coordinate 3,281,632, forward strand.
AAGTTGGTGGCAGGCTCAGTTGACCCTGCTTCCTCTTACAAGAATATTTGGCTTTTAGTGGTCAATTCTTACTGTTTTCCATGCAGGGAATTTGTGCTTCACAGAATAAGGTAGTAAAAATGCTAAGTTTGGGGCATGATAAAGGCCAAAATGCCCAAAACCATCTGCCTAGTTTTAAGAGCACTGCTTTTCCTCCTATCTGGAATCATAAACAAATTGATGAAAGAGGACCTTTTTGTCTTATTAACTATTTTCCTCCAATAATCATTAAAATTTTCCAGTCAATGATAATACTTTTCTTCATTAAGTTATAACCTTACATCTTTGAATGACATAGATTTATTGAATTCTATTTGGTTTCTGTTTCTATTGTAGTTCTTTATTGAGGGGTTTTTGTGTGGTTTCTTTATCAGATAATGCTACCGGAAGCAATTGCAATTGTTATGGCCCCAACAGATACATCCAGGTACTTATCTCTTTAAATGCTTTTGTGTCAAATCATATTTGCAGGTATATGACTCAAAAAAATAGTTGCATCTGAAATAATTTTTGATAAACTTGGACTTTGTTATATGTAAGTATACAAAAAGATGATATTGGGATCTTTTAAATGAGAAAAGTTGCTAAAGAAAACAGCAAAATACAGACATTCTCATTAATGTCACATTAGAGCCTCCCATTTTCTTCAAAATCAATTCTGCTCATTTCTTTGAAGCCTTTCCGTACCAAGAGCTCATTCTATAACAAAAGAGCTAATATCCTTGCAGATTCCGTAAAGTTGTCTTGGCTTGTTCTCAAGCATTATCCTTTTTTCCCCTTCCTTCCAGACACCCTGTGGTGTGACAAATGGAGTAATCCTCCACAAAATGGCTTCTTTAGTCTTGTATATCTAGTTCAATGAGTTCCTTGTTGAATATCAGAACAGAAACCTTGAACACTCCTCAAGTTCTCAGTCCATCAAGGGTCTTTGAAAACAAGGGTTCCATTTCACCTGATCCCCCACCTCATAAACATTCAAGTACAAGTAAAGCCTGTAAACTGAACTCCAATTGTCTTCCTTGAATTTAATTTGGTCACTTGCTCCCACTTTGAGTGAGCAATCAAAATTTGTTAACCATTGGTTATGTTCCCAAGTAACAAGTAAACTATATTCATCCAAATCATTCACCTTCTGCAAAGTTGCACATCTACTTGATGTTTAGGTTCTGCCAGTTGTATTCTTTCAACTTATTATTACTTTTTTGATAGGAAACGGTGATTTTCATTGAAATTAATTTAACAAAAATTGTACAACTGTCAACCACCCAAACACAAGGCTGTTGACCCCAAAAACAGTCTTAGCCCAAAACAAGTTCTCCCTTTGCCAACATATCAGCTAGCCCATTAGCTGACCTTTGAACTCAGTTGCGAGAGACACCTATCTCTCTTGCTAACCAATTTGTTTAAAAAGCTATTGTGATCCTGTCAAAATTCAACTTCACCCTTTGGAGTGTAGGAGTCCAGATTTCCTGGGTTCTTCAACTTTCTTTTGATAAAAAAATCTAGATACCTAAACCCTTCTTAGGTTGTCTATGTCCCAAAATCCCATGATGGAAGAATATTGATTTTGGATCGACTGGATATTAATGTGAATGCTAATAAATAGTGAACAGTGTTTTTTACAGGAAAATTCAGATATGTTTCTGCTTGGATTGCCTAGCACTAGCAGGCTAAATTTTTATTGTTCAGATTACCCTGCTATCTTAGGAATCCTTCTTCCCAATTCTTATAAATGGCATGTAGGGGATAGGATAAACAAACTGTAGAAATTATACAGGTTGGCCATTTTTCAACTCTTGTACCAAAGGGTAGTCCTTGTCCCACTGCTAATGAAATTGAGACTTCATGTATATCTCCTTCTCTTGGATATTGGAGGTGAATAATCTAGTAGATTCTCTTGTTAAGGAAATGACAAGGTGTCACAGACTTGTTGGCAGAGGTTGTACTGAAATCTAACTCCATTTGTACCGTCACTCATGTTTTAGCTTTTACCTAACACATGGATGCCACGTTAGGCTAGCTTTCACTACCTAACCCCGCCCAATTATAACTGGAAATCACATGCAATTATCGATTATTGTCCCGCAAAACTTTTGTTCCTTGTCTCTCATCATCATCATGGACTCGTGCTGTTATGCAGGGTTGACTACAGGAGTCCTAGTGCTCTATTCTGCCCTATCCAGGATTATTTTAGTTTGATGTATTCAAAGCTATATCCAGAAAAATGCAAGATTGTTGTCAGACAAGGAAAGAAGTAGAGAAGCTATCATAGAAACCATTACGGTGAGACTGGTTCATTGGGTTAAATCTATGGATATGTTTGCCAACTTCTCAACAAGTGATATCTTGAACTCATGGAAGGAAGTGGCCAGTTCTGATTGTCATAGTCTCATAGACCCAATATAAGTCCTGTTTGGTCTCCTCCAATGTTTAATTACATCAAACTGAACTTTGATAGTAGTGCTGGAAACCCAGGTCCTTCTGGTATTGGAGGGGTTTTTAGAGATGGTGAAGGCAGAGTTATTGGATTATATTCGGGCCCAATTGGAGTAGGTGACTCTCTAAGGGCTGAGGTCATGGCTGTCATGGAAGGAGTGCAATAGGCAAAGGAACTGGATGTTTGGAAGTTGATCACCGAAGGTAACTCTAAGTCAGTAGTGGAATGGATGCAAAAGGAAGACGAGGGTTTCTGGATTTTCAACAATGAGAAAAAAAGATTTAAATGGCTCACCAATAATGAGAAAAAGAGATTTAAATGGCTCACTAAAGATATGGAAGTGCAGTTCAATTGGATTAAAAGGACTGCAAATGCTTTTGCTGATGTTTTAGCTAAACAAGGGGTGGGAAGAATTGTAATTGCATAATTGTTGTGGAGAGGTAAGACACTTTACCTCTCCCAAACCTGTAATTATTTTTTATAAATCTAATGAAATTCAGTTATTGATAAAAAAAAGCTATAGCCAGAAAAATAGCCTTAAAAAACTTGGACAGTAATCAATATTATATGGATTCTCATATATCATGTGGGACATTGTGAATATTCAAAAATAAAATCCTTTCCTCTGTACTATAGGTTTGCTTCTCTATCCAATGCACATCTTTGTTGTAACCAATGCACGGGTTGCTTTGACATAGTAATGTAGGACCGATATGATCCAAGGCTGGACTGGTAACAAATTTATTGAAGAAGTGAATAAGTGAATAAGAAATGATGCTTTCTAGAGTTTGAGCCTAAGGTTAATGTTTGGGTTTGTAGGGTGAGGGGGAGGTCTAGAAAAAGTGGATGGAGGTTTACTAAAGGCTATAACACTCTTTGATTTGATTAAAGAAACTAATTTGGAATAGTATGAAGATTTTTTTTGGGTCTGTAATATGCTAAAATTTCTAGAGAGAACAAAAGCAATTTAATATCTTTTGATTGGAATGTAATTTCTTCCAACTTTTTTAGATGAGTGTTTAGGATGGTAAACTAAAGAAGGGGATTGAATTTGGCGGGGTTCTGAAAAGGTTTGGATGGTTCCTAAAATTAGAAACCTTAGAAAGCTAGGGTTTTTAGTGAGATTTTTTTGAAACTGTTCCAATGAGATGAAAAGAAACTTGAAATATGGAGGGTAGCTAAATGAAACTTGATTTTCACTAGGGTTTGGTAAGGATTCTTTAGAGAGAGAAGTTTCTTTAGGGGTGTGCCAATGTTGAGAATTTAGGAAATTGAGAGAAGCTTATCCAGGATCAGTTTAGTTTGATGCTAAATGAAGGATTTTTATTGCTTTTTCTCAGGTCTTGATGGCTGTTCGTGGACGAACTAAGAAAACATAGAAGAAAAGACAAGAAAAACCTAGGAATCACTCTAGGGCTTTGAGAATCACTCAAGAAAATAGATTGTTTGGGGTCATCAACCTCCTGTTTCACCATTCCGTTTTGTTTAATGCCATATTTGTTGTCAAATTAATACTAGGAATCACTCTAGGGCTTTGAGAATCACTTGAATCATTTCTTACTACTTGACCCATGTCTTTTTTGGTCTATCCCTAGCCCTTCTAGCTCCTTCAACTTGCAAGTTGCAATAGATCAATTCTTCTTAAGGGTGCTGTCCGTGGTCTTCTATGCATGTGATCAAACCATCTTAGTCTACTTTCTCTCATTTTATTACCTATTGGATTTACTCCTAGGTTCCTTTAAATGACTTTATTTCTAACCCTATTCTTTCTAGTTTTTTCACTCATCCATGTTAACATATCCATTTCTGCTACACTCATTTTTTGGACATGTCGGCTTGAGTGCTAGCGCTCCATCCAGCTCTAATTCTATAGGTAGATCTGTCAATGGGTCTGGTTTGGGACAGAGTGTGCTCAGTTCCAAAACTGATTATTAATTGTGTGAATAAACCCTAGTTGATTCTAGGTCAAAGTAGAGAAGAAGAAAGAAGAAAGAAAAGAGAAAGAAGAAGAAGGAGAGAAGAAGAGTGTTTGGCTAGACTAGAAGAGGGAATGTGAAAAATCACTCTCCTAGCCGACCCACTTGAATTTTATTCATAAAACTTAGAGTTACAAGAAAGACAATTTTGTCCCTCATAGAAGATGGGACACAACTTAAACTCAGATACAGTAGACCTTTCACTTTCAAGAAGATAAACCAGAATGGCCAAAATACCCCTGACTCGAGCATTCTAACACTCCCCCTCAAGCTGGAGAGTATATATCATATAGTCCTAGCTTGTTACAAATGTAATCTATTCTTCCCCGAGACAATCCCTTTGTGAAGAGATCAGCCCACTGATTTCCTGAGCTCACATGAGATGTAGTTATTACCCCACTTATCACTTTYTCTCTCACAAAGTGACAATCCACCTCAATATGTTTAGTTCTTTCATGGAAGACGGGATTCGATGAGATGTGAACAACAACTTGGTTATCACAATATAGTTTCATGGGTTTGTCAATTGAGAATCCCATCTCCTGTAGTAAGTTCTTCAGCCATACTAGTTCACATGTGGTATGGGCCATAGCCCTGTACTCTGCTTCTGCACTACTTCTTGCCACTACTGTTTGCTTCTTGCTCTTCCAAGTTACAAGATTGCCACCCAGGAAGGTA
>NW_010729124.1:3290258-3310803 GCF_000365185.1 Nelumbo nucifera
CCTCATAGAAGATGGGACACATAACTTAAACTCAGATACAATAGACCTTTCACTTTCAAGAAGATAAACCAGAATGACCAAAATACCCCTGACTCGAGCATTCTAACAAATTGGTTTCATAAGATAGACCCAGAACCAAATCAATTTTTAATCAGTATAATTGGTCTGCCCCGATTAGATTCGATTATACTTGAAATCTAAAATTACCTATATGATAATAACAACTTAGAAGTTAGAACTTCCATTTTTGATAATATAACCTTAATAAAAATGACAGTAAAATAACAAACTGTTTATATGGTGATGAACAAGTGTTTTTAGCCAAAATTATCTTGTATACTGTCTATGAAATTTACCCTTTTACTGATAAAATACAACAAAAATTACAAGTAAACCAGGAAACTTTATATATTATTAACTGCATAATCGGTTCAAAACAGCAAGAACCAGTCCCAACTCAATTATTAACAGGGAGACATACACAATAGGAACTGATATAATCGGTTCGGTTGGTTTGGTTCCGTCGGATAGGCCTGACCTATTGCTCTATCTATGGATGATATCCTCCTTGATCTCTCTCTTGTTATGAATTGTCAAACCAAAGTACTGGAAAAAGGTCAAATTGAGTTATTTTTGATCTACTATTTAAGATATAAAATATATAAAAAATAAAAAAATTCCAATTATGACTCTTTGGATCCTGGATCATCTGGGGACAATCTGAAGAATCAAGTGTGTGGCAATCAGTACCCACCACTTCATTTAAGTCCCTTGTGAGGATGATGACAACTGACAACAGTTGGCACCCAAGGACTGTTATTGCCACACACTTGATTCTTCAGATTGTCCCTATATGATGTATGATGCAGGACCCATACAGTCAAAATTGATCTGGTGTAACTGGCCCAGTATTACGACTCAAATTTCAGATCAATATCTGTGTTCTTTAATACGCTTTTATTAAAAAGAAATTTTAATTCACGGGCTGTTGATCAGAATACATTCTGTAGATAGGAGCCTGTAATAAATTCACATACTACAGCTTTAGATACGTGGCCAATCTAGGCCTCTAGGGGATCTTCTGTTGAGTGGGTAATCTGGATAGGACATTTTTTATTTTTAATATCTTGGTTGTAGAAAGCGTGGTTATAGAGAAGTATATAGCAGAAATTTCCTTTGTTTAAACCCTCCCAAGAATTAAAAACCATCAGTGGTTGGCCATATGAATCTTATCCAGATACATTCATGTATGAACACTATATTTTAATAGTATGATATTTGCTATGATACTGCAGGCAATATGGCATATTTCATCTATCTGACCCAAGTGGTGTATCCGTGATCCGTAATTGTCAACAGCGAGGGTTTCATCCTCATGAAGAACCTGAGGATGGCAGCCCAATCTATGAACACTGTTCCCATGTCTATATGAACCCCAATTTGAAGTTTGATGTTGTTGATCTTCGGTGAGCTACTATTCATTCAGTTTGTGCTGGGTTTGTGTGTATATACAATTATACATATTGTAAAGAAGGAATAGTAAATATCTATGGTGGATACCTGTTGAGCTCCTCACGGATGTGAAATTCAACTGGATTCCCAAAGTTGGAACCTGATTGAAAAGAATGACAGTTTCCAAGTCCTGGAATCATCTATTTTAGAAGAGCCGAAGGTTTTCTATATTGTGCTTTTGCGAAAATTTTATGGTCTTGTGATTCCCTCCCCGTTTGTAGACTGTAGAAATGTATACCAGCAACCTTTTTTTAATGTCACATATGTATTTACTTTGGTAAATATAAATATCATATATGTATTGATGTGTTCTAACTGTTCAATTACCCTTGGTGATCCTTAACAATTTTTCTTTATACAATATGAGCGTTCTCTGTGGCAATTGGTATAATTGCTGGAGGGAAGTCGGAACCTTATACTTTGGATACCCTTGTATTTTTTCTGTTCTGATAGTTTTGTGCAGTATGGTCGTTGGTGGATGTTTTGGTGGCTCAGATAAAGTCTGTTCAGAGAGAGAGGAATATAAAGAAAATTCTGTCGAACTAGAGAGTGTAATCCTCTCCCAATCGACCATAACAATTTATTATATCAATTAAGGATAGAAAATCTAATATGCTCCTACTTAAAGTATGGGACAAATAACTTAAAACAAAACAGAATTGACAAATCACTACTTAAAGTATAATGAAAAGATTAAGTGATCCGTATTCAATTGATTCTAATACTCCCCTTCAAGCTAGAGAATATGTCATATAATCCTAGCTTGTTACATGTATAGTTCACTCTCTTTGAACTTAAACTTTTTGTAAACAAGTGATCACTCGAACTCACGTGCTTTGTGCTTATCTTTCTAGTAAGGACTTTCTCCCTTACAAAATAGCAATCAACCTCTGTGTTTTTTTCTCTTATGAAAAATTAGATTAAATGAGATGTGGATTGCTGTTTAATTGTCACAGTACAATCTCATAGGTTTGTTCATTGAGAATCCAACTTCCTGTAAAAGATTTTTCAACCACACTAATTCACATGTGGTGTGTGGCTGTGTGCCATGACCCTGTATTCAACTTCAATACTACTCCTTACTACAATAGTTTGCTTCTAATTCTTTCATGCCACTAGATTTTCTCTAAGAAATGTGTAATAACCTGTAGTGGATATCATGTTAGACATCGAGTTTGTTCAATCTACATCTGTAAACCCAACTATCTCAGGACTTCCTCCTAGCTTGTACAACAACATGTGACCTGGAGTTCCCTTCAAGTACTGTACAATTTTAAGAACTGCATCACAGTGAGGTACTCGGGGGTTTTGTATAAATTGGCTCACCACACTGACGACAATGGAGATATCTGGTTAGGTAATGGTTAGGTAGTTCAGCTTCTCCACTAACCATTTATATATTTTAAGATTATCAAACATTTCACCTACATCACTGCTCAACTTAGCATTTGGTTCCATGGGTGTTTTAGTTGGTTTAACACCTAATAGTCATGTTTCTTTTAACAGATCAAGAGCATATTTTCTTTGGCACAAATTTATACATTGTTTCGACTTGGCAATTTCTATACCTAAGAAATACTTCAATTTCCCAAGATCTTTTGTTTGGAAATGGTTATGCAGAAAGGCGTTTAGCTTGTTAATCCCTAGTCTATCACTATTAGTTATGACTATATTATCCACATAAACCACTAATAAAATCTTTCTGGCTTCAGAAACATAACTGAACACTTAGTGGTCGACCTGACATTGTTTCATCTAAAATATTTTACCACATCACTAAACTTCCCAAACCAAGCACAAAGAGACTGTTTCAGCTCATAAGTTGTTTTCTTGAGCTTACATACCTTACCATCCTCCTCCTGAGCAATAAACCCTGGTGGTTGCTCCATGTAGACTTTCTCCAAAAGATCACTATGGAGGAAGGCATTTGTAGTGTCAAGTTGAAACAAAGGCCAATCATACATAACTGTTGAGAAAATGAAGACACGAATTGAACCAATCTTAGTTACAAGGGAGAATGTTACTATATAATCCACCCCATATAACTGAGAATAACCCTTAGAAACCAGTTGGGCTTTCAATCGTTCCATACTACCGTTTGGTAAATATTTAACATCTCTTAAGCAATTTTGCAAATACCTTGTAAACACCAACTTGGGAGCTCTAATACCACTTTGTTGGGGTTTCACAACAATCACTCATAGAATAAAACCACAAAGCGTTTGAAATAGCAATCAAGAAAAAATCCAATAGCAACAAAAATAGCGAAACCCAAGAAGACAAATAAAATAAACACCACCAAGAACACAAAGAATTTACATGGTTCAGCTTTACTTCCTACATCCATGGGAGAGATGAAAAACTGTTCACTATGAAATACAATGAGAAACAATATAGGCACCTTGGGATTTATAGCCGAAACCAATCCTTAACCCTTGTACACCATTTCTCCCCCTCTCAACCTGAAAAACAAAAATAAGAGAAAACTCCTCTTACACCAAGAGTGCTCTCTTTCTCTCTACCTCTCTTTTTTCTTCTCCAACAAGAAAAAGAGTAAACATCTCTCTCTCTCTCACAAACCCAACCCTACATACAAAATAAATCTTTTATATGTAAAACCCTCTTTAACCTAAAGAGGGATCACACTGACTGTTAGATTAAAAATAATCCAGAGATTGAAAAATAAGACACAACCCTAATAAGACTTAGATCGAATTTGGATTTAACCCACATCTAACTTATTGTGTTTAAAATTGTGAAAAAAACAAAACTTTTAAAAAACCAATCATATTTAACTTGTTAATGTATAAAAACGTATATAAATATGAAATATTAAATTTATCAATTATAAATTATTCCATTTAGTTATATATAGACTTAATTATACTATATATATATATATATAATAGTAATTTTTTTTTTGTTGAACTCTAATTTTAATGGGATTTGGTGAGGTTAATTCCGCATCCCCATCCCAATATTAATCAAATACAATTTCTAAAATTCAAATCCAGGATAATCGGATTTAAGTTAAATTGGGTATTGGGCTTTGGGAGTCCATTGACAGTTCAATGTATAAAGCTAATAATCCTTGCCATATATGATGTACTGTGCTAGTAAATTCAGGAGTTCTTTGAATCCCCTTTGTGAGTTACAAAGTTATTGGGTCAATCATTATAAACCATGTCAGCTTCACATGTGGGTGGAGCTAGAGGTGTTCACAGTCTGGTATGGTGCAGTTTAAAGATGTCAGACCAAACTAATAAATTATGGTTTGAAAAATTTCTAAATCAAACTAAACCGTTTTATTACCGTTTGGTGCAATTTTTAATACAACTTGGGGAACTTTGGACCATATATTCTTTGACTTCATTGGGCTTAACCCAATTAGAAATCCAAATAGAACCCTAAAATTAAAACTTAAAACTTTTGTTTTATTATTTTATTATAAAATGAATATATATTTATACTATTTTATATTTGGTTTAGATATATCTTATCATATTATATATAATATTTATACATCATTTAGTTATATAATTATATTGTATATTTATAAATTTATATTTTATATAATATATATAATTTCAATTTACAATTTATGATTTGGTTTATAAGTTCAAAAAACCAAATCGAAACCACAAACCGCAATTTAGTAAAATATGAAGCTGAACCAAACCTCTTTCCTATATAGACTGAACCAAACCACAAATTTAGTTTGATTTGGTTCGGTTTTGCAGTTTGAACCAAACAATGAACACCCTTAGGTGGAACTCACATGTATGTAGCTGGTGTGTGATTGGTCTACAAGGATTCGGGACAAAGTCTGGTATTTCCAGATAGTTGCACGATTGCATTTACTAAGTAGCGACCGACGGTGGTTCATGGCAGGATCTATGACTCATTGTAGCAGAGACATGGGATTAAATCTCGTTGCCACCAGGGTGTTGGAGGGGGTTTATGGGTAATTTGAATGGAAAACCGTTCTGTTTGCAAGTAATTATAGTAAAATAGTAGAGGCTGGAGTGAGAATTTGCATCTACACCCCACAACACATCCCAACTATGTATTAATAATATTTTACAATGACAACTACGGAAAATGTTTCCAATGCATGCTGAGATGTGCTCTGTGGGGCACAAATGTAAACCCCTAGAGTGAGCCGGGATATTCTGCAATTTCATTCAGTCTATGACAGGTGTCCTATTATATGGTATTTATATGTGCAAGGGGGAATGCAGGCAATCCTGACTTGATTTGGACTGTGAGGCATATGAACTACCAAGTTGGGATTTGCTGCATTTATCCTATACTTCCATTCTTTTTAAAACAATTATACTTATTGTAAATACTAAATCTATTATATATATATATATATATAAAGTAAGGTTGTCCATGCCACCATGCCTCTCCTTACTCCAAACCCCCAACATTTTTCTCTCCCTCCCCTTTTCCACCACTCTCAATAAGCCAAGTAATCATACTCTCCCTTTTTATCCTACACTTCCATTCAATTTGTGTTTTAACAGTGCAGCTATGGTACTGTTGTTCATTTATTAGGTTGTAGATTGTAAGTTGCATAATGGGCTGCAATTGCATAGCCAGATAAAATTTGTTTCTCATTTTATGATAATCTCATCTGTTTCGTATCACAAACGTCCAATTCATTTGGCTTCACATCGGCAGAAGGATTATTGGGAAGGATCCCCGCTGTAGCGGTGTGTTGGGTCAAGAAGATGACATTTTCGGGTATGTGGGTCGGGTCTCTTCTATATTTTTCAATTTTCATTAGTCGGATCAATTCACTAATTATATGGTTAAAGTGATTTACACCTCTCCGCTTTACTAATTAAATATTGTTTAATAATTAATTAGAGAATGACCCGCATTATAAAGTAAATAAGAAAAACTAATATGGGTCTTACATCTTTGTAATTCACAATCTATTATATGACCTATTTTATTTTGCTTTTTGAAAATCACTATTAATTTATATTATTTTTAATATGATTTAAGAGATTAAATGAGGTCTTATTTGTAAATAACAATTCAATTTAATTGGTATTTACAATTTATTTTGAAATTTTTATGTTTTTTTTAATAAATAACCATATTTGTATCACTTCAAAAGTGGATTGAATGTGTTTGAATAAACCACTTCTAAGATAGTTATTATTCTATTTGAAAGTGGAATTAATCACTTTTGATATCCTCTCTTTTAAGACAATTGGAGAGCCACACATCTGAATGGAAGGGAATGTTGCCTAAATAATTATTATGTATCAAATAGAAAATTAATTAATGACACTTCGGTTTGCTTGGGCGCATTCAGAACATTAATTGTACATGGCTATTAATTAATGGCAAACTAATACTTATTAACAGTAATTTAAACAATTAGTGATTAAAAAAATAATTGTGAAAATTATTCACATGAAAAATCATTAACATTTACTATAAATGTAATTCCGCATTTTCTCTTATCAGTAATAATAGTTAACAACTATTTCTCCTATTGTTTGGACTACTTCTAGGTGGCTGACGACTTAGAGGCTGAAGTGGAGGATTTTTGCTGGATGAGGACTTGGATGTCGAGCTGGGGGTAGATTGGGTGCCGAGTTGGGTTGATTGTTGAGTTAGGTAGCTCTTCAGAAAAACCTGCAAGGAATCAATGTTAAAAGACCTGGGGTGGCTAACTCGGTGAGGTCGCTCCGATGGTTAAGTTAGTACTCTCGTAGTAGATCGCGAGCTAAAAAATCGCAAGATATGAGAGCTAAAATGTGTTTACTCACTTCTCCTGTGTCATTCGGGTTGGTGCCTTTATATAGGCATTGTTTGGTGTGGGCCTCACTTCTCCTGTGTCCTCGGAGGTAACTGCCATGCATGTTGACCATCCTCCGGAACATTCAATATGTGGGCCAATTTCCGAGAAACCTGGGAGCATTAGGATATGCATGCCGAATTTGTCGGCGGGCACATCTCGTAGGTCACCGCCTGGTCCTCAGTCAGGTTGGCAAGCCCTCGAGGGAGGTCGCTCCTCGTGTCGAGGTCACTTTGACCGGTGACGAGGTGCTATAGGCTGGCCCTATACGAGGTGCTGCAAGCCGATCTAAGTTGTGGTCGAAGTCGCCAGGTCAATGGTAAAGGGAGGTCGTCAGGTCGAGGTAAAGACGAGCTGCGATCTGGAACTCCAAATCATCACTTAGGTGGTGTCTAGGTGTCATCTAGTCATTTTGAGATGCCATGTGTCACGACGTGACTGGAGGGCCAAATCCGCCCTCATTAGTTTGCATTTTTTGTGATTTTTTATATATTTTTCCAAAATTTCTGCAATTTTTTTTTTGTATTTTTTTGCATTTTCTACAATTTTCTACTACTGTTTGCATTTATCTATAATTTTTGCATTTTCGGGTATACGGTTTGACCTGATCCGTTTTTGTTACGTGACAGTCTTGAGAGAGATGATTCTCTCAAAAATGCTTTTTTTGGATGTACGGGTTAACCCAACCTGTTTTTGTCACGTGACAGTCTTAAGAGAGATGATTTTCTAAAAAATGTTTTTTTTTGGGTATACGGGTTGACCTGGCCCGGTTCTTTCACGTGGCATCCTTGTGAGAGATTATTCTCTAAAAAATTGTTATTTTCGGGTATATGGGTTGCCCCGACCCATTTCTGCCACATGGTAGTCTTGAGAGATGTTCTTCTAAAAAAATGTTATTTTTGGGTATGCGGGTCAACCCGGCCTGTTTATACCACATGACAACCATTAGAGAGATGTTCCTCTTAAAAATTATTATTTTGGGTATATGGGTCGTCTCGACCCATTTTTGTAATTTATAGGTAAGGATAGGTGGGTTAGTATGGGTGAGGGTGGTGAAGGGTCAATATGGATGGGTCAAGTGGGTCAATATGGGTGGGTTAGAGTTAGGGTGGGTTATGACCCTTTAACAAGAATTGACGATGGGTTATTGTGGGTTGGTGGGTCAATATGGGTGGGTTGGTATTCAATCTTTACCCAACCCAACCCACCCATTTGCCACCTAAAGTGATAAGGCCTTATCCAGTCGCCTCCGGAGCAGACAGTGCAGAAGTTAACTTTTGGAGGACTCGAGAGTGATAAGGTGCATGTAGAGGAGGTCGGCGGACACGTTATCCAGGTCGCCACCTGGACCTCAATCTGATCGGCAAATCTTCGGGGAAGATTGTTTCTCACGCCGAGGTCCTTTGAGCCGATATTGATGAGGTACAACAAGTCGGCACTGAACGAAATACTACTAACCACTTCCAAAATGCCTGAACTGTATACAAGGTGCTCGGACTGGTTCCGGAGTAATACCTCCTTAAGTTAGCGAGATTCATTACTATCTGCGTGGCACTGAAATGTCATGCGGCGAGGGCGAATGCTACTTGTGCCAGGGGACTAGAGGGCCGAATTGCCCTCCTAAGTTTTGTTTAAAAATAAGGGAAAGTTGTTAATTAATGAACCATAAAATTGACCGTGACTAATTGATCGGCATTTTAATTGTTTCTGATGGTGAGTGGTTATTGAAATTCTTTTGTTGCTTTTTAGTCAATGAAGTGATCCACCTTATTTAATATGAATGACAGTGTTCCAATGAACTGCTGCAAAATATTGTGAGGATAAAATCCGAATTCGCACGAAACACTGGCATGCTCATTTCTAATTGATTATATAGTCAATGATGATAGCAGCAGATCAAATAAGAGATATTATTGAAACATTGATTAGAAGCTTCAAGCAACAAACAAATTTCAAACTTTTATTTTTTCAGCTCATCTAATAACCGCGCACACTATCAGAAATAATTTTAGTGGTCAACCCAAAATGTAGAGAGAGATCGAGGCTTTGAGTAATATGCCAATGGAGTCGAGAGGTTTTGAAAGATTGATCGATAGTTTGGCTGCCGACCAAAATGAAAGGGAAATGTTGATAGTTACCGATAAGGGTGTCAATGGATCGGTTTTGGACTAGACCCCGCTCAGTCTAAAATTAATTTGGACGGATTAGATAGACCAACAATACATATTGAATTAGATTAGTTCAGTCAAAAATATTTATTAGATTAGACTGGACCTGATTTGTCTATAATAAATTTATATTGGATTTAGTTGGATTAAGCTAATATTCTGTTCATTGATATAACATAGGAATATAGATGTCAATGGACCGGATTTGGGTTGAAACCAACCTAAATTAAAATAATTTTGAACAGATTAAACAGATGGAACATTGAATTAAATCGATTCAAAATAGTCCAAAATATTCATTGGATTGGATTGGACCTGGTCCATTTGTAATAAACTAACATTGGACTGGATCTGGTTGGACCAAATCCAGTCCAATTGACACCCCCAGGTACCGAATCAGCCTGATTTAGCTTCCGTAAAAGATGTGTCTGCAGAAGAGAAGCCCCATCAGGAAATCGATTCATTTATGCTCTTTTTAGGGTGAGATTCCCAGACTTAAGTCTGTAACCGAACTCCCAAGCATGGTCCATTTGTAAGTGGGACGCATGCTAACCCCCCACCCCCACCCACCCACACCCACCCACTCGCCAAGAGGGAGGATAGATATTCTATTCACTTTCTCTACTCCACCCTACCCTAGTACACTGCAGTTGCATGTGTGGCCACACAATTGGAGGCGAGTAGAGAGAGTAATGGGCAGGAAATCCAATTTGCATGGGTAAAGGGTGTATCAATACTTTGAACCTCACAATCATTCATTTTTTCTTTTTATAGTTGTCGAGGGAAATCCAATTTCAAGGGAAATTGTCTAAAATTCACCATGAGTTTTCAGCATTTCTCTTAAACTCATCACAACTTTTCAAAACGTCCAGGGAACCCTATGTCAGTGAGTTTTGTTTTCAAAACTCACCTTCCGTTAGTGCACCGTTAATGTTTCTTAACATAAATGGCAATGTCAGAATAAATAACAATTTTCATGACCAAATTACCCTTGAATGGCAAGTTAGGGGAAAAGGGTCATTTAGGTTAGGGTTAGACCGGAATTCTCTCTCTCTCTCTCTCTCTCTCTCTCTCGCGCGCACGCTCAGATCTGGCTGCCACACCACCTTCTCTCACTTAGATCTTAAAGGTAGTCGCTGCATCACCCTCTCTCTTTCTCAAATCTTGCCGTCGCACCACCCTCTCTCTTGCTCAGATCTTGCCGCCACACCACCCTTTTCAGATCTTGTTGCTGCACCACCTTCTCCCTCACTTAGATCTTGAAGGTAGTCTCCGCACCACCCTCTCTCTTGCTCAGATTTTGCTGCCGCCACACCACCCTCTTCGGATCTTGTCACCATTGTAGCACCTTCTCTCTTGCTCAGATCTTGAAGATAGCCACTACACCATCCTCTCTCTCTCTCTCTCTCTCTCTCTCTCTCTCTCTCTCTCTCTCTCTCTCTCTCTCTTTCTCTCTCTCTCTCGTTTGAAGGTTGTTGCCGCACAGATCTAATGGTTTGAAGATTTGAAAGGAGACGATAAAAAATTGCAAAGATTTTTGATGTTTTGAAACATTTGCAATGTATTCTTTCGGATTTGGAATGTAAATCCCCATTGAGGGTTCTACAAATTTATGAAAAAAAATATTTTTGTAAATTTTTATCTGATTGCCTGAAATATTTTTTGAAATATTGTTGCAATAATCTTTGGATTCAATGTCTATTTTTTTATTTTTGAAAAAATATTATTTTATTAGTTTGTTTGTAATTTTTGATTTTTTTCTAAAATATATAATTTTAAAAAATATCATTTTTTAATTTTTGCCTTTTAGTTGATATTTTTAAAATTTATCATTTTATGTATTTTTGTGTAGGTTTTTATTATATTTTTGAAAAATTTATCACTTTCTTGTGTTTTTTACAATTTTTTACTTTTTTCTATAATATATAATTTTTGAATTTTTATCATTTTATGTATATTTGCAATTTTGTTTGTATCCTATCTTTGTATTTTTTGAGTTTTTTTGTCTTTCTCAGTTTTCAATTTTCTTGTTTTTTGCATTTTTAGTGTTTTGTTATAGTTTTCTATAATTTCTTTTTTTTTTTTACATTTTTCTATTTTCTACAATCTATAATATTTTCTCTATTTTTTTGATTTATTTGTGTTTTTCTATTATTTTAGGTGTTTTTCTACAATTTTTATTTTTTGATTTTGTTTTTCAATTTCTATAGTTTTTTTTTATATATTTTTTTGTAATTTCTGTGTTTTTATGTATTTTATATTTGATTTTTTTTAACATTTTCCTTTTCTATTCATGTTTTTTGTAGTTAAAATATTAAAATATATAGGTATATATTTTATATTATTTTATAAAAAGTAAAACTGTAATATATTAGTCTGTTTAATATTTGATTTATTTGCAATTCCTGTTAGTTTGTTTAACATCAAGTTAATGAAATGGTGAGTTTTAGACATTTTGAAAAGTTATGGTATATTTAAGAAAAATGCCGAAAACTCATGATGAATTTTAGAAAATTTCTTTTTTTTTTTTCAAAAATAGATCGGGTAGGTCTTAAACCTATTTATCCTTGAAATAGGTCAAACCCCCCAGAGCCTTTTGATTTAATCAATGGTGGGTGGATCAGATATATAATGAATCACCAATTAAGATACATATTTACCAACATGATACATGACAAAATTTTGAACCTTTATTCCAAAGACATGGCCCACGGTTGCAGGATCACATGAAACGACAAAAACTGTGTTGAATTGAGTGAAAGTCCTTCCTTGCTGGGGCGATGAATGGATGGTGGTCCTTGATACTGGATACCTAAAAGCAACCTAATACAATGCTGTCGCCTAACAACACAAACGTAATTAATGATGATTAAAGTCATGACGTAGTAATTAATATGATAAGCAAAAAAAAAAAAAAAACTAAAAATATTGTTATTTGTCAACTTGGTCATCACTTGGATCCATATTTGATTTAGGTATCTAGCGAATAATGCATGTATATATAAATGTGTCCACCTAACGCTGTTCGGCTGTTGCCATGCATACATGATATGATACATCCCATTTTAATTAATTTCAGTTTGTCCCTTCTATCTTGCCACGTGTTTTCTTCTCAATTTTCGTTGTTTTTGGCATGGTATTAGTTTTTTTTTGTGCTTATTTGGTCAGAATAAATTGAATTAATACATAATAATTACATAGCTAAATTCCACTAAGCCCCTGTTTGAGAACACTTGTAAGAAGTACTTCTTTTAACAAGTATTTCTTCTAAGAGCTGGGACCACACATTAAATGATTATTAAGTGATTTTATGTGTTTGGTAAAAAAGTGGGGAAGTACTTTTTAAAAAAAAAAATCTTTAAAAAGATGACTTCAAGTTGGCTTTTTTTTAGTACTTCTTGAAGAAGTACTTCTCCAAAAATGGGACGAATCAATCCCTAATAAATTTTTATAATACCTAAAATACCCCCATGCGAAGGTTACACTTCCTTCTCCATTCATTCTAACATCTCTACTACTAGGTAGCGGTGCACCAGTTGCAGGTCCACTAGCGACCATCGGTGGTGAGGAAAAGTGGCCGGCGGACCTATCGTTAGTTCGCAAATCTGGGACCTGTCGTTATTTATTAGGATTATTTATAATTATTATTTATTATTATTATTGTTGTTGTTGGGTCCACATGGCGATTCACGTGTGGATCCACGTGGACTCTTAGTTAAAATGTATAGCATAACATGTGAAAAGCGTTGTATATATGTATGAGCGAAGTGAGGGCTAAAATTGTCATTTGTGTCAATATAAGGACTTGTGGGGAAAGTAGCTTATCAAACATCCCTACCCCAATAAGTGCTTAAAAGCATAATAAATGATTTGAAAAGTAGATTACCAAAACAGCCTTAAGTGGTTGTTAAAATATGTACTTCTAAGAAGTACTTATTTTAACAAGTACTTAGTACTTCTTTTAACAAGTACTTAATCATCAAAACAGTGCCCAAATCATTTATAAGGAAATTAGCTACTAGTAGTAGACCAAGTATTAAGTAAGAGAACATATAAGCATGTTTAGTTGTTGTGTAGATGAGCAGCTTGGTTAGCTCAGTTACTTGTGTACTATGAACAAAGGACTAAAGGAGATGATGATATAATTAAAAGGAAAAATTCCATTTTAGTACTTTGAACTTTGGGGTTAGTGTCAAATTAGTACTTGAACTTATAAAGTGTCAATGAAGTATTTAAACTTTCAAAATGTGTCAAGTTGGTCCCCGCCATTAACTTCAAAGGAAAAGAGAGAAAAAAATAATGAAATATGAAAGAGGGAAACAATAACTGAAAACAAAGAAATAATTAGACAAGAATTTATTTTGGATCTAAAGGAAAGGTAGAAGACCATGACTTCATTAGTCTAGAATCTCAAATACCTCAATTGGTTTAGTTTCAAGGTAGAAGATAATAAACTGTCTTCTTTTGAAGGGTAGTTTTGACATTTTCAACAGATAATTGGTGGTTGGTTAATGGCAAGGACCAACTTGACATTTGAAAGTTTAGGTACTATACAGTGATACGTTTAAAAGTTCAGGTACTAACTTGACACTACCCCCAAAGTTTAGGGTACTAAAGTGAAAGTTTCCCTAATTAAAATTAAGTAAACGAATCGTTTAATTGGGGAATCTGCTTGAATACTCACACGGTTGTGTTTATACCGTTTGCGCAGCTTTTTATAGTCATGCATCGGGAACATCTCCGTACTTGTATGTTTTTTTCACGAGGAGATATACCCAATACAAGTCTGCAAGAACGGTGTGAGCATGGTCTTGTGAGGATCAAATCTGGTTTCTTCAATTGGCTATCACATGATGAATTGAATGAGGGATCACACTGGATTGATCCAACATGAAAGCGATTTTTTTTTCTTTATTTTTCTTTTCTTCTTATTCTTAGTCGTTCTCTTATCTAAGTGGTCTATACCTAGCTAATGATACACTTTTTTTTATACTAGACCCCTAATAAGTTTACATCAGGTGAAATGGAAGCCACCTTTAAATTTATTAATCAACCATTATCATTAACAAAAGTGAAAAAGATTAATACAGAGAAGGGTGTAACCCACATTGCTCTAATGCCCAAAATCAAGGTGCACAACCTCACCCTCTTAACCCAACGGACAAGGCAAAATAGAAAAAAAAAATAAAATAAAACAAAACATCAGGACACAAATAGGAGCAATAGAACATTACCTTATATGTAAAACTAGAAGTCTTTTATAGTCTTCTTTCATCACTTTTCACGAATTGGGCTTAATTCAGTGCAAGTCCATGCTCTATCTCTCTATGAAATAAAGCACATAAGTATAGAGATATTCTTAATATAAAGCTATAAAGATTGTTCGAACGGACATTACCATCTTCTTATCACTGCGTTGCATGGGACATTTTGCTGTTGGGAGTTGTAAATAGTAGAGTTCTTTTCTTTTTTTTTTTTTTAATTTCATGCAAAATGTAAGTGATACTTTATGGAGTAGTGTTTTTACTGAGAAGGATATCAAGTATACATTTGTTGTTACTTTCCACCTCAACTGCCACTACTACTTTATGGAGTAGTGTTTTTATTTCTCACAAAACCACCTCCTCCATTTTCATCCTGATTTCCTCCACAAGTCCATAAACATTCAGCTTAAAGGAAATTCAATAGGGAGTTGCCAATGGGCCCAAAATGGTAGCTAGTTCTCTTTAATTGTTTGATGGGATGTTAGAACCTCTAATAATACAAAGGATTATTACGACTAATACGACTAGTTCTCTTTAGCTTTTCAACTAAGAGTTAAGAGTTGAAGGTGCAACAGACAGGATTTAATCCCAAGTCTCCGTTACGACTAATACGAGACCTTACCAACCAGCATCTTTACTTCAAATCTAATGATACGTACATCTCTCTTTCCAAATCATCCACATCATAATGAAGGGCAGAATTTTGTAAAGGTGATGAGCTTGAGAATCTCTTACAGCATGCAAGGTTCCCCACATATATATACATTCTATCAACCACATATTGAGATTTGAAATATAGGCTGCGTTTAAAAGCGGTATAAATACCGGACCGGTGGAGTTCTGCACTGATTGGTTTATAAAAGTGGTAGGAGCCGGCGATTATTGATATAAAGTTTTACATCTTTTTATGAGATATAAATTTTCCTCGGTTATCAATGTAAAACTTGCTCTGCATGGAGTTTTATATTGATTTTCGATGGTTATTTACACTTCATTCAAGCGTCTACAAAACCGGACCGAAGTGTAACACCAGTCCAATTTTATACTGTAAACAAACGCAGCCATATGAACATTAAAGAAATTGCTATAATAGCTCCCTAATTTATTTGTTAGAGCCCAATTAATCAATGATTTATTACGGTATTTGGCAATGTAAATGAAAAAAATAATTGATGAGGGCCAAATTATCACTCATCAATTGTCTCCTATTCCCAAGTTGAAATCGGTTCGGCGAAGGGTTCAGGGAGCTTGTTGCTGAAGTCGAGGTATACAGGCTGAGACAGAGAGGACTCCGAATACTGTATAAGCCGAAGGCAGGTGGTTGAGCTACTGCAAGGCATAACACATCAGAGGCCCTAGGTGGGAACTCGAGGCAGAGTCTCCGACGGTCAAATTATTACGGGGTACGAAGAGGGGAGTTAGAATGTAACTCTTGAAATCAGTTCTAATCCCAAATGCTGATTGTATTTGATTCCTCTTACCTGGAGGGGGCACCGCTATTTATACTTGAGCTGCTTGGAGGTAGGTGGAGATGAGCGCCTGAGATGGGAGCCGTACGAGGGCAGTTAGAGAGCCCTCCAGGGATGCGTGGGCACTCCGTCGTTGGCTCCGTATGAAGGGGGCAGAGTAACCTCCCAACCTCAAATGGGCTGGGCTGGGTCACCCCACATAAAAAATATTTGTTTTTTTTTTTATCAAAAACCCACTTGAATACAAATTTACTTCTTTTTTATTGATTTACTTTTACATCTTATTATCAATGTAAATATGCATTAATCTGTCATTTGTAAATGCATAAATATAATGTTGCCAAACACATGCAAAAGTAAACCAAGTGCAAATTTACCATGAACTGGGATTTACACTCTGTTTGCATGGTTTCCAAATGCAGCCTAGATTTATATTGGATTGGGTCAGATTGCATCAATATCCAATCCATTGATAGAAAATAAAAATATAGGTGTCAATGGATTAGGTTTGGATTCAAACAAATTGGACAATCTAGACATTGAATTGGACTGAGCCAGAATGGTTTGAAGTATTCATGGGATTGGACCAAATCCAGTCCAACTGACATCCCTATTCCCTATGTTGACAAATCATGATCCAGTCCACCAAAATCAGGGCTCCATCCCTTGCCCTCATAAGTGAAGACACTCTACTCTATCCCTGCCTGACCATAGTGGTGGGGCCAGTTTGGGGTGAGGCAACCACCTAAAAAAATTTAATTTATGGATATTTTACAAATAGGATTTTGGGAATTTGGGGGTATTTTAGGAATTGGATTATGGAAATTTAGGGGTATTTTATAAATGAAATTATGGGATTTTAGGATTATAAAAATATGAGAAAAACTTGGAGATATTTTAAAAATCAATATCAAATCTATGGATATTTTATTAATTTACCATTGAGTTCGATGAATTATCTACAAACTCCATCCCTAATTTGGGGCAAAAAATATTTTCCCTCTCTCCACCCCGTCTCTGCCCCATCTCCATTTAAGATTTGAGAAAACTTACCCTGTTTGGGGTGGGGCAAGGTAGGGCCCCAGTTTTATAGGGACAATTGCCATCCCCTACAAATTTAATAGTTTTCTATAACTAATTAACTAACATTAAATTACAATATTTTATGATAATTTCTAAAAAATTATTAAAATTACTATTGATTAGTAGTAATGTAGAGTAAATTAATCATTTACAATAATAATAAATCAATGTAAATTATTTACTTTTTAAGCCTAAATTATTTACTATTAATCAAAGTAAATACAATTATAGTAAATTAATTAATTTTAATTAAAAGTAAACCATTTGTTGTTAATTAATGTAAAGCCAAGTATGATTGAAGTTAACCAAGTGGTCTAGATTGTTGTGGATAGACTTTATACTTTTCCTAAATTAATTAATAATTATT
This sequence comes from Nelumbo nucifera, assembly GCF_000365185.1. The sequence continues at coordinate 3,307,943 of NW_010729124.1, forward strand.
TATTGAAATAATAATAATGGATTGTTGTTTAAATATTATGAAAAAAATTTTGCTAGATTAATTTCCTAAATTTTTTAATAATTATTTAGTTGAATAATAATAATAATAATAACAGATTATTATTTAAATAGTTTTAGAGAATATATTTTATATATTAATTTCTTAATTTTTAATTACTTATTTAAAAAATAACTATGGATTATTAGTTAAAGAGTATCCCTAAATTAGTTGATAAATTTTAACTATAATTATTGATTTTACAGAAATTAGTAAATTACGGTCATTAGTAATATCTTTTATCAATAAATTATTATTGTAAAAATGTAATGAAAATTTATTAAATTATAATGATTAATTTAAATTACGCTAAATGTTGAAATTTTGAAAATTTATTAATAACAAAAAAAATATTATATAATGGATTGTTTATTAATCTTTGGTAGAATATTTTTCAGAAATTTTTAATAATTTTCATAACTAATGGATTATTTAACTATAGATTAGTTAACAATAATGGAAGATGCCATGAATTTATAAGAAACATTGAATTCCCCTTATTCCCCTTTCTTTATTTGAGATCACGTCTATAGATATAAATATTGTTTGATTTGGAAAACCAAATCTTAATAAATTATGACCTTATTTTTATGGAAATGTGGAGAGAATAGAGGAGAATCAGAGATAGAAGTGAAGGAGATGATAAAATATATATTGAGCTAATTAAGGAGAGACACTAAGTTGTTATAGAAAGTGAGGAGATGTGTGATTTGTGGGGGGAGAGAGAGAATCCAAAGGGAAGGGAAAGGAATGAAGAGAGAGGGTGCTGAGATGGCAAATTGGCAGTGGTGGGAAGGGGGAGAGGAGAGAGAATTGAGGAGAATGCAGGTTTGGAGTAATGGAGCAAGGATAAATAAGGTAACGTGGACCATCTTGCTATATATATATATATATACTAGCAGGGACCCATGCGATGCACGGGATTTATTAAGAGAAAGCTAAATAATAAAAAGGGTCATACATTAAAATACCCCTTATAGTTTCATGGATTTACTAAAATCTACTTTATAGTTAGCATTTTACTAAAACACTACTTATAATTTGCAATGGATTTAATCAATCTTCCATTAGATGATAGTGAAAAATGACAGTGTTGACCCTAATGTTCATTTGAATAAATTTAATCAAAAGAAAATAACAATAAAAATACCATTTTTGCCCTTAATAAGACATGGGCAACCACTCTATTGGCTACATTTGTTCAATTTTGTTTTTTTATACAAAAAAAAGTGTTAGGCGTATTTTTGGAATAAAAAATATGGGCCTAAGGGCAAAAAAACACTCCTTAATGAAATTGTGGGCCTAAGATCCCGACCTTGATTATGAAATTAACCCCGATCCCCAATCCCTGACGGGGATGGGTTTCCCGTGGGAACTCGGATCCCCAAAATGTTTTCAAATAATAGTATTTTTCAAAACAAATTTATTTAAAATAAATAAAAATTATAAATAATGTCTTAAATATATTTTGATATAAATAATATAATAGTATATTTAATATAAATAACATTTAATATATATATAATAATCGGGGTCGGGACCTCAATCCCCATCCCTGACCCCGACCTCGATTGGGGATTCCTATTAATCCTCATCCCTGCCCTCACCCCACCAAAACAATCCCCATCCCCAGCCCCATTGGGTCGGGGAAGTCAGGTCCCCGTCGGGGATGAGGAAAATTGCCATCCCTAAAAGTGTGTTCTAATAAATGACCCTAATAGAAACACATAAGAGTATACAATTGTTTTATATTTTTAACTTTTTAAATAATTATTCATATTTTATATACTACTTTTAATAAAATTTTTATAATACAAAAATAACAATAATTAATTTCAGTTAGTTTTATTTATCAAACTGATGAAACCAACCAACCCAATTAATTCAACTCGAATTGGTCAGTTTTCTAGTATTTTAGGTTGGCTTTGGTTAAAAAATTTTCCAATTCGACCAAGTTGGATCATTTCCACTTTGGCCATTTGTAAACTAACCAAAATCGAACGACCTAACCATGGACATATATTAATATTTTATATTTAAATAAGATTTTCAATATGAAAAAGTGAGAATTTTCTCATATTTCTTATCTAAAATTTTTTATCATAAATATAATTTTTAAATTTATTATTTAATAATCGCACTATAATTTTTAAAATTAAAATAAATTTTTAAGTTTAAATCTTTTGAACAAACTGACCAAACTAAAAAATCGACCCAAACCAATACAAATTGAGTGGGTCGATTTTCACAAAAGGTTAGTCGGTTTCAGCTGACCAACTCCCTAACCTGACCAAGTCAATTTGGTTGGCCAAATAGCCTATGACCGCACAGAACCAACTCATTAACACTCATAATTTCAGCTAAATTAATAGTCTTACCTCTAATAAATAACAATAGTTTAATTTCCCATAATTATTAAAAATTTATAGAAGAAATACACAATTATTGAAAATATATTGATAATGAAAACTACAATAATTACGGAAATTACAAAAATACAATAAGTACTAAAAATATATTAACTTAGTCAATAAATAGTATAATCTCAAATAATAGTTTAATCTCTACTAAATATTAATCAATAAGTTATAACAAAAACACAATAAATACAAGAACTACAATAAATTAAATTTAAAAATTTCAATAATTGTATAATAATTATTGAAAGTTTTCTATTAAATAACTTAACAAAATAAATTTATACATACTTATTGAAAATACATTTATCACAAAAGACAATAAATATTAATTTTAGTATATATAATTATATAATAAATATAGATTAAGAGTTTAAAATTATTATT
>NW_010729124.1:3311453-3383519 GCF_000365185.1 Nelumbo nucifera
ATAAATAGGAATTAGAGATAATTTAGAAGATAAATAGGAATTAGAGATAATTTTGGAAGAAGTGGGGTACGTAGATTAGGAATAATTTTAAGAGAAGAGATTATTTATGTTATTGGGAAAGTGCATCTCATTGATTGTTTCAAACATGACGTGAAATTAAAAAAATAAAAAATTCAAAAAAAGGAGAAAATAGATAAGTAACTTCTCTCAAAGAAGAGACATGTTGACATGTCAAGACCAGTTTTAATATATATATATATATATATACCTTTATTATATAATGCCCAGACTTTGTCTTGGCTTCACGTCAAAATTACCATCACAATCTCTAGCACACATGGCCACGTAGGTTGGAGTCTTTGCTCTTTGTTAGGATGATTTGTGTTGTTTGGCTGGGGCGTTTAATGAAAAAACATTAATAACTATAGATGTCCACATCTCGATTTTCATGAATGCTACTGTTGGGGGGAAATGGTAAAATTGGAGCTTCCTCCAACGCAAGGTTTTTAAAATCGAATCGGACAATGAACCGGTTAGGGGTCAGTTTCCGAGTTGAACGGTTTGACTATTTGAATCGAATGGATGGCTTGTTTTGACAAAAAAATAAAAACCGGCCAAACCGTTGAACAATTTGATTGATCAGATCAACGGTTTATTGACCAAATCAACGTTTTTTGGGGAAAAATGATTTTAAGGTAAAACGGAACTGATCACCTGACCGGTTCCTGGTTTTTCTAGTCTGATTGTCCAATCCAGTCCAATTTTAAAAATCATGCTCCAACGAGTTGCGATCTCCTGCTAACAAAACATGTTCCAACCCCTTACCAACTTCATCTAACACCGCACATCTCACGATGATACTGGGATCCACTGTAAAAGTAATACCCGCCGTATATGAGATGTGTGGTGTCAAATCATGTGGGTAGGGCGTTGAATGTATTCCATTGGCAGGTGATGTGGACTCTCCTCCAACGGCTCATCGGCGTGGATCCAATGTGGAATCTCATGTGTTCGTTGACATGTTTAAATGTTGAAATTATGTAGTAGATCATGCTGTACACTTGTTGGTGTACAAGACTTAGGTTTTTATTTTGCTCAATGTTCCTTCACTGAGACATCCGTGCTCGCCGCTGGTCATTGTCTCCCACTGTTACTCGTCACTGCCACTTCTCCTCGCAAGATACACGTGTTAGGTAAGTATTTTGGGTTAAAACCCCGCCGTTAAGCATGCATGTCAACCTAGCAGATGTGCATTACCTGCAAAACACCGGTTAAACAACACTTCCAAACAGCCTGTTGTTGTGTTTATGCCTAAGTGGCATAAATGTTTATCCAATGTTTTAAAAAATGACCCAGAATCGGAATTATTCTGACCACCGGTTTTTGGATTGATGGTTTGACCATCTTATTCAAATGAACAATTCATTCTGCAAAAAAAATTAAAAAATTAAAATAAAAAACGATCAAAACCGTTTAACAGGTCGAAAGATCAATCACCCGGATCAACGGGTCATTGAATGATTCAACGGTTTTTTACTAGGGACCAGGTTTGGGGTAAAACGGAACCAATTGCCTAGAAGGTTCCTAGGCCGAATGATCTAACCATCTGGGTCAAAATAAACGTTTGTATTAAATAAACGTTTAGTATAGCTTCCATTTATTAAACAGGGCGATAAACGCCCACACCATGTATATATTTGGTATAGCTTCCGTTTATTAAATAAACATTTGTATTTGATTTGTCTTCAAAACCAAGAAAAAATGGTTGATAAACATTTTTTTGGTATTTGTTGAGAGTTAGACGCCACTAGGTGCGACATAAGCGGAATAGTAAATAAACACTATTGTTTTGGAGAAAACGTTAAAATGAAGCTTCTCTAAGAGTTGACTTACATGTAAATCAAAATAAATATTTATAAGATAAATAGATATATGAAATAACATAATGGGGCAAATGCCCACATAAAAATGACATAACACCATTTATCAAATAAACAGAAACCATACCAAACACCGCCTATGGTGTTGTTTATATGCCGTTTCATGCATTCGACAACATAACACATGAATTATATAATTCAAAGGTTTTTGTTTAAATAAATTTGTCATTTGATACAAACATATATCAAGCCTTCAAAGATCAAATTTTTTTGTTAAGATTTGAGTAAAAAAAAAAGAAAAGAAAAGAATTGACTATGGTCAATGTTAAAAAAGTCAACATGTTCCGATAAAAAGAAAATTACTTCTAAAATGAACGAATTGCTTTGCAAAAATAAGCTGAAGCATCCCTAATGATATAGGGAAAATTTATGATATCAAAAAACATGATACTAGAAAAAACTTTGACCAATTAAAATCCACATGAATTTTGATGAATATAACATAGGTGGGATTTGGGACAATGTATATTTTTTGGTAAGAGGACAATACATTCAGATTTATAACCAATCCTTACATCGACTTCACAGCCATATATCACCCTTCTTTCATGAATAAGGAGATGTTCCCAAGCAGTGAGTATGAGATCTGTATGAAAAGAGCTCTATAAAAAACAAATCTGGACTCAATAAATCAAATTTCTGCCATTACACCTGTCACTCTTCCCAACTTATACGAACTCAAAATTGATGAGGTGGAGTAGTCAATAACAGCCCCTTTATGCTTTGACATAGATTTTGTGAAAGGAGCTGTTCAGATCCATTTGCATGAAGCCAATCTATTAATCTATCATTCAGGTGTTCAGTGAGTGCAGGAATCTTCTGCCACTTTTGCGTTGGGGTCGGTTCAAAATGGACACCTGCACGTAGTCAGGTCGTTATGGACAAAGTTTCAACTCGGTAAAATAATTCTGCAACATGCTTTAAATAGGCTCTTTCCGTTGACAGAGAAAGGTTGGGTTTATTTCAACTTGGTTTGTAAATTGTATTTTGCAAATTTGTATTTCCAGTCCTTCCAAGTTGAGTCTTTTAGGGCAAATTTATTAAATATTTCTATGTCTAAGGTTTAAGAAATCGATTAACTCTAACTCTATTTTAAATATTTCTATTGTTTCTCATAATTGTCTAAAACCTCCTCTACTTTTGTTTTTCTAAAGCAAAGAAATGTCTTTCTAATGACAATCAGAGAGAGCTTGTCATTCCCCATTAGAACAATTCAAAAGATACCCTTATGTATGTTAAGGGTCAAAATAGTAATTATTATTTGGCACCCTTTCTTAATATAAGGGCAAAAATGACTTTTCATGCATCTCTATTATGATTTTAATGATAGATGGCGATTATCGTTTAAGATAATACTAAAATAATAAGGATAGAATTAGTCAATTTACTAAACTTTAGGAATAATTTAAAAAATTTGCCCTTTTTTATTCAACAAACAACAATTAAAAATGATGGGAAAAAATGTTTAACAGATACATTTTTTAGCTCTTTACTTAATGGACAATTACTAAAACAGTGGGCTTACCAAAAAATACCAATTACAAAGGAGTGGTCTGTAGAATAGAAGTAGCATGGACAAGGTTGAATCCCTTGCTTATCTGAGCATCCCCTGAAGCATTTATGCTGTTTTCTTTTTTTTTTCTTTTCTTTTTCTTTTTTAAGATTAAATGGGATATAGTTCGTAGTGCAGCGCTAAAATCGAAAACCAAGGACTTAGATTTATTGCTGTGGCCCAACCAAGACTCCAAGAGATTATTTTATTTAATTCAATGTCGCCATATTAATAAATTAAGAGCTTTGATTTTGTTGTATGTGCAGCGTAAGGTTTTTAAAGTGTAAATCTAAATATATCTTAATAAAAGAAAGTGTTGTCAATTTCTTCAAAGTGGAAAATTTACTTACCCACATGGAAGATGGATATCACTTATCCTAATAAGTGATACCTACTGTTACTTCACTTCGTTGCTGGCTCCCAATTCTTGATAGCCAACAAGAAGTTTTCATTGGTGCTTGGACAATAATCCATGTGAATAACCAGGTGCAAAACTTGTTTGGAAACCCTGTTATGAATGAATTAATAGTTAACTGTCTCACTAGCCTCTTTAGGTAAATGGAATAGGCAAGGCCAATATTCCATCCCTGACTACAAGAAGTAAGGTTCAAAGTATTGGAAACGCCAAGTGTATCGAAAAGACAAATTTAAGAGACATACGTATTGGGATACACCTTGGATACTCGTGTATCGGAGAAAAATTAAGATACACATAGATACATTTGGAAACACTATAAATACTTTAATAAATCATAAAAATACATCAACAACACTAAATATAATACCTCAATGAAGTGTATATACATTAAACTAGCATATTTTAATGGTTTTACGAAGAAATATATTATAGTTAATTATAATTTCATTAAAAATCCTATGCTTAACTATAATTTATAAATTATAATTCTTAAGTTTTAATGTTTTATGGGATGGGAAAAACCCAACTCTCCTATCCAACCATAAAACATGCATTGGCACATCTTGTATGTGAAAATATAATTAATAATTATTTATTATTCATTTTAAAAAATTACAAAAAATAAATAAAAATTATATAATATATTCAAAAATAGTTATTAAAGAAGAAATTTCCATTACTTTGTGGATATGATAGATCATCCATAGAATTATAACATATTCAGCCATTGTGATCAAATGATAAAATATAATTAATTAATTAATTATTTTTAATTCTAAAAATAAAAAAAATAAAAAAAAATGTATTAAAGAAGAAATTTCAATTGTTCTATGGATATGATAGATAAACCCATAGATCTAAAACATATTTAGTCTTTATATATAGAGAAAAATTACATTTTCAATTTTTTTGTTAATTTATATTTTCCCCAAATATCTTTATGAAATTTTCATAAATGTACCGATAACACAAAAAAAAATTGTGATTTTGAATGTAAGAAATGTAGGTCAACATAAATTTAAACATTTAAGAAAACAAAAATCCCAAGATATTATGAAAAATTGAAAACAATTTACCTATTTTTGCCATATTTTTCAAAATTAAAAAAAATCTTTAAGAAAAATTAACTATTCACACTTGTTTCTTGCAAAATTTTGCAAATCTAGCACTCTAGGAATGAAGTTTAGAGTTTTAGAGTCATTTGGGGTGAAAGAAGGCTTATTTCGAGGAAAAAAAGCTTGTTTTCCCTTTTAATTTTTTTTTAAAGTTTTTGGTCGTATCTTTTTCGCCGATACGCTATCGATGCGCCCTGATACGCTCCCGATACAGGTCGGATACTTATGAAAAAAGACGAAACATTCAATTTCTATCCGTATCCTGTATCTATTTTTCAAAGATACGATACAATATGCCCGGTATTGGGCGTATCGTATCGAAATTTTAAACCTTGACAGAAAGTCAAGGACCAATTGAAGACTTGAAAATGGTAATTCATATCAACGTCCTGTAGAATATCCCAACTGTGTATTGTGAGCATGTAGGGAAAGAAATAGAAGGGAGGTCTCGGTTGATTACAAAAGTTTTTTTTTAAATGAAAAATAAACAAATAATTTTTAATTTTGAGACTTTAAGTCCATAGGTGTTAAGAGAGTGGGATTTTTTTTTGTTTTGCCAATAGAAGGCCAGCAGTGCTGACAAATATTTTTATATGAAGGGGGGACCGTCAATCTATTACATATGTAGCTAATATTAATATTATATATACAAGACCAATAAGCAAAAAAATGAGCTATAGTGCATGTTCTATCTGAACCTCCTCAAAAGGATCTTAGTAGAATGTATAAATGATCTAAAAGCATTGTTTCGATCAAGTTGCTACTGTATTCTTTACTTTGGATTTTTGCCACAATTTACCCTATATCAAAAAATATTAGAACTTTTTTGAATCCTTCCTTTTTAGCTGCTTTAAGTCCTTTAATCACGGAGTTCAACATCTTAGCATCTAGTTGCTTGACATTATTTATTTTATTTGAAGGATAAAATAGACTACGGTTCACCTCAGAAATCTAAAATTACTAACCCTTTTAGTCTATTAGAATAGCCTCTTTTCCTCCTAGTCTATTAATAGCCTTCTTATAAACCGCATCCCACGTGACTCAATTTTTTGAGGTGGATTCAACAATAAAAACCCATCATTTTAATGGTGAGGGCACATGTCAAGTATGTAGCTTGTACGAGTCAATAGGCAATTGTCGACGGCCTGTCGTACATCTATTTCTAACAAAAGTACAGAATTAAAAACATTTGGGGCCCAATGGGGGTAAGAACACCCATGGTTGCCACCCTTGTGCCCCCACTAAGTAAGGACACTTAACAGAAGTTTAGGGCAAGGGCCCCACCTTATTACGTGGCTCCCCTATGCTTGTTTCAGCTATATATATGCATGTTTTCGCAACATCAAGCATAGGGTCAAAGCCATGATTTCTTACTTAATTAGAGGGTTTAAAAGCTAAGAGTAAAAATTAATAAAGATGTCAAAGGTGCCAACCGGTTGGTTGGTAAGATCTCCTGTTGAGAATGAGTTCAGATCTTTTGTCTACAAAAACCTTGCCTATATCTATCGCAGCCACATGAGGAATATCTCATTCTCTGCATAGTATTACGTAAAGGGAGATCTTCCCAATTCAGCAGAGTTTATATGGGCAAGAGATCCGGAGTCGTTGAGAGTTCAAATACAGTGGACCCTTTGATTCACGGGGTGCATGGACCCTCTAATACGAGACATGCACGTCATCCTTTTCGGGGCTTAATATTCTGTGTTAATGTAACGAGTCTGTCAATTAGTTAGGTAAAAACAAAACCCGTGCCCTAAATTTTCCCCTCATTTATTTGAACTCTTTTCACCCGAGCCCTAGCTCAAGAACAAGAGGCCACCCTCACCGGTGGCGATTTCAACGAGTCCGATGGCATCGAGTCAATTGGTGACAAGAATGAACTGGTAGTAAGCATCCATTCTCCTCATTTTCCTTCCAAACATGTTGTTCCTCTCAAATCTGATATTCTTCATTTCTACAGACCACCGGTGGCAGTTTGACAACATGGAACCAACTGGTGACAAGTGTAAATCGGCAGTTGAGTTGGGGGTCTTAATTTTTGTCTCAACTGTATTTCCTTAACACCATAAAAGGTTTGATAAAAAAACAGAGAGAACAAGCTATTGATGGATGGGAATACTTGTTTTGCTAGATAGACTGAACATTTCATGCTTTTGGTCAATCTACGACAATGTGAATGTGAAGATCCACAAACCAGACCTTGTTCTTCCCAAGATGTGGGTCATTTGATTCTAGCATCTTCACAACTGACAAGGCTTCCACTCCTGCCCCAGTGTAATCTGTATGTTGGAACTTTGAACTAGAATTGCAAGAACATCTTAACACAGTATGGAAACGTTGACATGGTCATAGACTTCAAAATTTTAACTTACACAGGGAAGGCAACAGAACTATATTGTTGTTTCCCGATTCAGAGAGAGATAGAGAACCCATCTAAATTACTTACTCCATGGGTAATGAAAGTGAATACAAAAATAAGAACTCCATTAATTAATGTATTAAGGTCGCATTATATCCGACCCATTACTATATCAAATCCCGCCATGGAGTATGTCTTTGCCAAACAATACCCACGCTCAAGGAACTATGGTTGTACCTTGTATGGTCAGCTAACAAATGCATAGGTGAGAGTCATTAGATTTTGCTGTGAAGACATGGCATAGAGCCCTCGAGCACGCCCCCATGAGGGTTGAATTTATATTGGGTATGGTTGTGAGTGGGTTGTCCATCACGTAGATTGATTCCAACAAGGATGCAATTGGGTTAGAGCTCGAGGAGGTCCCAACCCAACTTCCGGTTTAGACTTGTCGCTGGTTGATTCCACGCTGTTAGAGCTCGGTGAAATAGAGAAAGTGCTGTCGGTGGTTTGTAGAAAGGAACCCACCACGTTAATTTCTCCAAGTTGTATTCATAGGATTGTACAAACAGGTAGTTTCAATATTAAATGCCTCCACCATATAGCTGAATAAATATCATTTATCTTAGATAAATCCACATAGATGGAAAATTAATTAAAGTGGGACACACATGTTCTCAATCCAACAAGGAATTTTAACTGAATAAACTTAACAAAATAAATAAAAATATAATTGGCAAAATAAAAGATCGAAGCCACAAAATTTAATCCTTTCTGTTAATTTACTAAATGTATCAAATAAATATAAACTGAAGTACAAGAAGACCTGCTTATTGATATTTCATTTTCTTGAGAAGAAATCCTTAGCATCAAATAATATTTTGGGAGCTTATCTAGGTTCAAGGGCTGATACCTAGCTAATTAATATCTTATGACATGATTAATTGCATATTTTAATAGAATTATATATATATATATATATATATTCATACATAGATATTAGAAGTATACATATCACACCATATAAACAACCAATTTGAAATATTAGAAGACTCCTTGATTCACAAAACTGCTTATCATTATCATCCATCATGATCATGATCATCATCTAACCCTAGTTCTTCTAGCTCTTTCAACATTCATAAAAATGGTTAATTATCATAGTATTTATTTACTGATTATTTATGAAGGAAAAAAATAATCAAAACACTAGAGACAGGAAAAATTTTCCGCTATTTATGAACAAATACTTTTGAAGTAATTTTATACAGAAAAAGAACTTCGATCGATCATCGCTTGCAATGAGAAATGAAAATGATGTCGAAAAGCAAGATAGTGATACGACTCTCACAGGGACTCACAACCACAAGTCACGACCAAAAAACATATTTTTCAATATTGATATAGCTGATACTTGACATAAAGTGAGCTTTTGTAGCTTTTTCCAATTGCCAGAAAAGCCCTTGGCATGTAATTTCATGTTTTATTAAAAGCGTCAACTTGCCACGTGGCCATTTATATTCCAATATTGGGATCAGGGAGAACAGTAATAATGCCGTAAAGCCATGTGATTTTACATTAATTGAGTTTAATGGTGGAAGAAATTTCTAATATATAATTGACAAAATTTTCAAAACCAGATCATGGTTTTCAAAACCGGACAGTACTGGATGGTTGAACCGGAAAAACTGAAAACCGGTCAGGTGACCTGTTTTGTTTTATCTCAGAATTGTTATTTTCTAAAAAACCATTAATTTAGTCAGCAAATTGCTGACTCAAGTGGTTGAACCATACCGTTCAAACCATTCAAACTGTTTAATGGTTTGACTATTTTTTTTTTTTTATCAGAACAGGCCATTCATTCGGTTCGAATGAACCATTCGAACCGAAAACTAAACCCCTGACCGATTTGTTTTATTGTCCAGTTCAGTTTTAAAAGCCTTGCTTAAAACTTCATCTATATGGCCAAATACGTATTTTAGTTCATATTTGTCTGATCGTCCGACCCAAAATTCCATTGACATTAACTGTCTTTTCTTTTGGTAAAAGCCAAATTAATATCATTAAAGCCACAAAAGCCAGCTGGAATCAATAAAAACTTCCATTGAGCATTTGAGTTGAATAGACTGAGATGAGTTCAGAGTTCTGGGTTAGCTGATGACTTTTGAAATTGTTATTTTGTAGCCAAAAGCAAAAAGCAACCGAGAGAGAATTCAAATCAAGAGAAAAAACAGCAATTTCAAAATTTTCATTGGAACAGTGCTAAGTCAGGCTGATGCTGGGAGTTGCCCCTCTAGTTTAGTGTGCGTTACGGTGGTTCAATGTGGCCAAGCCGATAGCGACAGGATTGAAAAGTAGCAGATCAGACTTAGCATGTTGACATGAAACTTCTGTTAGCCAGCTAGCAGCTATATATATGCGCCATTCAACAATTTCTGTCCATTGAAATTTGCTGAAACATAAAAATTTATTAAGTTCTGAATGACGTGGCAATTTCTGGTTGAGCCGTAATTCAATGGGCAACGTTTCCACTGTCAGAGAAATAAAAGGGGAATTGACATCATGCTTTATCCACCCGACAAGTATGAGAACGGGGGATCGAAAAAAAAAAAGAAAAAAGCCAAATTTTGAGTCTGCATTTGTACCTGGGTATTACTAGGGGTGGATTCGAATCGGACCGAGTCAAATAGTATCAGGCTCGAGCTCAGCTAGAGACTATTCTATAAGGTTTGAGCTCGGTTTGAGCCAGAACCTTGAGTTCGAGGCCAAAAGTTCATAAGCTCGAGTTCGGCTCGACTCGATTCGTTTTATATTTTATAAAAATATTTATTATATATTTTATTATAAAAATAAAAATTATATATAGAAAGTTTATTTTATATTTAAAAATTAAGAATTATAATAATTAATAATTATAATATTTTTATTATATATATTATTTTCTATAATTTTATTATATATATGTTATATATATTCGAGCCGATTCGTGAGTCTCACGAGCCGAGCTCTAACATATTCGAACTCGGCTCGTTTATAAATCAAGCCACTGAATTGGGCTTGAGCTCGGCTGAAACCAAGTCGATCCAAGCTTTTCATGAGCCAAGCTCAAAAAGCTCGTGAAAAGCTCGGCTCATTGCCACCCCTAATAATTACCATTTTTTTTATACATTTAATCTTCAATTATTTGCAATAGTGCAATCTCTTTTGCACAAATACAGATGCATGGAAGCACAAATCAGAAAAGCGTAATCGACCTCTGGTTCAACTCATTTGCACCCATGCATGCAAATGCCCAGGTGACTCAACCCCGGGCGCGACCCATTCATAAGCTTTGTATCCTGTTGCAAATGGCGCTGAGCAATTAGTCATGAGTCATGACAGAATTGCTTGCAACGGGAGAAAAATGTTTATCCAATTGTAGGTATGAATTTAGGATCCATCATATCAGTCACGGTGGGCACCTATCAGTGTTGAGTACAGAGAATTCTCTCTCTCTCTCACAAAGCATATTTTTTTAAAGCTAACAGAGCAAGTTCATAATGAATGAACAAACAGATTGATGGGTTTAACGTTTGATGTTTCATTAATTTCCCTGTTGATAATTAAGCTGGTTTTTTTCCTCCAGCCTGTGGAGTGTGGGTTGCTTTAATTTATATTGTTTAATTAAAAATGTCATATAATAATACGTAAGGTATCATCGTAGTAATTGAGATTTCACAGTAGAAGTCATGCTCAAGACAGAGGTTTGTGTAGCTATAGGTAGATGGAAAAATTAAAGGAGGGATGCGGTGAGAAATTAATGGGGGATGGTAAAGGGGAAGAGGGACAAAAGGTCGTACACGGAGGCATCAACGTGGGAGATTGGAGCCCGTGACAAGGCTCTCGACGGTGGACGAGCCACGACAACGGCGAACAAATTTGACATTCGTGGCGCATCTGGCCACCGCAAATGCTTATACAATCTACATCAGTGGCCCCGCCTCTCTCTCTCTCATCCCCTTTGCTTTTATTATTATTTTACCCTTCTCTGGCCTCCTCAACCCAACCCCTCACTTCAATATACACAGACACATACATAATCTCGCAGGCTCATCTCATCACGAGTCACGACAGACATCTCTTTCTCTGTGTCTGGAGATGGGAAGGGCGCCGTGTTGCGAGAAAGTGGGATTGAAGAAAGGGAGATGGACAGCTGAAGAAGATGAGATCTTAGTGAAGTACATTCAGGCAAATGGTGAGGGTTCGTGGCGGTCATTACCCAAGAATGCAGGTACCTTTACGACCCAAATGTATTTTGATATGAGTTATTGTTTAGTTTTCAAAATGAGATTAGTATATAGTATAGCTAGCGTTGTTGATTAATTAATCTTCTTTCTCTTTCTTGGTGGCTTGAAGGTTTGTTAAGATGTGGGAAGAGTTGCAGGCTGAGATGGATTAATTACTTGAGATCTGACTTGAAGAGAGGCAACATCACCCCCGAGGAGGAGGATTTAATCATCAAGCTGCACAGTGCTTTGGGAAATAGGTGACTGAACTTGACTCTTATCTTTTCTCTTTCTACAATGAAGTGATGCACATGCAGATGCACCACACTCTCTCTCTCTCCTCTGTCTGTCTGCATGTGTGTGAGACTGTTTGTTGAAGTCTGAAAGTGGGGTTAGTTGCTTTGCAATCGATATGGGTTATTTTCCAACTTTTTGGAGACTTTTTCCCGTCCACTTTAATTACCTCCGTAAGCAACTTTGAAACTTTAGGTTAAGCAAAAGACTTTGCATCTCCTGAGAAATGTTACTTGTTTAAGAAAACAAGAAATAATTAATTATGTTAATTAATAAAAAATTAATCACTTGTTGGGATTTAATTTGATTGTTTAGGTGGTCCTTGATTGCTGGGCACCTGCCAGGAAGAACAGACAACGAGATCAAGAATTACTGGAACTCTCATTTGAGCAGGAGAATTCACAGCTTCAGAAGGCCCAACAGCGACGCTCTACCCATCGTCATGGACTTGGTCAAGATGGGTGGTGGGCGCAAACGTAAAGGTGGTCGAACAAGTAGATCAGCCATGAAAAAGATCAATAGCGGGTTCAACATTAATCCCTCCAAGGGCGACGTCTCGACGAAGAAACCCGAGAAAGCTGGCTGTGGTGAAGGTGGGTCACTACTTACACCGACGACCCTTGAGAAGGTGAGCCTGCCGAGCGCAACCATAGGGATTAATGGAGAAGAGAATGGCAGTACTCCAGCAGTTAGGCCTGCAGGGTCTTATCAGGAGAGCGGAAGCGAAATCTTGGGTCCAACTGAAGAGAGCTCCGGCGGTGGATTTCGCTCCAGCGGAGAGGGAGAAACAGAGAGTGTAGTGCCGAGACCTCGCGAGGATAGAGAAGCTGAGGTAGTGGTACCCTACGAGGAATTAGATACGTGGATGCTGTGCTCGGACGACAACGTTATGGCTGGTGCCACACTGGTTCCTGATAATGTTTTGGCAGTTAGTGGGGAGAGAGACGATGGGGTGGTCATGGGATTTAGTGAGGAGAGAGAAAGTGAGATGGTGGGCTCCAACAAGGGGACAACAAGTGACGATGGAGAGAGTGGTGTGATTAGCTCATATAATCGAGAGAATGGCGAGTGGAACTCTTCTTCTTCTTCTTCGATCACTTCGTGCTTTGAGGAGGAATGGGTTGATTGGGACTGGAAGGACGTAGTTGAAGGTCATTATAAGCTCTGGGAGGATGGTGAAGAGACGCTTTCTTGGTTGTGGGAGGGTGATAATTGTGGAGGGGAGTGTCATCAGGTGGTGGGAGCAGACATGCAGGAGTCTCTGTCTGCTTGGCTCCTTTCTTGATTTCCTCCTGTAAAGAGGACCAAAAAGTAAAAAAAAGTTTGTGTTTGTTTTGTTACAAAACGATGTGAATCATCTCGTTTTCGTTTTTTCTTATGTCTTTCTATGTACTTTTTGTCCAGTGTTCCATGTGTTTAATATTATGAAAGCAACTATTTTGTTTTTTTTTTTTTTTTTTTTTGGTAGAAAGCAACTCAATTCGTGAATATTCTTTTTTTTTTTTTTTGAACTGTGTGGTTCTCTCCTCTATTAAGATATTGTGGGTGTTTTCAATGTTCTTGTTTTGACTTTGTTAATGGGCAATTGCTATGATACCTGAACAAAACTTGTACCATCCATGTTCTCCATTATTCTTCATTTCTAAAAGGCTTGACAGAAAGGTTTTTGACTCACTTTGGAAAGAGTATAATTTCACTTGAGACAATGATCAATCCTGTACTTTCACATTCTAACACTGAAATCCAAGTTCGTTTAATTTACTGATATAAATGGACATTATTAAGTAGGGTTACGTTATTGGGATGTTACTATATGTGCATTCTAAGCTCTAGAAGAAATTAAAATCCCTAAGGAGAAGGCAAAGAGGTTGCTCCCAGTAGAGAAGAAGGACTTGAAGGCTGCTGCCGACAGAGAAAAAGCAGTAGTATCTTCCTGTGGCCGTCGCCGGAGAGAATTAAGGACTCGTTTGGTTAGCAGGAATAGGGGTCTGGAACCAAACAGACCCTCAGTTTTTTATATCATTCGGAAAGAGTCGGTTGTAGAAAATCGCCAATGCTAAGGAAGAAATCATCAAGGTTTAAACAGTCTCAAAAATTATGCAAAGATCATTTTGGGGCTTTAAAATATTTAAATATGCACACGACATCACTTGTGAATCTTTTCACTACTCTTAACTAACCGAATGCTAACGAATGGGCTTATGGGCCGTTTGGTTTGCAGTCAGAATTGGATTGGTCCATTCGCATAGTCTGTTTGGTTCAGACAGAAATGAGAATCGGAATTGGAATCAGCATGAATGGTATTTCATTTTCAAGGGAGGGGCAGGGAATGGCTATTCCTTCAAATGGGGGAATGCCATTCCAGCAGGAATAGGAATGAAATTCAGATTCCGCCTAATCAAACAGTTGAAATGGAATAGGGAACACCCCATTCTGATTCGGATTCCAGACCCCTATTCCCCTGAACCAAAGTACAAAGAAATCAGATTCAGTTCTCACAAAACTGTGTTCATACAGTGTTTACAACCACTTGCACCTGTGCATTAGGAATATCTCCCCATGAATAAAAAAAACATACAAATGTGGAGATGTTTCCATGATGTTTATGTGTCACCATCCCCAAAGTACAAAAAGAAATCATATTCAGTTCTCACAAAACTGTGCTCATACAGCGTTTACAGCCACTTGCAGATATGCATTGGGAATGTCTCACCATGAATAAAAAACATACAAATATGGAGATGTTTTCATGATGCACAACTACAAAAATTGGGTCTCAGGTACAAAGTAGTTATCCATAATTTTATATTAGAAGGGGACTCAAGTATTATTATCATGATCTCATTGTCACCTTTGAGCATGTGTTTCGAGGCAGTCCGGATGAGTTGGAGACAGAATTATACACACCGGGCTGGGCTATCTATCACAAGTGAATATGCTAGTGTTCAGTATAGATGGAGCCAAGAGTGACGTATTCACTCGTGATAGGTAGCCCAGCCTGGTGCACATGATTTTGTCTCCAACCAATCCGGACTAGTTCAGAGAGGCAAATAAACAATTACCTAACTAGAAAACTTGGGACACACAATGGAAGTCTCAAATTCCTCCCTTTCTTTGCATGGTTTTATCCTTATTGATCCAAGACCGGTTTGGTAGGGACTGGATTCAACATGAATCCATTCATCCATGTCACCATGCCTCTCCTTGCTCCACTACCCCCACCCTACATTCTACTTGATTCTCTCTCCTCTCCCCTTCTCACCACTCCCATTAAACCATGTCACCCACCATTCCCAACTCAACTACCTAAAAATATTCCTAGAATCACTCTCCTAAGATATTTCATCTAAGCCATTAGGAAGGTATCATGTTACCCCACTCACTAATCAATTCCTAAAATCCCCCCCCAATCTATATCCACTCTATCTCATTTAAAATATTCATATTAATTAATAAATAATTAAATACGATTAATATTTAATACAGTCCATATTCAATGAATATTAAATAGTGTTATTAACAAAAGTTAATAAATACTGTTAGTAAATTACCAAAATTAAAAATTCTTATTAGTACAGTTCACAAATTACCAAAAATTAATAAATGTTGTTATTAATTAACTCATAACGACTTTTTAAAGTATTTTGGGTAAATACTGTTATGTTCATGTTAATTAACAACACTTTATAAAAATTGAAAACTCTTTAATTAATTTCTATAAATTTGAGAATTATATTTAACAATTATCAAAAAGTATAAAATAGACATTTAATTAGTGTAATTTATATTGGAAAATAAATTATTAGTTAATTTATATTGGAAAATAAAAATTAAATTAGTGTAATTTTGTTAGTAAACTACTTAATAAAAATAGACATTTAATAATGATTTACAATAATTTTCAATAAATTTCCATAACAAATGAAATAATTTTTTCAAAAAAATTATAAGGTTACATTTTTGTGAAATAACATTTTGGAAATTAAAAGATATAATATTTTACTCTTGGAAATTTTTTGAAAGTTTATTTAAAATGCATTAAATAATTATTCAAAATTATTATAATATTTTAGAAATAAAATATTGATTAGTTTATATTAGAAAATATAAGATAAATTATGTAATTCTGTAAGTAAACCATTTAAAAAGAAAATAAATTATTTAATAACAATTTAAAAATAAATTTGAATAAATTTTCAAAATTATAAAAATGTACTAATTTTCCAAAATTTTCATAAAATTATATTTTTAAAAATTAAAGACAAATTAGTGTACTTTTAGAAATTTACCATGTGGATGATACTAACTTGACACTAGGGATGTGGTATAGTGTCTTAACTATAGGACGGGGATAGGGATGGGGTGTCCCACCTCAAACCCGCCCCATTGGCATTCCTTTATTATTAGTGAAATTAATAAAAATGTTAGTTTTTGAAATTATTTTTATTTATTTAAAGTTAATCAAAATTTCATTTAAAAATAATGAAAACAATAATAGTTATTAAAATTACTACAAATGGCTAATAAAATGAAATTTATTAAAAAATATTTGTTCATATTAAATTAACTATAATTATTTTCTATAAATCAAAAGTAAATGAAAAAATGGTATTTGAATTAACTATATATATAATCAGTTTGGATATTTACCGAATCGGATCAATGCATATTAGAATTCGATCCGATAATTTAATCGGTAAAAAAATGGTATTTGAATTCAATTGAATATCCGATTCGAATTATCCGAATTAGATTCGATTATGTCGAATCTCAAATTCAAATTTGGATTTTCGAATACCGTTTACAGGCCTATGTGGGAGAGACTTACTATGTATTTGAAAAGGAGAAGCCTCTTGAGTATTGTCAAAGAATTTCGCTTTAATATATTAAAGGGAAATTGTCAAAAACTCACCATAACTTTTCAGCATTTCTCTTAAACTCACCTTAACTTTTCAAAACGTCTGGGGAGCTCCATATTAGTAAGTTTACGTTAAATGGACTAACGGATTTGGGTATTATTACTATTTTACCATTTTTTCTGTTGTAAATGAAAAATAAAGCAAAACTTTGATAAAAAATAGAAAAATGGTGAAATGCTGAGAAGTTTTGTAGAATTTCCCTATAAAAATATTTTTTATTAATGAATACTAAGGTGGTATAAAAGATGGTGAATTTTAAAAATAAAAATGACTGACATGGGTTATTGGACGTTTTGAAAAGTTACGGTAAATTTAAGAAAAATGGTCAAATGCTGAGAAGTTTTATAGAATTTCCCTATACTAAAGGATGAGTTGGTTAATGCAAACCTTTCATTTGAAAGTGAGCTGACAAGTTTCAAAATTTTGGCATGCCACAAAGTATCCACGTGGTACAAAGTAACTGGATATTGATAGACGGGACAGGCGTTGGTTAACGGCCTTTTTCTGTCTTAGTCAATGTTTCATTTGTCAGAACTTTTCCCCACGCTTAGCCAGGTGTAGAGATGGCAGCAGCTCTGCCAATGACGAGTTGAAGGAATAATGAAAAAGAAAAATAAACTTAAAATGAAAATTTGACACGCTGCAAATTTCTAATGACGGCGGATTTAACCCTCCAAAAACCTCATGATATAACATCTCGAAACAGTTTAATCACACTTAGATGCCACTAAGCGATAATTTAAAGTCCCACATCGTACCTTATTTTCACCCCGATTTGTCAGGTGTAGCGATGGCAGCAGCTCTACCAATGACGTGTTGAAGGAATAATGAAAAAGAAAAATAAACTTAAAATGAAAATTTGACATGCTGCAAATTTCTAATGAACTTAACCTATGAAAATTGAGAATCGATGACGGAAGATTTGACCCTCCAAAAAACTCATGACATATGGCATCTCGAAACAGCTTGATGACACTTAGACGCCACCTAAACGATGATTTAGAGTCTCATATCATAGTTTATTTTCATCCCGATTTGGCGATTTACCTTTACGACCGACTTGGCAACCTGCCTTTACCGCCGACCTGTAGCACTTCATCACCGGCCAAAGTGACCTCGACGCGTGGCGCGACCTCTCTCGAGGGCTTGCCGACCTAACTAAGGACTAGGCGGTGACCTACGAGATGTGCTCACCAACAAATTCGGCATGCATACCCCGACACTCCCAGGTTTCTCGGGAGTTGGCCCACGTACCGAATGTTCCGTAGGATGGTCAACGTGCATAGCGGTTACTTTCGAGGATTTCGGACCAGTAAGGCTCGACCTCTCGAAAATCTCGGATGCGGTGCGTGAAGCCTATGCCAAACAATGCCTATATAAAGGCACCAACCCCAATAACACAGGGTATGCATGGTTATTTGCTCACTAGCACTAGCACTTAAGTATTCAGCTCGCATCCTTAATACAGTACTGACTTAAGCATCGAAGCGACCTCGTCGGGTTAGCCACCCCGGGTTCTCTGATCCTTTATCTTGCAACTTGGTCCAGCTCGCCATGCGACTAGGGTCTAAGTCATCTTCCAGATAGGAGCATCCAGATCGTGCATTATCAAGAACTATGCATATATATATATATATATATATATATATATATAGGGTAAATTTTGACCATTGTTAAAACCTTATTCATCAAGTTTGATAATTGCAATCATCTCCTGATGAGGGCAGATTTGGCCCTCCACTAACATCATGACACATGTTATCTCGGAACAATTGGGTGACACCCAGAACCACCTAGGTACCAACTTGCCTTAGCCAAAATGATGGAGTCCCAACTAGCGACCTGGCACTGTCGCCGATTTGGCGACATGCCTTTGGCGTCGACCTGCGACCAACCTCTGGTGCCGACCTAGCAACTTGCCCCTGTTGCCAACATGGCGACATGCCTCCACCTCGTCCACGACTCAGGGCGGCTAGCAGCACCTCGTCCAGGGCCGACCTCTGGTACCTCGTCAGTATCGGCTGAAGCGACCTCCCTCGAGGGCTTGCCGACCTGATTGTGGTCCAGGTGGCGACCTACGAAACGTGCTCGCCGTTGATTTCTGCATGCATCCCATCACTCCCAGGTCTCTCGAAAGTCAACTCTCACATTGAATGTTTTGGGAGAAACTGAGTAAGGCGCAAAGATTGGCCTACGTGCACGACTACCACCGAGGATTTCGGAGCAGTTAGGCACGTCCTCCTGGAGTTCCCGGACGTGTTGCGTGATGCTCACGCCAAACAATGACTATATAAAGGCCTTACCTCCAACTCTAGGGGGGAGATGTGCAATTTAGTTCTTGCAGCTCTCCAGATGGCTATCTTTAAATCTCTTATTCGCTAACATAAGCATTAGAGTGCCCACCCCGAGTAAAGCAACCCAGGCACTCTGACATTTTTTCCTTGCAGGTCGCATCAGAGCCACCCCTCCAGCTCGTCACCACTCAGCTTGGCAACAAAGCCACCTCTCCAGCTTGTCACCATTCAGCTAGGCAATATAGCCATCTCTCTAGCTCGTCACCATTCAGTTAGGCATTAGAGCCACCTCTCCAGCTCGTCACCATTTAGCTAGGCATCAGAGCCACCTCTCCAGCTCGTCACCACTCAGCTAGACATCAGAGCCACCTCTCCAGCTCGTCACCACTCAGCTAGACATCAGAGCCACCTCTCCAGCTCGTCACCATTTAGCTAGGCATCAGATCCACCTCTCAGGCTCGTCACCATTCAGCTAGACATCAGAGCCACTTCTCCAACTCATCACCACTCAGGTAGACATCAGAGCCACCTCTCCAACTCGTCACCATTTAGCTAGGCATCAAAGCCACCTCTCCAGCTCATCACCATTTAGATAGGCATCAGAGCCACCTCTGGCTCATCACCATTCAGCTAAACATCAGAGCCACTTCTCCAGCTCGTCACCACTTAGGTAGACATCAGAGCCACCTCTCCAGCTCGTCACCATTTAGCTAGGCATCAAAGCCACCTCTCCAGCTCGTCACTACTCAGCTAGACATCAGAGCCATCTCTCCAGCTTGTCACCATTCAGTTGGGCATCGGAGCCACTTCTCCAACTCGTCACCACTTAGCTAGGAAACAAAGCCACCTCTCCAACTCGTCACCATTTAGCTAGGCATCAGAGCCACCTCTACATCTCGTCATCATTTAGCTAGGCATCAGAGCCACCTCTCCAGCTCGTCACCACTCCACTAGACATCAAAACCACCTCTCCAGCTCGTCACCATTTAGCTAGGCATTAGAGCCACCTCTCCAGCTCGTAACCATTCAGTTAGGCATCAGAGCCACCTCTCTAGCTCGTCACCATTCAACTAGGCATCAGAGCCACCTCTCCAGCTCGTCACCATTCAACTAGGTGTCCAAGCCACCTTCCACGTAGGAACCATTTAGCTAGGCATCCATACCACATTCCAGGTAGGGATTATTCAGCCAGGCATCTGAGTCACCTACTAGCCGGGAGCTGCCGAAATGTGCATTATCTCCCGTAATATTTTTAACACAGTTGCAAGTAAGTCCCTTCTAGTAAATTCAATTAACAAGAGGCACGAAAAGGTCCAAAATATTCATACAATTATTATTAATATTGGTTTCTAGAAGAATAAAAAAAAAGAAAATTTAAAGTTGCACCATCTCGATTGATATGAAGGAAAAATTTAGAAAATAAATCAATTTCAGGAAAGAGATTGGGAGGATTTGGGATAATAATTCATATGAAGAGAATTTGAAAAATTAACATTTTGATGGAAACTGCATGGGTATTTTAGACATTTTCATGTTCTTTTTAGAGGATTTTAACAAAGGGGGCCTAGTTAGAACTCTGTCACAAAGTTCTGGATAGGTGATTGCAATTATTAAACTTTAGGGAAGGTTTCATCAGCAACAAAAAACTTCGAGGGAGGTTTCAACAATTTACCCATATTTTTTATTGATTCTCTTTAGATTTACAATGGCAGATGCGTAAGCCACCATCAAGTTTCAATTTCTAAACTATGCTTGCATAAATACAGTGGTTTGGATCATTATCCTTTCTGGCTCATGCATGATACTAATACTAGAAAAACTTACAACCAATCAGTTAGTATCATAAAAATTGTAAGAAATCAGTTGATAATTTATTCAAACTCAGGGGGTTTTGATTGGTCAAATCTCTTTCAGTATCATGTCTTTCTGGCAGCATAGTGATTAGGCCTGTAATTCATTCTTCTAGCATTTGCGAGGTGTAGTAGCATCTTGTGGGTAGAAGATCCAACTCTCCACAATCCCTACAAACATGAACCAATGAGGTTTGATGTGGCCCAATTGCATGGGAGCCAGAATCTCCTGCCCATGAGAACCCTGCCCACGTTTATCTTAACCACACATGGAGAACATCTCATCCTCTACAGAGTATTATGCAGGGGGATATGTTCCCAATTCACGGGGAGTGGTGTATTGTGGGTAAACATGGGCAGGAGATCCAAAGTCAATCAACCCAGCCAACTAACATGACCAATAGATTCATCTAGATGCCTCCAGCATGCTTAGATCTTGATAAGGATAACACTAAGAAACTCGGGCAGGGCCCAACCGTCATCTCCTAAGACTCAGTTTGGAAAGAGTACAAATGCAAATATGTACAGTGTAAATACATATAAAATAATACAAAATATAAGGTTTTACACTCTACATATTTGTATTTGTACTCTTTCCAAACTCAGCCTAAGAGAATTACAACTCCTCAATGAGCACGACATCTCTATAGATAAGTAAATGTGGAATGCATAACATAACTCTCTCCTTGCTATCATATCGCCCTTTGATCTCTTTGCCAATTAACCTTCTTAGCTTGGTCTAGCGACCTCTTGCTCACTTGCTGACTTAGTATTAAAGTGTTCTCTCTTAAGGGCATATCTCAAGACACTCTTTTTCTTGTAGTGCCTTTGGGAGCAGTCTGACTTTTTATTTGTTACGTAGTCAAACTACAACAGAGTGAGTGTAAAGAGAAATAGAATTGTCAATTTGTCAGGCTTATTGGGTACAATCAAATCGATCAAACTGATTATATCAGTTTTGGTAATTGGTTTATGGTTTCTTTCTCAATTAAATAATTGGGTTTGAACTAGTTCTTTCTGTTTCAAACCAATTATATAATTAATAAATTTCATAGGCATTATATAAGATAGTTGTACTGTCCTTTTTATTAATATTATCAAAAGTAATATTCTAAATTGTTAGTATAGGTAATTATAGATATAAGTATATTAGGGTCTAATTTATTCAGACCTAAATATCCCTATGAGTATATTTGGGTCTAAGATAATTGGTTTGGTTTTGGGATATCTTATAGATCTGTTGCTGCCAAAGTTGGGGCCGAGAGCCGCAAGGGAATATTGCTGGTGTCCGAGGCTGATGGGTGTTATCCCAAGGGCGGAGACTCCAATGGTCAAGTTAGCCAAGTGCTAAAGAGGAATCAGATCAGGCTTGAGACGAGGGCTCAGAGTTTAGTCCTTAATAGCTAAGGAGATATTTCTTGAGATTCTAAATGCAAGAGAGAGCAAAAAGTGTCTTTACCTTGGCATAAAAACCCCCTTTGCCTTGGAGTGATTAGAGGCAGTTAAAGATGTGTGGCCATGATTACATCTGACCGATGCCACATGGCACGATCTAAGGCCTACGAAGTATGCCACTTCAAGATCCAATTAATAATTGGTTCGGTTGTGTTTGATTGCGGTATAAATGCGAATTGATGTAATACTCTATTATCAATTCGCATTTGCATTTTTTTTTCAAAGTGGACCGGTGTAAAACTTCACACCCAGAATCTCTCGATGTAAGTTCACTTTTTCATTGTAAATCAATGCAAATGAGACATCGATTCTCAAATAAAAAATCTCTTAATGATCCATTAAAATTTTAAATCGATGGACTGACTTTTACAAGGAGAATTTTTCCACCGCAATCAAACGTAGCCTTCATGATTGGCCCACAATGTTAGAATTAGATCCGATTCATTGACAGCTCTAGAAAAAGGCTAGTTATACATGTACTGCATATGGAAGAATCATAGCTGGAATCTATACCCACAACTTCTGCACATTGCCTCATTTTAAGAGAAAATTTAAATGAGAAATCTTTGTTTGTTGGAAACATTTTTGGGCTTGCCATGTTACCTAGATGTGGGGTAAAAGAGTAATTATATCAATAATAAGTTTCTATGCTAGTATTTAAATATATTGGCTCATATTTTTACAGTGGGGCTCATGAATTTATTATTGACGTGAAACCTCATTATTGGTTTCATAACCCGTTGAACAGTTAAAGCATTCGGATAATCCGAATTTGAGAATGGGGTAAAATAATAATTACTCCATATATATACATTTTTTACGAAAAACATAAACATGGTGTAAGTGGATTAACGTGTCAAGGTCAAAAACATTCACAACAGCATAGACTATTGGCCCCAACAGCCAAAGTTATCTCGCATGGGCGCATTACAATCACATCCACCGTACATTGAATAAGCTATAGCAGACTGAACAGGATCTGCTCCTCACACATGGACACATTACAATCACATCCACTGTGCATTGAAAAATATCTCCCATAAATAATAACTTATAAATACGGAAAATGTTCTCAATATAGGATGTGCATATAAAATTGGTGTGAGGCGCCCTGTGGACCACATAACAAAAGTGGAGTACATGTGCGGACCACATAACAAAGATGAGGGTCATCCAATCAATGAAGGTCCCAACAACCCCGCAATGGAAATAGATACAACATACAATACGAGTATTCTGTGAAGTGAGTGTGTGGTGGATTCTGAATCCAAACTCACCCATCACTTTTGGTCCGACTTGCATGGTACACAATGCAGAGACCGGATCATATCCCAACAGCCACTGCTGCAGCCGTACATCTTTTGTTTTGGTACCAAATTCGGACTCCACAATGCGTTTGAGTTCGGATCTGGTCCCAAGACACGGTTCCAACCTGTATTAGGACCAGGCGACCATCTCCGTCGTTGCTTTTTTGGTTTTTAGCCCATTTTCATCGCTGGTTGTTCATTTTTCACGCACAAAGAAAGGACTCCAGATCTCCTATCCACCAGAATTCTGTCCCAAATAAAACTAACCTAAATTCTGTATATTTCTAATGAAAGAAAGATCTCATCCAAAGAGATAATTCTCAATCAATAAGGATAGTTTTTATAATAATTTAATGAAGAGAAGAATTGCACTTAAATAACCACTTACTCGGTCATTATTACAATTATCTCCTAAGTACTTCTCCCACCATGATATGTGTTCCACCTCAATGCACTCACACTCTACATAGCTACCCACAGTGGACCCAATTAATTGACTTAACTTGGGCACATTACATGACTCTAACTATCTCAACATAAACACTTCAATCTCAACACCTCTCTAATTAATCCGGTTTTCCTACACTCTTTTCTGTGTGGGACGTGGTACACTTCCAATGAAATTCAACCACATCACACTCTACATGCTTCCTCATCTCGCATGTGTGCATTAAGTTAAATGGAAGATTTGAGGCATTATGTCTCCAAATTTTGAAACTTCAAAAAAAATAGAAAACATGTGGTAAAAGGAAACTTGACTGTCCAGTTGATTGATGGGAGAGGCTAAACAAAAAATGGGAAACTCAATCCAGGGCTTGTTTGCCAAACCCTAGATGAGCATACACCATTACAACCAATTTGTAGGAAATCATTTTACAAGAAACTATACCCTGGAACAAGAATAAGGGTGGAAATCATTTTGCAAGAAACAATGTTTCTTCTTCACTCTTCGGTTTTATTCTTCTTCTTCTTCTTCATTGTTTAGCCTCTCCAACCTGTAAATGGACAATCAAAAGCATGTTTGGTTCATTGATCTAAGCCTCATTCTTTTAATTCTTGTTCACACTAGGCAAGAATGGGCAAGAATGAATAACATTAGAGTGTTTGGTTACAAAATTCTTCACATGTGTCACATTCATTTTAGGATGAAAAATCAGCCCCATAACACAAAAATTTAGTAGCTTGCAACATAAAAAATAATCATGCCCCATCTTGCTCATTTCCATTCTTTGTGGAAACTCTGCCTACAAAACTGCTAACATAGATTTTTACTTTTATGAAAGAACTTTTACAAAAGCACTTTTATAAAAATACTTTTATATGAAAGCACTTTTACGAAAGTACTTTTATGAAAACACTTTTATAAAAGTATTTTTACATTAAAGCACTTTTATGAAAGCACAAGTCTTTTATGAAAGCGCTTTAATAAAAACACTTACGAAAGTACTTTTATAAAAGTACTTTTACTAAACCACTTTTACGAAAGTACTTTTATAAAAGCACTTTTACGAAAGTACTTTTATAAAAGCACTTTTATGGTAATACTTTTACGAAAGTACTATTATAAAAGTACTTTTTACGAAAACACTTGGACGAAAGCACTTTTATAAAAGTACTTTTATGAAAGTATTTTTATAAAAGTACTTTTATGAAACATCTACGCCAACTGGTAAACATTGACTGTCGGCCATCCATTGGTAAACATCTATGCCAACAATTTTAGAGACTTAGGCAAGCAGTTTATGAATATCGGTACATTTTTTTAAGAATGAAAATGAGCAACATATGACAATTGTCAATATGAAAATAATTCATTTTTAGGAAAAAAGTGTTTGGTTCATAGCAATATTTTCTCATTCTACCTATTTTTACCCATTCTTGTCCATTTTAGAATTTCATCTTGGATAAGAATGAGAAAGAATGAGAATTAAACCAAACATGGCCCAAGTTTCCTTTTTCCTACCTTTTTCTTTTTTTTTTTTAGATTTTAAAAATTGAATTTGAATGCATAATTCCCCAAATGGCCAAACCTTAACTTAATCCACATATGTGATGTGATTGAATTTCATTGGAAGTGTACCACATCCCACACCAAAGAGAGTGTAGGAAATCTGGATTCCTCTCTAATTCTTAGATAGATGGACCCACTAATGGGCATGTGCCAAAATGTGGTTTTTTATTGTGAGCTCTAATTTTAATGATCTTTTTGGGTCCATTTTAGTTTTTGTTAAAAAAAAAAAGAGAAAGGATATGAAATGTGAAATTGGATCAAACCTAGACCTCATTAATTCGATCTGCTTCTTTCGTTTGCACTTTGCCGAATAACTCATGGCTAATGGTACTCCAAGCAAATTATCAGGTCGATTAATCAAAACAAATGAATGGTATAAGTGGATGTGTAGGCACGTAAAATTTTTGTGCCATGTGTCACCATTACAAATAGGCTAAATTTGGAGATCCAATACAGAAGCCCAAATTTATAAGAATCTCAAGTCCAAATTAAGTGGGCCTTGGCCAAGCCTAGCTCTATAAAACAAAGTTTGGATTCGGTGGACTCAAGTGGGACTCAAAAATGGAGTCCCTAAACTCCCAAATTATCTTGAAAGAAATCTAAATAAAAATATATGGTTAAATAAATCATGCTCAGGATGATTATTCTAGTTAGCCATAATACTACAAATAAGCCGATAAGGACAAAGCCTTATCATATGGGCCCTATAAATTAAAGGTTAATTGTTGATGCCCCAATAGATAAGCTTTCCCCAAAAAAAGGTTGAGACTAACTAAGACTCCCTCAATCCACATCTATAAAAAGGTTCTTATTCATAGAGAAAGGACCTTTTTTACTAAGTCACAAGTAGACATGTTTATGAGCTAGGCTCGGGCCGGGTTTTCACTCTGTATTAATAGATTTTTCTAAGGCCCGAGCCCGAGCCCGGCCCGATCATCGGGCCTACAACTTGGGCCTGAGCCTGGCCCTCATAAAAAGCCCGAAGCCCGGGCTTAGGCCCAAACCCAAAATTTAGCCCATATTGTTACTACTGCTAAAGTGGCTGAATAGAGAGAGAGAAAGAGAGAGAGAAATTATAAAGAAAAAATAAAAAAATGTATATATTAAATTATAAATATATATATATATATTAATAAATATTATATTATTTATATATTTTATATTATATAAAATACATATTATGTATTTTATAAATTACATAATGCTGAGTCAGGCCAGGCTGTTTTGACAAATCCCGAGCCCGGCCCGTAACACAGTCGGGCTTACTGTGTCAGGCCCGAGGTCAGGCCCGCAGGCCTAGTTACATGACCAAGCCCAACCGGGGTGCGGGCCGGGCCATCGGGTTACCCGACCCATGAACAGGTCTACTCACAAGAGATCTTTGGAAGAACAAGAAGAAATCCATAGAAGACCTCTAGAATTCTTCATCAGTAGAAGCCTCAAAATTCTTCACATTTTATTGAACTCACAAGAGAGATCTTTGGGGGAACAAGCAGAAAATCTAGAAACCTCTATCTAAAGAAGACCTCCAGAATTCTTCATCAGCAAAAACTTTAGAGTTCTTCACCTTTTTCACAACTTACAAGAGATCTTTGGGAGAACGAAGAAGAAAGCTCTAGAGACCTCCATCTATAGAAGACCTCCAAAGTTCTTCACTAGTAGAAGCCTCAAATCCTGCACCAACTCAGAAAATCCTTAGTGCTTCTCTGCAAGAGATCTCTACAGTGCAACTACAACAAGATCTATAAGCACCAGTTCAAGAGGAAGCTTCATCAATTCTTGGATTATGCACATTTCCAGATTCATTGGAGAACAAGCCTTTCAGTCCCTCAGATTGAATCTTTGAAGAAAAGAATCAGGGGATTTCACATTGTACAGTAATTAAATCTCAGAGATTTGTATCCCATTTTTTAAAATATCAAAGGTTTGATATTTATCGTCATTTTTTTTTTGTCTTCGGATTTACAGACAGTAAATTTTTTAGTTAACATGATAATTGGATGATAACCGTCCCTCATATGTACATGATTAACTCAGTTGGTAGGAGACTTGGGAACAAATCCCACTACAACCAAGGTGGGGGGTTAAGGGGATGGGCTATACAAGGTGTATAACCCCAATTAAAAATAAATAAATAGAAAAGTATGTGCATTCATGCACAGATATAGTATTGAATATATATAACAAATCTACGAAATATGGAGGTTTTTGATTTGTCAAAACTCTTCTAATATCACATCTTCCTACCCAAACCACATTTGCTACAACTATCACGTCTTTGATTTATAGATATGGCTCCACCTTGAATTAAATAAACTGGCATTTTGTTGGGACCACGACAATAAACCAAAGACCTTGATTTTTTGTTTTAGCCCTATGTAGCAAAAGTGAACTCCTTCCTACCATCATAGATTGGCCCTTTTTTCCAACCTCATGGGGCTATGCAGACAGCCAATCTACTTTCGCTGCAATAATATCAGAGTGGTGCATAGAAACAACAAAATCAAAGCTTAGAAGTATTGATATAACCCCACCTTGAATTAAATTTAGGGGTGCAAATGGACCGGATCCGATCTGATCCAAGATCCAATCCTGTTTTATCGAATTTGGATCTCTCCTGTTTGGATCTTCGGATTGAATAATAGGACCCAATCAGAAATTGGATCGGATTTGGATCACCCCTATTTAGTCCGAAAAGATCCAATCTGATATATATATACGTTATTTATTTATATAAATATACATAGCATATATATGTTATTTATTTATTTATAAATATATTATTTATATTGTATTTTTATAAATTTATTATATTATTTGTTTTTTATAAAAAAATGTATATATATGATCAAAATAGTTGAAAAGATACTTGTAATTTTTGTGTTTCTTTATTTAAATTGTTATATTTTATTTTTCTTTTAATAATTTATTTATTTTTTAAAGAATCGGATTGGATTGGATCAAATCTAAAGCTTTGATTATTTCATCAGATTCGAATTCAAATCAATGTTTATGAGATTCGATCGGATCGGATCTCCCCTTAATAGTGTCGGAACGGATTTGGATATACCTTGATTCGAATTAGATCTGATCCATTTGCATCCCTAATTAAATTAACTAACGTCTTTATAGGGCTATAGTTATAAATCTAAGGCCCCGATCTTTTATTTTCAAGCCAACCCCATTTGTCATGAGGGCATTTATAATTCGACCCTACAAGACTTTTAAGGGAATGAACTAAATCAAATCAACCAATTCATACCTAAATGTTGATTGAAGTCCAAAAGGCATCACCATGAATACTTTTCTCACCTTGATGCTCAAGTTATTCTTGTATTTTGAATCTTGTTGGGGATTGTTGGAAGAAAGATTCAAATTACAAGAATTTGACCTCCCTCCCTTTTGCTTGTGGCTTGTCTTTATTTGGTTTTTGTCTTTGGTCATCTTACAAGCATGTGAAAAAACCTCTTGTCCCACATTGTTTAGGAAAGAGATGGACTTGAGTATATTTGTAGACTTGCTTTCTCTATGAGTAGGGACCCATAGGAGAAAGAACTATACAATATTCTCTTGCATGTGAGGGGGTAGGGGTGCTTTTCACACACACATGCATCAAGCCAAGTTGTGTCGGGCTGGGTCGGGGTGTGGGTGTGGATGTGCGTGTATACGTGTACGCCACACCATATCATTTTATCATTAACCATTTTAACTCATTTTGACCTTTTGAAATTTAATTTTTTATTAAAGCATTTTCTTCTTCTTCTGTCTTTCCGCATTTTGGTACTATGTGCCTTGCACATTGTTCTGGAGAGACATCTCTCTCTCTCTCTCTATGAAATGACACCTCTATGTCCATTCGAGTGACTGAGAGCACTCTATAAATAGAGTGTTGGTTGACCTAGTGACAAAACACACACAATCCTCTGTCTTCATCTTCTCTGAGCATCATCTTTGGTGCTTCGCGAAGGTTTGACTAGTGATTGCATGCCAACCATAGGCCTATAGGCTATTTCATCTTGAAAACCGATTTGCATTCACCTGGCTGCATTGTAGGAAGCAAATGCGGTTTTTAAGGATTGTGACCAAGTGGTACAACTCAGCCCGGTTTTAGATGAGTTTCTTAGTTTCAATTTCGGTGCTACAACAATACAACTATATTCCGGTTTTAAGTTCCATTCTGCCTTATTGATTACATTTTTACAACATTCTTAAAATTGCATTTATGGAACCTATCTTTACTACCCCTTTCATGGGAAATTGGATTATGTCAATAGTGTTGGATTTCTCAAAGATTGAACCATTTAACATAACCAACTACAAGCTTTGGAGACAACACCTTCTCTTTGCCTTAGAATAGTTACGGGTAGTCTCTGCTTTGATTGAACTGAACCCAATAAATATGGAGGAACCAGCCCGTTTAATTGTTGTAGAACACTAGTTCACAACTGACCACCTTTGCAAGAACCATATCCTCAATTTCCAACCCAATGAGGATATGGTCTGGATACATGGAATGGTATTGCCTAATGAATTTGTAGACAGTTCTCTCATAGAGAAAGCTGCATACATGGAATGACTTCAAAATAAGTATGAAACATAAAAAAAAGGACACCACTTTGGATTAAGTTGTAGTTCGAATCAAAATAGAAGAGAATAACAGAAAAAATGATCAAGTTGAGAAAAATCATATTTCCAAAACCAACTTGGTGGAGGAAATGACTACAAAATTCAAAAAGAGCTTGAATGTAAAAAATGACCAGAAGTTTAAGAAGCAACGAAAGAAAGGAAAGTGCTATATATGTGGCAAACTCAAGCACTACAAGGAAGATTGTTGTCACTGAAAGGACTCTATAAAACCAAAAGTCAACTTAATTCAAGATGTTATTGCAGCCATGGTAATTGAGACAAACTTGGTTAATAAATTGAAGGAATGGGTGTTGAATACTGGTGCTATTAAGCACATATGTTGGGTGCATGCCTCAACAAAGTAGGACTGGAGCTCATATTTGAAGCAAACAAAATTGTGTTGACTAAAAACAATGTATTCATTAGAAAAGGATTAGGGATGCAAATGGATTGGATTGGATTCAAATTATGGTATATCCAAATCTGATTCGGTAATATGGAGAGCAGATCAAATTTGATTAGATCTCACAAACATGAAATTGAATTCAAATCCAATGTGAAAGTTGGATATTCGAATCCGATCCGATCCGATTTAATTTTTTAAAAAATTAATAAATTATTAAAAGAAAAATAAAATTTAACAATTTAAATAAAGAAGAACAAAAAATGCAAGTATATTCTCAACTATTTTCATCATATATACATGTTTTTATAAAAAATAAATAATATAACAAATTTACAAAAATACAATATAAACAATATATTTATAAATAAATAAATAAATAGCATATATATATCAGATCGAATTGGATCTTTTCGAATCGGATAAGGGTGACCCGAATTTGATCATATTTATAATCAAATCCTATTGTCCGATTCGAAGATTCAAAGTGGGGATATTTGAATCCGACAAAATGGGATTGGACTTCGAATCGGATCGGATCATGATCCGATCCATTTTAACCCCTAAAAATGATATAATGCTAGTGGACTGTTTGTACTAAACATTTCTGATATTATTATAAATAATAGTGCTTCTTCTTTTGCTTATATGGTTAAGTCTTTTGATGTTTGACATCCTAAACTAGGACATTATAGTGCTCTTTATATAACATGGTTATGTAAATCAAGAGTTTTGAATGTTTCTATAGATTTTACAAGTGAAAAATGCCAAGTATGTGTAGAAGAAAAATTCACTAAAAAACTACATAGAAGTGTAGAAAGAGAATCTAAATTACTACAACTTATACATAGTGATTTAAGATATCTTAAATTTCATAAAGCTAGAGAAGGAAAACGATATTATATAACATTCATAGATGACTACTCTAGGTATGCAAAGGTTGTTTTACTTAGATAAAAAGATAAAGTTGAACAAGCTTTTATAACCCATAAGACTGAAGTAGAAAAATCGAGTTCAGATTTGCGCTCCACAAGGGGGCGCCCCACAACGTTCCACAACACATCCCCATCGTGTATTGGGAACATCTCCCGATGATGACATCAGCATTTTTAGTACTATCATTGGGAAATGTTCTCAATACATGGCGGGGATGTTTTGTGGGACGTTGTGGGGTACATATGTGAACTCAAAAAAATCAGCTAGTAAAGAAAATCAAGAAACTTAGAACTAATAGAGGATCTAAATATGATGGAGAAACAATAAAAAAAGTCTTTGAAGAAAATTGAATTATATATGAAACTATAGCCCCTTATCAGCTCAAATCAAATGGAGTTGCAAAAAGACTTAATTGAACTTTAAAAAAAATTATGAATGTCATGTTAATTAGTTCATGTGTACCTTTGAACTTGTAGGGGAAGCAATTCTAACAACTTGTTACCTATGCAATAGAATACCGCCTAAGAATAAAGGACAAATTCCATTTGAACTTTGGTATAATAGGAAACCTAACCAAAATTACTTAAAAGTTTGGGGTTGTTTAGCAAAAATTGGAATACTTGAACCTAAAACCTGTGACTATGTATTTATTGGATATGCACAAAACAGTGTACCTTGCAAATTCCTTGTGATTAAAACAATAGAAAATGTTGTAGAATATAACACAATTATTGAGTCTCGAGATATAGAATTCTTTGAACATATATTCCCATTGAAAAAGGAAGCAATAAATAGGGAACCACCCCATGTCTACAATAGAAACCAAGAACAAGAACTAACTACTCAATAAGTTAATACTTCACCTAATCCATAAAACATTGATTCTAATTATCAATAAACAGACTTAAGGAGAAATAAAAAAAAAAAAAAAACAAAGGAAATAAATAAACTTGGGTGGCAGAATATTCACATTTCTTGTAGACAAAAACCCAATAACATAATAAGAAACAACGACCTCCCTTGATGTAGTATACTAGAAAAAAACCATAAAAAGTGAAATAGATCCTTGATCATTAATCACACTAGGGAACTTATGGATCTTCCACCTAAAACAAAGGCATTAGACTGTAAATGGATATTTAAGAAGAAATTAAAACTAGATGGTACGATAGATAAGTTTAAGGCCACATTAGTTGCTAAAGGCTATAGACAAAAGAAAGATATAGATTTCTTTAACACATATTCTTCGGTTGCAAGGTTAACTATAGTTAGAGTCTTCTTTGTTATAGCATCCATATACAAACTTGTAGTTCATCAAATGGATGTAAAAGTAACATTCTTAAATGGAGAATTAGAAGAAGAAATTTACATTAAGAAATCTAAAGATTTTATAGTACCAAGATAAGAGAACAAAACTTGTAAATCAATTAAATCTTTATATGGATTAAAACAAGCTCCCAAACAATGGCATGAAAAGTTTGACAATGTGTTAATAACAAATGGGTATAGCAAAAATGATTCCGTAGATGTGTCTACAACAAGTTTGTAGATGATAAAGGAGTCATTATTTGCTTGTATATTGATGATATGTTGATAATGAAAGTAAGTCTAAATATAGTAAAAGAAACAAAACAATTTTTAATGTCCAAATTTGACACTAAAGACATGGGTGAAGTTGATATAATCTTGAAGATAACCCACAAACATCAAGGAAATTTCATCTTCTCACAATCACACTATGTAGAAAACATACATAGAAAGTTTGGACATTATGATTGTAAACTAGTCAAAACACCACTTGATTGTAGTATTCATTTAAAAAATAATGTAAGAGAAGCTATTTCACAAAAGGAATATGCAAGTATAATTGAATTTGTATCTTACTTAATAAAATGTACAATACCTGACATAGCAATAGTAAACTAAGTCAACATGCTCATAACCCCGAATACAAACACTAGAAGGCTTTGGTAAAACTGTTAAAATATTTAAAAAGAACCATTAACTATGGTTTGCATTATTTAGGTTTTCTTCCTTCTGCAAATTGGATTTCAAATTCAAAGGATAGTACAATCACTAGTAGATATGTCTTTACCCTAGGTGGTGAAGTAGTTTTTTGGAAATCGATAAAACAATCATATAGTGATAGCCAAGTAGTGATAGCCACTTTGGCCACGAACTTACTGGAATAGAGTGGTTGAATTTATTGTGTTAGAATTAATAGGGTCTGAAGTAGAGTGGCTAAGGAACTTTGCCACATTGGCCACAAACAGTTCCATTTATATTTTCCATTGTGATAGCCAAGTAGTGATAGCTAGAGCCAAGAATACAACACACAATGGTAAAAGAAGGAACATCCACCTAAGACACAATTTGGTAAGACAATAACTCAACGAAGGAACAATTGCTCTGAATTTTGTAAGGTCTGGAAAGAACCCTGTAGATTCATTAACCAAATCATAGACTTCTAAAATGGTTTATGAGGCATTGGTAAGAATGGGGTTCAAGCCCATTACATAAGTCATTAGTGATGGATACTCAACCTATGTGAAAGGAGATCTTTATAATTAGGTTGAATAGATAAGAATAAGTCACTAGATGATTTTAAAAAGCACTATCAAATTGTGCCCCATTACAATTGTTAAAGTAAAATAGTGCTCACTATATGATGTGGAAGTTAAATGTAAGGCCCTTAATCGGTTTATATAGAATGGTGTGTTGTAGTGCACATTAAGTAATTTACCTAAGTGAGTGTGAATTGTGGCTGCTTCTATAAGAGCTCTAAGGGCTAACTCTCTAAAAAGACACTCATGATTCCAAGAGAAGAGCAAGGCCGAAATGTTTCAAAACAAAAGAACCATTAGGAAATTGGTGAGTCAAGTTAATTGGCACATTAGCTAATTACAACAAAGAAAAAATGTTGAAAGAGTTTGTATCTACCTGTACTCTAACATAATTTGTCATACCTAAATGTTGATTAAAGTTCAAAAGACATCACCATTAGTACTTCTCTTACTTTGATGCCCAAGTTATTCTTGTATTTTAAATTTTGTGAGGGATTGTTGGAGGGAAGATTCAAATTACAAGAATCTGACCTCCCTCCCTTTTGTTTTTGGTTTCTCTTTATTTGGCTTTGTCTTTTGTCCTCTTACAAGCATGTGAAAAAACCTCTTGTACCACATTGCTTGGAAAAGAGATGGACTTGAGTATATTAATAGACTTTGCTTTCTCTACGGGTAGGGACCCATAGGAGAAAATCACTATATAATGTTCATATGCATGTGAGGGGGTTCGGGGTGTTTTTCACACATACGCATTGAGCCGAGCCCACCCAAGTCAGGGTGTGGGTGCAGGTGTATGTGTTTGTGCATCATTGACCATTTTAACTGGTTTTGACCTTTTGAAATTTATTTTTTTATTAAAATGTTTTCTTATTCTTTTGTCTTTTTGCATTTTGGTTTTGTGTCTCTTCAAACAAGTGCCTTGCACACTATTCTGGAGAGACATCTGTGTGTGTGTGTGTGAAAGGACACCTCTATGTTCGTTTAGGTGACAGAGAGCACTCTATAAATAGAGTGTTGGTCGACCTAGTGATAGAATACACATAATCGCATAGTCCTCTATCTTTGTCTTCTCTAAACATCATCTTTGGTGGTGTGCGAAAGTTTGGTAAGCGAGTACACGTCTATCAGAGGCCTATAGGCTATTTCATCTTGGAAACCGATTTGCATTCACCCAACTGCACTGTATGGGGCAAATGTAGTTTTAAGGAGAATAACCAAGTGGAACGATTCAACCCGGTTTCAAACGAGTTTCTCAATTCAGTTTTGGTTCTACAACAATATAGCTGTATTCCAGATTTGGAAAGTGAAAACGAGTTTCTCTATGGTAAGGTCAGTGAGTTCACATGCACATTGCTCAATGGCTGCCCTTAGTCCCATCTGATGTATATTATCTAATCTAATAACATGGTTTTGAAAACCGGACTAGACCGGATCTAACAATTGGACCATTTGATCCAAAAACCGATCATGGCTCCAGGTCTAGTTTTAGATCTGAAATCCATTTGATCGGGCTTTGGACTGGATGGTTCGACCATTTGACCCAAGAACCGATGGTCATAGCGATTCCATTTCCAAGTCGGTTTTTAAAACCATGATCTATACTATATTCTAATATCTAGTTGTCAATGTCATCCTCTCTCTCACCTCTTCTAGTTTTTTCTTTTAGTATTTTTTGTTTATACCAACTTTCTTGGAGTGTGAAGAAAAACTGTATGTGGATTATTCCCCTCTCTACATTTATTCAATTCCATATGAATTACTGGTATATCTTTTGGTGCTAAAATTTCCCTGCAATCTCCTCACTCATTAAACACGTGATTTTCTCTTATCTCCTCCCACATAATGATGCATTGCATGGTTTTCAAACCCAGACCGGACTGGAAAAACTAGGAACTTAATCAGTCAGTAGGAACCGGTCACTTGACCGGTTTTATTTTTTTATCAGAGCAGACCATCCATTTGAACCAGATGGTTGGATTGTTTAACCCGGGAACCAGACCCAGAATACTTCTCTGTCTAGTCCAGTTTTAAAAACCTTGATGCATTGTGTATGTGGGCTCATCTTTCTTTTTTCTACTTTTATTCAATTACTTATTAAGATAATAAGTTAAAATCAACTTTTTTAATTTTAAAATTAATTATTATTAGTTTAAGTTTCATTTGAAAATGATAAAAAAATACTTTTATTAATTTAAAATTCAATCAAAAATAACAAACACGAATTTAAATTTATCTAACAATAAAAATAATATTTGAGTTGGGCTTGGAGCAACTTTAGCTCAATTGTAAATATTATAAGACTCCTTTGAGTGTTTAAGGGCCGTTAAATAACAGTCTGAGTAGTTCAACTAAAATGACTATACTCAAAAAAATAAAAAAAAAAACTAAACTGTTTGACGTATTATGTGTTTATGTTGTCTTTATTGAATAAATTAGTAATTGCTGAAGTGGAATATTCAAGAGTATTTTATTATTTAGTAATAATTATTTTCTTCGTTAAAAGACAAAATAATAACTCCAGTTCAGCCATGTCAGCCTCTTCTTGATACTTGAATTTCTGTTTGCCCTACTTGTAAAGCCATTAGGAAGCAAGTATTTTCACGTGGTAAGTAGAATTAT
Source organism: Nelumbo nucifera (assembly GCF_000365185.1). Next base: position 3,348,378 of record NW_010729124.1, read on the forward strand.
TACCTAACGTGGTGAGTAGGGATGTAATTTCCACCTTGCCCGGTGGGTAGTGGGTACTCGCCCGACAGTTTTTTTTTTTAATGATTTGCCTGAAAAATAGATTTTGGGGTGGGGACAGGATTTTGAGATTTTACAAGATAAGGTACAATATTAAGCTAAATCTAACCCTCCTCAACTCTATAAAACACCTCTAACGGTATTGACTTGTAAGGCATATATGTGCTTGTCTATTATGTTTGATTTTGTTTTTATTATTTAGCTTGTTCATTGTTTATATATAGCAGGAAATTAGATATTGGTTCTAAACCCAATGCTCCCCACTCTGAAATGTGAGGGTAGGATTGAGGAGGGTTTTGTATTTTTCATGTGTAAAAAGGGTTTGAGTTCTGACAAAAATCCAATCTGCCATAGGTTTTGGGAGGATATGATTGGGAAGTTTGGGGAGGCGAATATGCCAAATAGGGTCTAGAATTTACAAAACCCTTCCTGATGTGGCCCCGTTGCCATCTCTACCCATCGTTGACCTGATTGGTTGAACTTATTAACCTGCCACCCAGTCATAATACCAGCTTGAGTTAATTCCCTACATGCCTTTTAGCCAACTGTTTCGACACCCACTGGTATGTGTGATTGAATGGTTAATCCCCCCATATTTAGGCCCTGTTTGGTTCGCAGGAATAGGGATCTGGAATCAGAATCGGAATGGACTATTCCGATTCCAACTGTTTGGTTGGGCAGAATCGGAATCCCATTTCTATTCCTACTGGAATGGCATTCCTCCATTTGAGGGAGTGGCCATTCCCTGCTCCTCCCTTGGGAATGAAATCTTATTCCTGCTGATTTTAATTCTCATTCTCATTTCTATCTAGACCAAACAAATTATGGGAATGAACCATTCTGATTCCAATTCCGAAAAGTTTTGATTCCAATTCCAACTACGAACCAAACGGACCATTAATCATTTAAATATGAACAACAATGCTTCTTTCTTCCTGTGCTTGTTTTGTTTATTGTGATGATGAATAGTTAAGGTTTGATACATGTCCAGTTCTCATTTTTCTGTAATTTTATGGTTGAACTGCTTATATCCACCACCTAAAGAAAGAAAAAGGTTAGGTCTTCACATTTAAAACACTACTAAGTAGGAAGTCTGGAAGTGGCATTCAGAACTGCTTGGTAAAGCAGTTCAGCATCGCAGACATGCATGAACTCCTTCACCAAGCAGTTGGTCAATTTGTGAATTTTTATACTGGAGATGACAACAAAATAAAAGAGAAAAAAAAAAGAGCTTATAACATGATATTTTGATGTTTTTTTTTTAATTTTTAGTAAAGAGATGCTTTGAATTTTAATACTGAACTGACAAGACAAACCCATGGTTAAGGCTCATTTGGGAGAGCAGATCCTTTGAATGAGTTGATTTCACTGAGCCCTTTAAATAAGCTACTAAAGTAAGCTTCAAATAAGGGCTAGAGGAGATGGAAGAGAGGGGAAAGAAGGAAAGATGTCATTGAAAGCTGCGTGAATCAAAGCAAATCAAATCAACCAATCCGCTGTTTAGTTCGCTTCCAAATAGACATGATGATAGGAGAGGCCACGGTTTAGCTAAAAACATGTTCAGCTTCAGACATTCATCAATGAATGTATACAAAATATTTGAAATTCATCGCAATGTTGTGAATTTCCCACGCCGCCCAAGTTTTAGCATGGTTAATGGTTGTTTTGCCAATGCAATAGTTTTTCACCTCAAGAACCCTCCAAGATGATCTCTCACATAGCCAGCGAATATATGCTTCCAAGATTTATCACAAACACTAAACAAACACTAATATTACCACCATCATCGGTATTGTAGCCAAAAACCAGACTAGACTGGCTTAGAATAAGTGCCACCACTCTACCGTTTATTTAATAAACATTTTGTATTTAATTTATCTTGAAAAATAAGAAAGTGATTGATAAACATTTATTTTGTGTTGTTTGATAGTTAAGTGCCATTACATACCATATAAGTTTAATAGTAAATAAATGCTTAGGTGTTGGGGGAAACATTAAAAAATGGTATTTTCCCTAATAATTGGTTTTCATCATGATTTTCGAATTACCATTGACTTGGACGGTTGAACCGTTCGGCCTGGGAACTGTCCAGGCAACCGGTTCTATTTTACCCCAAACTTGGTCCCTGGCCAAAAATCATTAAAAATTCAATGACCCGTTAAACCGGGCAATCAACTGGATGGTCGAACCATTAACCTGGAAACCAGTGGCTAGAACGGTTCTGTTTCCAAGTCATTTTTTAAAATCATGGTTCTCACACAAACTGATAAAATGTTTATTTAATAAATAGTCTTACCAAATAGCATTTGGAATAAACACCTAGAGGTGAAATTGGGCCAGGCCCACGGCCCAACACAATGAACTATGAGTCGTGTCGGGCCTGAGGTTCTAGGTCCGTGGGCCGGCACAGCACAACATGACCAAGTGAGTCGTGTCGCCGGCGGCCTGGCCTGGCATAGCCTAGCACGGCTATATATATATAGCCCATGGGCCACGGGCAGCACAACACGACAGTGTGGACCGTGTCGGCCTGGCCCACTGACCTAAACTCCCAAGCCTGACACGACCCATACAATTGTGTTGGACCGTGGCATGACCCATGGACCATCGGGCTAGGTTGGGCCGACTCAAAATCCTATCGGTTCGTGCCAAGTTGTGGTGTATCTAGAAGCGTGTCGTTAACCACTTCGGAACACCAGTTTAATAATTTATAAATTTTTCCAATCCTCACGTAACCTTAAACAACGTAGTACACGGTAAGGAAGGGACTCACAAGGAAGCGAGGGAAAAGTTATTATTTTCTCGTTCCAGACAAATAAAAAGAAAATGGAACTAGGGATTGCAGAAAATAAGAAAATAAAATTTATTAATGCTGAAATTAAAAGTTCGAAATTCAACAAGACAATAATCAAATTCAGAAATAAAAGAACACTGAAATCAACAAAAGAAATAAATAAAAGTGATCCAAAATTTGGATCTAGTGGCGGTATTTGTAGATTGGCCGGACGGCTTGCAAGAACCCCTCTTGACAAGAACTGGGCATCCTTCCCTTCTTCAGCCCTCGAACCCCTTGAGACACCTTAGCCTTGAACCAAACGAATTCATATCTGCAAAGCACAAAAATGAACAGAAATTAAATCTAAAAGAGTGTTGGAATAAAAATAATAGAAAATAAAAAGACGGTTGATCAGATCAAGTAGCAGTAGTTGCAGGTTGGTTAAACAGCTTGTGGGAACCCCTCCTGACAAGAACTAGGCGTCCTTCCCTTCTACAACCCTTGAACTCCTCAAGAAACCTTAGCCTTGTGAACTGGGTGAATTGACCAACCCTTTCTCCAGGGCCCCTGGGGTCCTTTTTATAGACAAGGGTGGGCATAACTAGGATTAGAGAGAAAGAGGGGGGCGGCAACTGGGTTTTTGCAGAAATATGGGTGCCCTAGGGTTGAGAATGGAGGGTTAGGATGGTTTTAAGGTGATCYTAAGGCTGAGAAGAAAAGGAGAGAGCGCCCTATATTATGTAGGGCAGAGATTTAGGCGCCCAGAAACGGATGGTGGAGATTGAGGTGCCTAGGGTTGAAAGGTGGAGATTAAAAGGAGTGGGTGGCGCCCTAGAGTGGATGGCTGAGATAGAGAATGGAATAGGGGGCTGAGATCTAGTGGCTAGGGGGTGAATGGTGAGGATTAAAAGTTAGGTGGCACCCTAGGGTTTAAAAAGCTAAAAAGAGAGTGCCCTATAATGAATAGTGAAGATTAGAAGGGATGGAAGGTGGAGATTTAGTAGCTAGGGGCGGTTAGGGTTTGTTAAGGATGCAAAAATGAGTTAGAAGGCGCCCTAGGGTTTGCTAAGAAGAGGGGAGCATGCTAATACAATAGGAGGGGCGCCATTTTGTGTTTAACAGATAGGAAGCGCCCTCCTGTGCTCAGTTTTTCACAAAAACACCCCCTCTCTCAGCTGGACTTCACACCAACTTCCCAAAAATTGCATTTCAACCATGAAACTTCCCTAGTTTTCCACAAGATTTGCACAGAGACCCTCAGAGGTCACAGTATTGAATTTAATTGGGAAGATGGCACATTTTGACCCTTAAAGGTTACATTTTTCCTACAGAGTTATCAAGCTGCAGGCGGCACGACCCGATTTACACCTCTAGGCACAGCCCACAACCCAAGCCTATGCGGGTTTGTATCGTGCCATGTCATGCCATGGGATAGGTTGGTTCATGGGCCAAGTCTTGGGCTAAGCCGAGTCACGAACCGGGCCAAGCCTTGTGTTTTTTAAATTTTGAAAAAATTAATGAAAATTTTAACATAAATTAAAAAATAGATAAAAAAATAAAAAAGATCTTAAAATTTTATTTTATATGAATTTTGATGTATACAATTGTTCATATGTGCAATAATAAAATGAAATAATATAATAAAATAGAATATATATATATATGGGTAAATTACAAAGACCTCTCCTGTAATATAGGGTTTGTGACAAAGACCCCCCTTGACCATTAAATCAGATAACAGAATGTGCTAAATTACCAAAATACCCCACCAGGCATTTTTATTTTCATTTTTTTGCCCTTTTTTCTCTTTCTTCTCTCCTTTTACCCTCCCTCACTGTCCTCTTCATTCTTTCTTTCCCCCAACTCTCCGAAATGAAAGGACGGAGGAAACTATTTCTCATCTTCATTTTCTTCTCTTCTCCGTCTTCAATCTCGTCTCTATTGCCATCGACGATGCCGTGATCATGGGAAAGCTCGCCGCCTCACTTTTTGGGTGCCCTTCAGACTAGTCAAGCAACGACCCCTGCATATATATGGACCGGCATTACCTGCGACAGTGCCAACCGAGTCATCGGCATCAACCTTCCCAAGAAATCTCTAGGCAGTTCTCTCCCTCCAGATCTTAATCAACTCACCCAGACTGATCTATTTAGAGAGCAGTAAATTTCACACTTGATCTGTTTAGAGAGTTGATTGGGAAGAAATTGTTGAAATATGGTGCGAAAGCTCTCTGTGTTGGGGAAGGATCAGATTTGGTTGTTTCTGCTCTACAGGAATTAGGGTTCCTGGATGCTCTTGATGTCGAAAGACACTTGTTTTTCTCTCTGATGAGGAAAAGTTTTACTTACGAGCTGAAGTTCAAGGACAATTCTTTCGATTTTGTTTTTTCTAGAGCTCTCAATAGGGTATCTGTACCTGCTCTTCTCGTGCTCGAGATTGAGCGTGTTTTAAGACCAGGTGGTGTTGGATCTGTGCTTGTGGATATCACTAGTTCTAATACTGGTGGTCTTATAAAATCGGCTACCCCCATTTCCTCCTTCCTGAAAAGTTCCATGTCACCCAAGTGTGCAGACTCAATTCCTTTACGTCGGTCGTATTCAAGAAAAGATTTGTGGGTGCCAGCTCCTTGAAAAACTACCAACTCCCTGATGAATGCCCTTCTGTTTCGAAGAACAAACCTTTCATGGAATGCTTAGAGCCTATCGCTGATGAAAATGCAGTTGGAGCTGATAGAAATATTTCCTATTTATCGAGTTTCATGGATATCTCTTCTAGGAACAACTTAATCTACATTGATGTAGGAGCAGGGGAATCCATAAAATCCAAAATTATTAACGGCTCTCTATCCTTCTATCCCGCACAGTCTCGAGCCTTTAATGTTTACATTGTCGACCATGATACACCTGTCCTCTCTTCCTATGTGAAGAAACCTGGTATTACTTTTGTTTACCACCCAGGCTTGGCTGAGAATAAGGTCACTGCTAGTCGTGTTAGAGATTTGACCCCGTTGTCAGAGGGATAGAGTTGAAGCTTCTCTTTGAATTATTTGAAAGCGGAGCGATATGCCTAGTTGATGAACTTTTGTGAAGAAGCTTCTTGCTCACGCTCTTGGAATTGGGCTGTTGTTATTGAAAGCAGCCTGGGCGTTAATGAAAGATAAGAGCAAGGGGAAGGGGAAGAAGAGAAATCGGGGGAGAGAGAGAGAGAGGGAGAGAGAAGGAAAGAGAGAAATGTGAAGGAATCGGATGTACCACTGCTGTTGTATCGTGAGGTTGGAGAAGATGAATAGTGTTTTTCTCCTAAATGTCTTTATTACAAGGGTAGTATGGGTATTAAAAAATATTGCAATGGTGGATTTCAAGAAAAGCTAATGGAAGGGGGTCTTTGTCTCACAGTCATAGTACAAGGGGGTCTTTGTCACAGGCCCCATAGTAAAAGGGAGGTCACAGGCCCAATATATATAGTAGTGCTGGGTTGTGCCAGGCTAGGCCGCCGGCGACACAACCCACTTGGTCATGTCGTGTCATGCCGGCCCATAGACCTAGAACCTTAGGCTCGTGAGGATTGGAAAAATTTATAAATTATTAAACTGGTATTCCGAAGTGGTTAACGACACGATTCCGGATACACCACAACCCGACACGATTTTGAACCGGCCCAATCCAACTCGATGGTTCACAGGTCATGCCACGGCCCAACAGATTGTATGGGTCGTGTCGGGCTTGGGGTTTTAGGTCAATGGGCCAGGCCGGCATGGCCCACACTATCGTGTCGGGCTGCCCATGGCCCACGAGTTATATATATATAAACTAAGCAATTTTTCAATTTTATTATACTATTTTATTTAATTTTTTAAGTAAATAACTTTAACCTAGTCCACGGACCAGCCCGGACTGGCCTGTACTTTGCGCAAGCCGCACGTGGGCCATGCTGTGCTGGCCTAACACAACTTGTTTAACACCTCTAGTTGTATCAGGCCGACCCCTCAAAGTATCCCAAGGGAGGGAAGCACAGCTCGCACTTTGCACAGGCCACACACGGACCGATTTACACCTTTATAAACACCTATGCGGTGATGAGCTAGCAACTTTTTTCAAATAAACAACCACTGAACCAAACACCATCTAAGTTATACAGGTCTATTGTCCACTAAAGAAATTGCCTAGTACATAAAGAAATCCTTGTCAATAAGAGGGTTTTTGTGATTTCTAAAATAAAAAACAATTGCCACATCAGCAAAAAACTATTATTAACTTATGTTCACTTAGGAGATGATCTTCAATATGATTTTTTTTTTCTTGCTGTAAAATCCAAAAACAAATAAAAACCATTTGGTTTTAAAATAAATTGTTTCTTATTTTAGTTTTTCCTTATTAGCATAGTTTGGGAAGATGCAATATTTGTATTTATACTCTTCCCAAACTAAGCCATAATTCAACAACTGATCCATATAAGATCAATTTTCTATGGTTCTACTTTCAAGTCCATGTAGAAAAAAAATAGAAATTGCTTAACCAAAATTAAAAGGAAATACCAAAATTGTTTCTTTCCTGACAACCTTAGAAATTAGGGGTAAGCAAGGGTCGGTTTAATTCAGTTTAATGGCATAACTTGGAAGGAGAATGATGGATTGTTAGTGTGGACGATTTAGAAGACATAATTGGAAGACATGTATGGTTAGGTTTCCATTTGTATACAATTGGTGGAATCTAGCATATCTTTGGTTTTATCGATTGCTTTATCTGGTTCAAGTGCTAATCCTCGTGAATTTTATGGGCCTATCAGGATACACTATGAAGGTTAATTCTAACCTTAGCGGTTCCAAGGTCGACTCCAGAGTCTACCCGTGGAACCTATCCTTTCTTTACTCTTTTCCTTCAAAAAGAAAATTAAAAATGTTTTTTATAAATTTATTTTTGACAAATAAAATATACAGTTTAAAACATATATTATCTTTATTGATTGAATTGAGTCTTTTAATATCTAGAGTATCATAATAATATTAATGGGAAAATTCCCGAGAGGTATCTTATACTTTAGGTCGAGTGCCAATTTAGTACATAAACTTTAAAACACAACAATCTAGTACCCGAACTTTCAAAATGCGACAATCTAGTGCCTACCGTTAATCAGCCATTAAGTGTCATGGGAAAAGACATAAATGCCCTTCAAAATGTCATCTAATTTTCTTTATCAACCACCATTCTTGAAACCTTTGAGCCACCCCTCCCTATTTTAAATTGATTTCAGTTCTCTGATAGAAGGATTGACGTTCTTGAAACCTCTGAGTCGCTTGTAGAGTGCAGACTGTTCATCGAATTAATTGATAGTCGAATTAATTATAACTTCAGAAGATGTTAATCATAGAAAAAAAGACAATTCATCGAAGAAATCTTAAAATCTCAAACATAAATGAAAATTAAGACAAACATAATTTAAAATTCCTATTTTTGTCGTGTATTCCACCTTCTCCAGATAAATTACTACCAACATATATCACCCCATCCAATGGTTCCTCATAAATAAATAAATTGAACAAAATCAATTGAAATTCGAAACATCTAACAAGGAAAATATGAGAAGGAAGAAACTAAAACAAACCTCCTCTAGTTAACCTTGCGAGGTGAAGTGAAAGAGGTGCTAGAGATCTGCTCGGCATAGAGACCATACGGGCACATGAGTGGATTGTTATGGCCCTGCGGCAGAGCTCCAAGAATCGCCTCAGACGAAAAATGCTTGTCAAAGCCTGATTGGTATTCTAGCTCCACCGGGAAACCATAAACGCTGATCGTAAGAACAAACAAAACCAGACAAAAGAACGTTGAGCTTTTCCTTCTGCTCTTGAGTGTTTTGGTCACAAATATAGATGAAAATCTATGAACTCACAGTCTACACTCTACAATTGATGTCATCGCTTGCAGACAACAAACTCTACATGGGTTTGTCGCTTCCTTTATTTTGGGCTCTTGGAGGATAGCGAGCGTCGAGCCCTTTGTTTTGCTGGCTAGTTTGGCTCTCTTTGTATGGTGTGGAGCCCTAACATTGATCTACACATCAACCACATGAGTTCAGCGTAGCCTCTGTTACAAGGCTTGGCCGAATTCACTGCTGAATAGACTTGTTCATGGGCCGGGCTGGGCCGGGCCGGGCTTTGACTCTTTATTAACAGAAAACTGTTAGGTCCGAGCCCGAGCCCGAGCCCAGCCCTGATAAAAAGCCCGAAGCCCGAACCCGAGCCCGAAGCCCGACCTAATAAAATAAATTCAAAATTTTCCCTATTCAAATGGACATTTTTTATTTTAATTTAGATGTTTTTTCCCCTATTTAAATGAACAATGAACCTACAAGTGAATCAATGACCTCAAATCAAAAAATTTATTCAAATAGACATCACATAGGGTTTTTACTTAGGTTTAACTATAGGTTGGGCCGGGTTTACTTAGGTTTAACTATAGGTCAGGCCGGGCCGGGCTCGGGCTGGGCTATTTTGGCAAAGCCCGAGCCCGGCTCGAATTTTATGCGGACCGGGCTTTTTGGCCCGAGATTAAGCCCGCGGGCCAAAAAGCCTGTTCAAGCCTGTCTGGGGGTTGGGCCGGGCCGGGCCGGCTCGTCGGGCCACCCGGCCCATGAACAGGTCTACTACTGAATACAATGAACCCCTGAGTCCATCTTAATGGACCCAACATTTACACTAAATGGTCATTGGGTCCAACCATCTTATGAAGGCCCAATGATTGGGCAGATACAAGATTATCCCATCAGGTATAACCCCCAATGGTCTTACACTTAACCTCTTAGCCCTCGATGATCAATCACTACCCAACAAGAGAGGACCTCTCCCTCGGCTGCAAGGTACAGTGCTACACTCTCTACTCACATGGACCCCAGGAATTAAAACATTTTGCAAACATTTTGAAACCATAATATATATAAGCATATCTCTATATAAATATATTTTGCAAAACTAAGTTTCGAACACATTTGAAATCCATTGTCGGTAGTTTAGGTTTCCATCAGAGAGAGTGCATTTCCTGATCATTCATTTTGTGCAACAAAGGGACTGATCATGTCAGTATGATCACCCACTCAGATAAATTCTCAGAATGTCCCAACATACCCAGGTTTTGACCCCCTCTAAGGATCTCACTGATTGGCACATCAAAGACAAGCCAATCCGACACCTAGTGCAGTATCATAATCGAGTCTACGGGTCAGGTGTAAAATTTCAGTTTGCTCATTTATCTCCAAGGTCCAAGGCAATACTGGAATTTTGGTCCGATTCAGGGTTTCAAGAAAACCCACACTACATGCACCTCAGGTCTCACCCTGGTAGTTGAGACAAGCCACCCCAACCAACTTGGCGACACATCAGTGTCAGCCTTGTCAGGATAAATCTCCCCAGATCTATCCAACGACTGTAAAGATTCTAAACTAACACGAGTCTCATATGTGTCTAATTTAAGGGTATTACACAGAAACACACTACAATAACATGAATCAAATATGTACTTTATTCATTTACAATAAATGTCATAATGTACATCATGGTGATTGGTGCTAAGGGCATACACTGCCTAACAATATTAATATAGGGAAAATTCCCGATAGGTACCCTGTACTTTAGGTCGAGTGCCAATTTAGTACCCAAACTTCAAAACGTGACAATCTAGTACCCGAACTTTTGAAATGCAATAATCTAGTACCTACCGTGAATAGACCGTCAGTTATGTATATCACGTGACATCATGTGCGACTTAAGACTTTTAAAAATGTCAAAACTACCATTGGACACTGTTCTTCATCTTCTTTTTGAAGAAAATGAAATGGAGCCCGAACTCTCAACAGTCCAGACCATCATTTCATGACGAAAATGAAATGGAGCCCGATCTCAACATGTCTCTTTATGCCTCTTGATCATCAGCCAACCCTTTTGCAATGATTACTGGCAATATTTCTTCGTCACCCAAGTAGGCATACTTAAGGTAATTTGGCAAGGTCTTTGACTTTAACTTAGGAGCTTGCAAAACAGAAGGCAACAATTTCTTATGAGCAAATGATGATGGAATATTAGAATTTGTTAACCTTGGCTCCAATATCGGCTCCGAAGCTTCACAGGATGAATCTAGCTCTTCCTTCATATTCAATTGTGCACTCAATTCGAGCTCCTCATTCATATCTTCTTCTCCAAAGATTTTCTGCACAATTGAATCAAAAATGTCAATTGAACAAATCGAATGACATTCATTGGGGTACTTCATTGCTTAAAAAATATTAAATTTAACAATCTCGCCGTCAAATTCAATAGAGAGGGTACCCTCATCCACATCTATTTTGGTTTTGGCCGTTTTCATAAATGGCCTGCCTAATAGAAGTGGAGCTGAACTTGTGATAGTGTCTTCCTCCATCTTCAAGATGTAAAAATCAGTTGGAAATATGAGGTCATTAACCTGCACCAAAACATCTTCAACGATCCCTTCAGGGTAAAGGTTAGAATGGTCAGGCAACTGAATGACTACCCTAGTCTCCTTTAATGGACCTAAATTCAAGGCACAATAAATCGAGTATGGCATGACATTGATAGATGCACCTAAATCTAGCATGGCACGCTCAATTCTTTTCTTGCCAATCACGCAAGGTAAATTAAACCTACCTGGATCAGCACGCTTTTCCGGTAGAGTTCTCTTGATGACAGCTGACACGTTCTCCCCAACCTTTACCTTCTCATCACCTCTCAACTTCCTTTTGTTAGTGCACAACTCCTAATTTGATTGGGAACAAGCTGATCTTGAACTGGACATAAGATAAGGGATTATCCTTATCACTTAAAGAGATCAGATCCAAATAAAGATTTGGATAAGGAAACTCCTAATTAGATTAGGAGGTTGTCTCTTTAAGGCTATAAATAGAGAGCAGGGCGGACCTGAAAAAGACACACAACACACAGAAGACAACTCAGTCAAACTGATCTTGCCTTCAGTTATTTTTCTTCTTACTCTTGCCGCCCAATCCTGTTCGATCTCCAATTCTTGGAACTGATCAAGATTTGATATTGATATTGTTTCTTGCCAAAAGAAACAATTCTGAAGTTGTGCTCACTTCCCATTCGATTCTTGCTGAAGAATCACAAGTTCTTGGTGAAGAACTACCTGTTGATCCTACCTCATCCTAAGCTGTGTCATTTTCAGTGGAGGGAGGATTTGGTACACTCTTTGGGCGTGAATACCTGCGCTAGAAGGAGCTTTTTGCATAGATTTTGTATCAGGTATATCCCTCCCTATCTTGGTTTAGATTTAGTCTGGTTTGGTTACAAGAACGAACCTTGAAAATGTAGTTTTCTAAATTAGGAATAGGATTCCCGGATGGGAGTAAAGAAATTTTTGAAATTTCGCCCAACCTTCCTACAGAGTTCGGCCATCCATATGATGGACCTCCCATCCCTTCAAATATATGGTTCAAAAATTATCATTATAATTTAAATTTTGTAAATATTACCTTTCACATTACTTATTGTATATACACATTCAAATATTAAAATGAAAACAAATGATCAAATCACTTAACTAACTCAATTGTCAAGTGAGACCATGGCCTTTGTAACCATGAGTGGTTAGGTTCAAATCTTTACATCCTCAAAAGCATTTTGGGGTTTATTTCAAGGCCAATTCCATGAAGGCCAGCCTAGGCCAATTAATTGAATTGGTTTAGTTAAGGTAAACCCTTTGACCCTGGAACTGGCCTAGGTAGGGGTAGGCTCCAAGAATTTGGAACCAGACTCTACCTAATAATAAATTTGGTAGGATCGGGTTAAGTTGACATATGTTGTCCCTAACGGGTTCAACCTGTTGTATGCCGGAGCGGGCTATGCATTACAAGGTTCGTACCTGAGCTGCCTACACCTTAGGCATTACAAGTCCTCAGCCTATGCCAATGAGGCGACTAGGTCTTATATGCTACTGAGGTTTTTCATTAGCTCGGCGTTTGGCCCTTAGGCTAGGGGAGCGGCTTATAGTCTGCTCTCCTAGAGTTCACCCATGCCGAAAAGGCGACAGGGTCTTATAGTGCCGAGGTCATGTTAGCTCGGCATTCTGGCCCTTAAGCTCTGGGAGTGACTCGTAGTCTACTCAGTTGTTATAGGTAATACTGTCTTAAGTTAACAATATTCCATGCCCGAGGTACCTGTCTCCCTTCGAGGGTTTCGAGCTCGTATGTTCCTTCCCCGAGCACTCGTTTCACTCGGTAAGGTCCTTCCCAGTTGGACCCGAGCTTGCCAGCGCCGGGCTCAGGTACCATAACTTTACGAAGGACCAGGTCACCGACGTGGAGGTTCCGCTTCTTGACCTTGGCGTTATAGTACCGAGCTACTCTTTGCNCCTCAAGGAGACCAAGGTCCAGGCTGTCATTGACTATGTTAAGTCTTCGAGGTTCGACGACGTGATGACCGAGGCCTACCGCAAGGGTTTCAAGCTCAGTCGGTGGTTAATTAGGCACGTCTACCCCGGTCTTGATACGAGCGCCATCACCACTTAACGGATCACTGATGACATAGTGTGTCAGTCAGTGGATGATCTGGACTCTGAGGATGAAGGTGCCGATGATAATGCAGAGACCACCGGTCCGATTAATGCCCCTAAGGAGGTCCCAAGCAAAGGTGATGAGCCTCCGAAGTAGTTCAGCCCCTGTACCTGCGAGCTTGATCTTTTTTTTTTTTTGTAACAAACTTTTTGTAATGGGATATTTGTAATGAAAATACACTTTTCTAAGTGCTGTGCAATTTACTTTATTCGCTGAAGTGATTATTTTACCCCGATTTGTTAAGCTATCTTGCTAAGTACCCGAAGTGGGAGTTTCTCGACTGTCGTCACCCCGAATTGTCTCCCAGTACTTTGCTGGGGTAACCTTATGTACACCGAGGTGAGCAACATAGTAGGGTATATGCCCGACTTGTCTGCACCCGGGTTAAGTTGACATCGGTTGTCCCTAACGGGTTCAACCTGTTGTATGCCGGGGCGGGCTATGCATTACAAGGTTCGTACCCGAGCTGCCTGTGCCTTAGGCATTACAAGTACACAACCTATGCCGATGAGGCGACTAGGTCTTATATGGTGCTGAGGTCTTTCATTAGCTCGGTGTTTGGCCCTTAGGCTGGGGAAGCGGCTTATAGTCCGCTCTCCTAGAGTTCACCTGTGCCGAAGAGGTGATAGGGTCTTATAGTGCTGAGGTCATGTTAGCTCGGCATTCTGGCCCTTAGGCTCTGTGAGTGACTCATAGTCTACTCAGTTGTTACAGGTAATACTGTCTTAAGTTGACAATATTCCATGCCTGAGGTATCTGTCTCCCTTTGAGGGTTTCGAGCTCGTATGTTCCTTCCCCGAGCACTCGTTTCACTCGGTAAGGTCCCTCCCAGTTGGACCCGAACTTGCCAGCACTGAGCTCAGGTACCATAACTTTACAAAGGACCAGGTCACCGACGCGGAGGTTCCGCTTCTTGACCTTGGCGTTATAGTACCGAGCTACTCTTTGCTGGTAAGCTGCAGTCCTGATGTACGCGAGGTCCCTTACTTCGTCGAGTAGATCGAGGTTGGTACGTAAGTCATCCTCATTCGTCTTATCATTGTATGCTTCCAGTCGCAGCATAGGTACTTTAATTTCTATCGGGATAACTGCTTCGGGGTCGTAAGTGAGGTTGAAGGGAGTCTCTCCTGTGGCAGTTTTCTCTGTGGTTCGGTAAGCCCATAGAATACTGGGTAGTTCGTCTACCAACAATCCTTTAGCTCGGTCCAAGCATGCCTTCTTTCCACGGAGGATGGCCCTGTTTGTGACTTCTACTTGACCGTTTGCTTGTGGGTGTGCAACTGAAGTGAAATTCTACCGGATCTCCATGTCTTGGCACCAGTTCTAGAATTTGATGTCCTCGAACTGCTTGCCGTTGTTAGAAATTAGTACCCGGGGTAACCCAAAGCGGCACACAATGTTCTTCCAAAAGAAGTTTTGGACGTTCCGGGCTGTGATCGTTATAAGAGGTTCAACTTCTACCCACTTGGTGAAGTAATCCGCTGCTACTACTAAGAACTTCCCCATGGTGATATCGCTGGTGCTGGCTAACTGGGACAGGGCATCGGCCTCAGCGTTCTCCGACCTTGGGATTTTCCTGATGAAGTGTGACTGGAAGTTGAGCAGAGCCTCTCTTACTTTGGCCAAGTAAGCAACCATGGTTGGTTCGCGAGCTTCGTAATCTCCTGTGACTTGGTTGACTACGAGCTGGGAATCGCTGCAAATGACGATGTGTTTGGCCTTTACTTCTCTGGCTAAAGCTAGTCCAGCTATCAACGCTTCGTATTCCGCTTCATTGTTGGATGCCGCGAACTCGAAGCATAGTGCGTACTCCAATTTCGTGCCACTTGGGCCATGCAGAACTATTCCGGCTCCGCTGCCCTGCTGGTTCGAGGAGCCACCTACGTGAAGGATCCAGGGCTCCTTATCCGAGTTCGCGCTTGGCCTAACTAGGAGAGATGCCACACTGGCTGCTACCTCACGGGGCCCGAACTCAACTGGCTTGGGAGCTCCGGGCTCGCCCGGACTGGGGGCCTCGTGCTCAACTGGCCTAGCGACTTCGGAGCTGAAAGTGCACTCGGCAATGAAATCTGCCAAGGCTTATGCCTTAATAGCAGTTCGCAGCTTGTATCGGAGGTCGTACTCGCTAAGCTCAATGGCCCACTTCGTTAATCGGCCTGAGACCTTGGGCTTAAGTAAGACTTGCCTCAAAGGTTTGTTGGTGAGGACGATAACAGTATGAGCCTGGAAGTACTGACGGAGCTTCCGAATTGCGATGACCAGTGCATAGGCTAGCTTCTCTATCTTTGGATATCTCGTCTCTGCTCCCTGCATTACTTTACTAACATAATAGATGGGTTGTTGGACCCGATCTACTTCCTTTATCAGTACCGAGCCGACCACTTCGTCACTTGCCGAGAGGTACAGCTTTAAAACATCGCCCTCTTCGGGTCGGGTTAAGATTGGCACACTAGCGAGGTATTTCTTGAACTCGTCAAACGCGAACTGGCAGTCTTGGGTCCATTCGAATCATTTGCTTTTAATTGCCTTAAAGAAAGGCAGACAGCGATCCGCTGACTTGGACATAAAGCGGCTCAAGGCGGCTACGCGGCCATTCAACCTCTGAACCTCCTTCAACTTCCGGGGTGGTCTCATATCTAAGATGGCCTTAATCTTACCCGAGTTGGCCTCAAAGCCGTGCCGGTTAACAATGTATCCTAGGAATTTGCCCGATGTGACACCGAAGACACACTTGTTTGGATTCAACTTCATGTTAAATTGTCGTAGAATTTGAAAGACAGAATGCAAGTCTTGTATTAATCCGTGTGAGAATTGAGTTTT
Organism: Nelumbo nucifera; assembly: GCF_000365185.1. Next base: position 3,364,603 of record NW_010729124.1, read on the forward strand.
GACGACCATGTCGTCTACATAACACTCTATTTTTCTGCCAATTAATGGCTCAAATAATTTATTTACAAGCCTTTGAAAGGTTGCCCCAACATTTTTCAACCCGAAGGGCATAACCTTATAACAATATAGACCGAACTCTGTGATGAAGGCAATTTTTTCTTCATCCGTCGGGTCCATCCTGATTTGGTTATAGCCCGAATAGGCGCCTAAGAAACTCAACAACTCGTTCCCTGAGGTCGCGTCCACCAGGCGGTCGATTCTGGGAGTGGGAAGCAGTCATTTGGGCAAGCTCGGTTTAGGTCAGTGTAGTTGACGCACATGCGCCACTTGCCGTTAGCCTTCTTTAATAGAACGGGGTTAGCTACCCAGCTCGGGTAATGGACTTCTCTTATGAAGTCGGCTACAAGGAGCTTTGCGACCTCCTCGTCGACTGCCTTCCATCGCTCCRGAGCTAAGTTGCATTTCTTCTGTCTAACAGGCCTAACTACAAGATCAGTATTGAGCTTGTGAGTTATAAGACTAGGGTCTATACCGGGCATCTCTGTCGCGGACCATGCAAAAACATCGAAGTTTTGGAGTAGGAAACTTACTAGTTCGGATCGTAGGGGTTCCTGGACTGAAGCATCGATCTGAAGTGTTCGAGTTGGGTCTTCTGCTGAAGTCGGGATGGCAACTGTTTCTTCCGTGGGTGCAGCTCGTTCTTCGCCTTGCTCTGTAGGTCGCTCCAATTCGAGGTTGTCAGCCACCTTGGTCTTTCCCTTGAGGGCGGCGACATAGCACTTGCGAGACTCAAGTTGGTCGCCCCGTGCTACCCCTACTCCGAAGTCTATAGGGAACTTCATTGCCAAATGATAAGTGGAGACCATCGCCCGTAGGACATGGGTGATCGGCCTGCCTATTATGGCTTTGTACAGGGAGGGGGTCGCGACCACCAAGAAGTCATGGTTAAGTCTGACTACGCTGGGTCATGTGCCGACTTCCACAGGTACTGTTATTTTCCCGAGGAGCCTGACTTCTTCTCCGTTGAAGCCCACCAAGGGAGTATTAGCGGGCCTCAAGTCACTTCCCTACAACTGAAGCTGGTCGAACGCGACTTTGAAGAGGATATCTGCCAAGCTACCTGAGTCAACGAGGACACGCCTGACCTCGAAATCATTGATCCTTACTTTTATGACGAGCGCGTCGTCGTGGGGGTAGTGGACCCCACGCGCATCGTCCTCCGTGAAGAAGATCGGTTCCTCTGTCTTCGGTTGTTTCGGAGAATTTTGTTCTTTCCTGGCAGCTTCGCGATCTGACGTCCAAGCTGTCGTCGAGGTACAGCCTGCGACGATCGAACCTCCAACTATCATGTGGATGGTGCCCCATACCGGCCTCTCTTCTAGGGGCTGCCTCTGTGACTGCTCTACCGGCCTGTTGCTGGACTCGGGAGCATCCTTACCGTGTTCCCCTTGCCGACCTGCCTTATTATTATTATTACCGTTATTCAGTACAAAATTCTTTAGATATCCACGACGAATGAGTCCTATCTTGTCACGGAGATTCTTACAGTTCTCGGTACTATGACCGTTGTCTCTGTGAAAGCTACAATATAAGTTTTTATTCCTTTCATTAGGATTCCCCCTCAGGCAGGGTGGCCACTTCACGTACGGGGCATCCTTGATTGCCATCAGGATTTCGGCCCGCTTAGCATTCAATGGGGTATAGTCAGTTTGGTCCGCTACAGGGGGTCGGAACGGCTGACCCGGCTTTGCCCCCCGAGCTACGTCCTTCTTCTTTCGATTGTCTCCTTGGCTAGAAAGTTCTCCTTCTCTCTCTCTTCTCAGGCGCGCTTTCGCCCTTCTGATTGATCTCTTCTTCCGTGGCTATGAACCTATCTGCGAGCTTGAGGAATTCAGTTATGGTCGCCGGCTGGTTGACAATCATGTGCCACTTGAATTCCTTGTGCGTCACGCCCTTCTTGGCTGCTGCAAGGCGCACTACGGGGTCCAGGCACGGTATCTGCATGCATGCATCATTGAACCGCTTGATATAGCCCCGGATGGACTCTCCCTCTCTCTGGACTATGTTGAGAAGGCTTTCCTCAGTTCGCGGGCACCGCTTGCTGGTGACGAAGTGGGATGTGAAGGCTTGCGCGAACTGTGCCCAACTTCTTATCAATCTGGGTGCAATGTTCCGATACCATGTGCAGACCACTCCTCTGAAAGTGGTGGAGAAAGCCATGCACATGCAAGACTCACTAGCCCTCGCCAGGTGCATCTGTGACTGGAAAGCGTCTACATGATCATTCGGGTCGAACGACCCGTCATATTTATCGAGAGGGGGGAGCTTGAAGTCCTTGGGCATTGGAACAGCCAAGAGCTCGGGAGACAGGGGGGATGGAACAGAAAGGAGGGGAGCTTTAACTTCACCCGAGCTTACCTCTTCCCTGCCTTTGAGCTCGGGAAGGTTGTGGGTGGTAGTTGGTGGGCTCCGTATTGGTGCTGCTCACCTCCGTATTGTCAGGAATAGTTTGTGCAGGAAGCAGCTCGGGCTGCTGGTGATGACTGCGGACAGAGGAGTTCTGCTTAGATTCTGCAGCTAGGATCTCGAACCGGTTCTCTAGAAGTGGGGCTTCGAACTTTGATTGCTGGGGTGATGTAGACCTGGCGAGTTGGGGTCCTCTCGACCTGACTGCCCGCAGTGAAACCAGAGTGGTTGGTCTTTCCTTTCTGTCGCGTGAGGAGGCTTGGCTCTTAGGGGGGTTCTGGGAAGCCTCTCCTTGGCGAGAAGGGCGTTCATCCTGGCGGCGAGACCTAGCTTGTCGTGAGGCTAGGTGCCAAGGAGGGAGCCGAGGCTGAGGCTTAGGCAGCTGAGGGAACTGCTGCTGATAGTGATATTGAGAGACTTTGTGCAGCACCTGCTGCTAGTAGAGCTGGAACTACTGAAACTGCTGCATCTGGGCTTGCATGGCCCGCATGGACTGCACCAGGTTGTCAAGTTGGCTCTGGCTTGTCGTCGGAGGGACAACAATTGGTTCAGCAAAGGTTGTCTCAACAGAGGGGGGAAGGGGAACACTCACAGGCGCCACTGCTCGTGGCACGTTCAGGCTAGGGACTCCGTCTACCGAAAGGGGAATGGTGAACTGCCCAATGCAGACCATGGGGACCTGGAGTTGTTCCCTGGCGATATCCATCTCCATGCTACGCTCGTCATTGCTTGAAGAAGCCATGAATGCTGAGTTTTCAGAAAAGAAGGGACTGTGAAAGCTTAGAGGAAGGCTTTTAGAAGCGTTCCCACAGACGGCGCCACAATCTGGTCACTCCTAGCTGGCACTTGCATGGCTCCTGAAAGGTACCTAAGATGGAGAAGATGAGGGATCCCCGGGGGCTTGCCCGGCGGGAACACTTCGACACTTAAGTTAGAGTCCTGTGAAAGATGCAAAGAGAGGAAGAAAGCTAAGAGTGCAGATAGCACGAGTATCAGAAAATTTCCTCTGTCCTTTGGGATTGGGCTACTTATAACAGAACTCTGTCGAATCAGGCCCACCTGCCTTTGATAGGGCAGGTATAACCACCACTATCGTCCTGCCGCAGTTGTTACAGCCAGGGCTGAGGTGGCACGCGCGGGGCCGTCGTTGCAGGGTACGTACCTGTCAAGTGTAAGACACCTTCTAAAGGTGGCAGGCACAACACTATCTGACGAGAGACGTGGTTGCAGTCTCCAGGTTTGTCAGGTACAGTGGTCGGGCAGGAGGCCTTCCTGTGATGTGTCGAACTGCTCTTCTGCGAACTACCATGTACCGAGCTGCCTGTGGCAAACTACACCAAATTGTCTGGCCCGAGGTGTCTCTACCGCGGGGTATCTAGAAGCCGATCGGGGTGTTCCTATTTGGGAGTGGCCTAAAATCCACTGGGAGGAGCTCGGGCATTAGGAAAGGTCAGGGGGTCCCGAGCTCGGAGGTAGCTTGGAGCGCCTTAGCCTTGGGAAGGAGGTGCAAGCCAGGTGGCTCTCGGCGAGTAGCCTAACCCGCTGAGTTGCCAAACTAAACTCAGTGAACCCTTCCCACCGAGTTGCGGTTGCGTTTGCTGTGCTATCACGCAGAGTCATCGCTTAAGCAAGGTCATGCCCGCGTGTACCCGTGCTACGAGGTCAGGCCTAATCACCCTCCATCAATTTCCATGTGTAATTCGAAATATTTGGAAATAATGTTATTTTTTCTGTGTTTGGATTGACTTGGTTGATATCAGACTGAAGTATCAAAAATGTCCATCAACATTTTGTATTTTTCTTAAATCACATGAAAGTAAGTTTATGTTGGTGGGTCTTGACACAGACATATGTTGAGTAATCTTGTTATAATCTTTTAGATGCTTATTTAAGTTGTACCCAAAGGTATTTTTTGTAAAAGCTCTCTTGTTTTAAACTCCTAAAATATAAGTCAGTGAAGCGCCGGCTATTGCTCTTGACGCCAAAAGGTTCTCTCTCTCTCAAGATACTACTATTCTCTTGTTTTCTTCTCCGTTTTCTCAAGAAACATCCAGAGTTACTTAATCCGAAGCTCAACTGATTGGGTAAGAGAATAGTAGTAACATGTATATGCGGGTTGGGTTTTGTGTTCCGGCCCGGCCCGCATATATTTAAACTTACACATTTTGTGTAATATGTATACATGTTATTTTACATTATATTATATATTTTATATATAAATATTATAACATGACATGCATAATTTATATTATATGTAATATTTTATATTATATAACATATAAAATAAAACTTATATGCATGTTATGTCATTTAATATAAAATATTATAGATATATAATGTTTTATATATGAAAGACATTGCCCCGGAATCAAGCCCGGTCCGGCCTGGGCCTGTATAGACCTGAGCTAGGTATTATATTACAGGCCCGGAATCTCAGGCTGGGTCGAGCCCATGCCTAATCTATAGCCCTTATCACAGGTGCAAAGCCCGGCCCATGATCACCCCTATTTATTTTCCTTTGGTCGTAACACAAAAAGGTATGTTTTTTTCTAAATCCATGATGAGGGTTTGCAAGATTGGAGTAGCCACTTTCGTTTTTTTTTTGTGGTTTTTGGAACTTGAAATCCATTCGGTCAATGTTGTACTTGTTTTTCTTCTATAGGTCTCATATAAGGTCTGTATCCCGCATCAAATTCACTCTCAAAATTCCCATAGAGGTTGGATCCATGCAGCCACATATTGCTAGGAACTACATGTTCCTGTCAACAACAAAAGAAATGTGTGCCAGAGTTTCTACTACTTACTCCCAAGTTCAAAATAATTAGAGTATATCAGCTTTGTCGAAGAATCTAGGAATCTTCGACAAGGGGAGAAATCCGTGGCGTTATATCTCTCACTCTTCAATCACTATGGGAGGAGATTAATCATCTTGAGGCACTTGAGTGGAGAGATTCCTTTAATGGAGAGCAGTATAGGAAGCACAACATATTCTTAGTAACAATGTTGTCACACTTTCAGCTGCTTATTCTTTGGCTCAAGGTGAAGAGAGTAGAAGGGCAGCTATGATGCAATCTCTTTTCATGAACATCTAGCCATGGTGGTGTCATCTAAGCCCAAGTCTACTTACAGCTGAGGTTGAGTGTAATTATTGCAAGAGATCCAAACACACAAGGGATAGGTGTTGGAAATTACACCCAAAATTAAAGATGGCAAAATTTAAGTGAGGCAAGAAAGGCAGTCCTCGTGTTGCCACTAGCTATAAGAGTTCAAAAACTCATCCTGTGGCTCCTAGCCATGGAGAATCCTTAATTGTTGTCAAGGCTGAAATAAACAAAGTCAACTTCTTAAAAGGTTAGAAAGCAACAACAAAACAAGTACCTCTGATCCCATCAGTTCTTCCGCATCTTTTTTCCAAGTTAGGTAATTTGTCCTTTGCTTCCCATGCTTCTGCTACTACACCCACCACTTGGTTTATTATTGATTTAGGTGCCTCTAACTTAAGACAGGTACGTTTTCTTGTTTTCATTCTTATCATTTGTCCTCTGGAAAGGAGAAAATCACTCTAGAAGACGGGTCCCATACCTTTATTTTTAGTGTGAGAGATGTTAAGTTTAGTGATGATCTCTTGCTTAGTTATGTTTTTCATGTTCCCCGACTTCATACAAATTTATTGTCCGTTAGCTCTCTTACAAAGTCCTTGAATTGTTGTCGAATTTATTTCTCTTTTCATTATGTCTTCTAGGACCTGAGAACTAGGAAAAAGATTGGAGGTGGGAGGGAAGCTAATGAAGTTTACCTTCTAGACCTGCTAGTGCTCTATCTTTTGCCTATGCTTTATATTTTTATGGCATTGTAGGTTGGATCATTTGTCTTTTACTTCCTTGAAATTGTTATATCTAACTTTGTTCCAGTCAGTGCCTATGTCTGATCTCCAATGTGAAACATGTCAACTTTCAAAGTATTGTAGAACAACTTATCATCCAATACAAGAAGTTTCTTGCCATTCCATATTGTGCATACTTATGTGTGGGGGCCATATTCTTTTGCAAGTATGAGAGGCTACAAATATTTTATATTATTTGTTGATGATTTTTCCAGATTTACATGGTTATATCTTCTCAAGAATAAAGATGAAGTATCGCAGGTTATCAAAAACTTTTACATGGTGAAACTTAGTTTGACCGAGTTCCTATGTTCAAATCTCTTAACAAAATGTGGTTGCAGAAAGGAAAAACAAACATGTGGTTGAAATTTCTTGTGGCCTATTGTTCCAAATAAAAGTTCCTACTCATTTTTTGGGAGATGTAGTACAAGATGCAATGTATTTGATTAATAGACTTCCCTCTAGAGTCTTTGGATGTATTTGTTTTGTTCACGACTTGTGCCATTCTCATGTCAAGTTTGATCCAAAAGCCATTAATGTATTTTTCTTAGGTATCCTTTTTCTAGAAAACGTTTTGTATCTAAAGATGTCACCTTTTTTGAGTCCTAACCATTTATCCCTCCTAATGTCTTTCTTTAGGAAGAGTGTAGTAGTGAAGAGACAAAATTCTTCCTCATCACATTCTCTCATCTCAGTTTTAGTCTCCATTTTGTTTGTCTTTACCTCTGTTTCTCCTCATGGGAGTAAGTCATGACCAACTCTGTTTCTCCTCATCACATTCTCTCATCTCTGTTTCTCCATTTTGTTACTCTTGAGAAGCCTAGCTCTTCTCTTTCTCCTCATGGGAGTAAGTCATGACCAACTTTTAAGCAAACCTATATTAGGAATAAACGAGGGTGGCTCTAGATGCTGATCATCCACCTCAGTTTTCTCTCGTGGATTCAAGTAACTTTCAACCTCCTTCTATTCTTACTTCTGATGATCCTGTTATTATTTCTAATTTTACTCCTGATTCTATTGAGATCTCTAGCACCCATTTTGAAGGTGGTGAACTCGGTGATCTTAATCTTCCTATTTCCTTATGAAAGGAAAAAAGGAAGTGTACTTTGTAGTCTGCTACCACCCCTTATCCTATTTCTAACTATGTTTCTTATGAGTCTTTACCTCCATACCATACTTTTCTTTATAGCCTTGTCTTCTGTGTCCATTACCAAAAATGTTTTAGAGGTTGTTACCTAACCATGCTGGAAAGAGGCTATGAATCAGGAAATGAAGGCTTTTGAAAGGAAAACCTAGAATTGTTGGTTAATCTCTGCAATGATTGGTTTATTTGTTCATTTGCCCATGTCACTAGGAGAGTTGTGAAGGTTGATCTTGCGACTGTTCGACTTACTCGTACAACAGCCGCTAAGGTTTACATGGAAGTTGATTTGTTGAAGGAAAACCCTAATAAGGTTTGTATTGTATTGGAAATGAAGGACTTTTATAGAAGATTGTATATGAGGGTCTTCCCAAATATTGTAGCTTTTGCTATAAACATGGCCAGATCAGGATGAATGTTGTAAGAGGATCAAGAAGATAGAAAAGAAGTTATAGGGAGAGAAGATGGATCTTACCTCCAAAGATAAAAAGTTTGTCAAACCAAAGAAGATGGAGATCAATCAATTGGTAGTTAAGTAGATCTTTTAGCTTACAGGCCAATCCAAATGGATATAGCCCCAATGGCTCCTACCAATAATACCAATTTGGATCCAAATGAAGTTGAAGTTGTGAAAGATGGAGGTGTTCAAAGTAATCAACTTACCACTATTGTACTGGATTTAGTTATTCAAATGCCGATGGAAGAGTGAGAGCCAAGATTTATTGGTAAATTCCTAGACAATATCCCTAAGGATTGGCTTGCTATACATGACATGCCAGGTTTTCGAGAAAATGAAGTTATGAGTAATGGTGCAAATCAGGGAACATCTACACAAGTCCTAATACAATGCGAAATGGAACCAGAGGTTTGTGAAATGACACAAGTGATGACGAGAATGTAATCAGACTCCGATGGGAATGCAGAGAAGGAACAAGAAGACCAAACAAGGGAAGGTAATCAGACTCTTCCTATCACTTTATCACAAGAGATGACGGGAATGACACAAGCAAATGAAGAAGGGTGTGACGATGAAAGGCTATATTTTCCTTGGCAAAGGGTTAATCAATGGAGTTGTGATGATAAGGAGATTGGAATTCATAATAATGTCTGTGAGCATAGCAAATGAAGAAGGGTGTGACGATGAAAGGCTATATTTTCCTTGGCAAAGGGTTAATCAATGGAGTTGTGATGATAAGGAGATTGGAATTCATAATAATGTCTGTGAGCATAGGAAAAAATGGCTCACTTTGACACCTGGGCTGGAAGTGGAGTTGCCACCCATCATATTAAAAAATGGAGGTGATGGGACCTCCGAGAATGGTAACAAAATCATTTTTACTAAATAACGACTCTAAAGCCCAATGCACTGGTCTAACCAGTCCGGGTAAGACTCGGATGGGAGAGGGAAAGGGTTAGGCACCCCTCTCCCGAGTCTGATAGGTGGGGCTTACATGGTAGCTCAAAAACAAATATTAATAACTATTCTATGGACTAAAGGAATAAAAAAAGAACAAGGAACAAAACATCATAAAGAATTTTAAAGCTATTAAGAAATAATAAAGCTATAAAGAACTCACAACTTTCGATATTAAGAGATAATAAAGCTATAAAGGAAACAGTACAAGAGAAAAGAATAGGATGATCTACTGATATTCAACATCTTTAACTATTCTACTTAAAAGAATTTTAAACTTCATAGAACCAAAGAAAAGAAATTAATGATAACCAGTAAGGGAAAAACTAAAAACAGCCTATTCAACTAAAATAAACACCGGTAAAACCTAAGAAACTGACGATTAAGAACAAGAAGAAACAAAAGAATAAGCAAATCTGGGCTGGTACCAAGGTCTCTCTCTTCCCAGCTGCAGATATAGTAAAACCAACAAGCACACGAGAACACGCAAGAAACCAAACATATGAGCAGAAATGAGCATTGAGCATTACCTAACTGAAATGTAGCCTGAACTTAGAATGCTGCAAGGGAAGATTTCAGCCTCGGAGCTTTCTCTTCAGATGACACGATGAAAATGAGGGAGTGCGTATTTTGGCCCAAATTCGATCGCTGGAACAGGGGTGTCGTTGTTTATCTTCTTGCTTCAAACAGACATGGTGTTCGATGCTTGAAATCAATAGTTTCCATCTATCTCAAAGAGGTAAAAATGGAAGATAGATGGGATGGTTGTCGCCACCTCTGCTGGATGTCCAAAAGTGGAAGGCGATCAATAGTTTCTAGGCAGAGGTTGCCGCTGTTACTCGATGTTGGGACCTCTGCTCGCAGCCGCTGTCAAGAGTTCGCCATGACAAATGTTCGGGTGTTATCTTGTTGGAAAGAAAAAACAATAAAAAAGGAGGGATCGAAGGGGAGGAGTTGTTGCCATTGCCTCTATTCAGCTGAAAGGAAGATGGTGAATGGTAGAATGGCTCTTGGGTGGATTGGGAGAAGAAGAAGAAAACTGAGAGAGCAAGAGAGAGAGGTAGCATGGGTAGGCGGAGAAACCGCAGCTGCCTAAAGTTGCAGCGGTGGTGACTGATAAAAACGAATAGGGGTAGGAGGAGGAGGAGGAAGAAGAAGAAGAAGGAGGAGGAGGAGGAGGAGGAGGAGGAGAGAGGGAGAGAGAGGGAAGTCGGTATTGAGACGAGTCACCGCCACCTGGGTTGGGTTCGAACAAAGGGGAGATCGTCGCCGCTCGCCGCTCTGTGTCTGGGTTCGAACAGGGAAGAAGAGGAATAGTTTGGGATTAGGGTTTCTCGGAAGGGTCTAATTGGGTGTTTCGAAAGGATCGGAAGGGTCTAATTGGATATTCAGGGTGAAATAAAGGTTCAGGTGTCAGACCAAGCAAAAATCAGGTGCTAACACGAGGGCGACAAACGAGAAACCCCATCCAATCTCCACTTTCTTCCTCTCTCTCTTCTCTACTCTTTTCCTCCTCCTCCTCCTCTTCTTCTTCTCCTTCCCTTCCTCTATTCCATTTCCGCTGCAACAACCACTTACAGCGGCGACCTCCTCTCCATTCTTCCATTTTCTCTACTTTTCCGTTCTCTCCCTTCTATTACATTTCTGCTTTCCGCCAACGAACTACTCTTCGTCTTCCTCTTGATGAAATAGAACACCCCACAGCGGTTTTCCTTGGCAAGGGTGCGATGATGAAAGGCTATATTTTCCTTGGCAAAGGGTTAATCAATGGAGTTGTGATGATCAAGAGATTGGAATCTGATGTGGCACGATCCGAGCACTCCTATCTGGCTACTAACTGGCTCCTAACTGGCAACGGACGGCACCTGAGAAGAAGAAGGTGAAGAATTCCCGGGGGATTTGCCCGACGGGAATACTCCAAACCTTAAGGTAGAACGCTAGGGTAGAAAGTAAAGAGTGTAAAGAGGCTAAGAGTGTAGGTCGCGCTAGATCACTGAGTTCTCAAAATTAGCTCGAGAGCAAGTAAGATGACACAAAATCAAATTTGATCAGAAATCCTTCTCCCCTTCGACTAAGGGGCTTTTATAGGGGCGTTCTTGTCAAATCGGACGTAACCGCCACTAGGCTTCTATCGTAGTCGTTACCTGCCAGGGCTGCGTAGGTGACCGTCGCAGGGTACTACCCAATTGGATGGGTGACACATCCCGGGAGGACAGGCACGCCACCATCTGTCGAGAGACGTGGGTACAGTCTGTCGAATGGGCAAGGACTGCGCCGTCAGTCAAGAGACGTGGCGCAGTCTGACGGGTACGGTCTTGTTAGATAGAAGCTTCCAGAGAGCATCGTGTTGCTTAGTCGTGAGCTACCTTGTAGCGAGCTACCCTGTCGCGCAGCGAACTACTTCGTAGCGAGCTCCCAGGGGTACTTCGAGGTGACCCTCATCGAGATTGTCTTTGGGGCAGTCTTTCTGCCTAAGTGTTGGAGCGAGCTGGTTACCCTATCTCGCAAGTTGGGATAGTCTTGGAGTAGTCCCTTTCAGTAGCTCGGGGGACCTCGAGCTCACGTTGTAGCGAGCTCCCCCTATAGCGAGCTATGACATAGCGAGCTGTCTTGCAGGCTCGTTACTTAGTCGCAGTCAGGCTGTGGTGTTGAGTTGTTTCTTGTGCTGAGTCAGGTCCACGTGTCATTGTCTCAAGGGGTTGGGTCAAATCATCCTCCATCAATTGCCCCCACTCCTCAAGCTAAGAGTGCTACCTTAGCGTGAGGAGTTCATGAAGTGTGATGGGTGGATTTGACCGAAGTTCAAACTTGATTGACTGCTTGCATTAAATGCGTGCGCAGAAGTCAAGGGATTTCTGATGTTTTCGAATACCGAAAAACGCGCCGAAGCGGCTCTTAACTTTGGATGTCGTGCAGCCAATCACATTTCGGTTTCAGAAGACGTGCGGTCAACTTGACTGCGAACCATCAGATCTGTCTCAATCTAGACCGTTGATCTAGAGGCACAGTGGCTATAAATAGGAGGGCCCCCAGGCCTCATTTTCTTTCATGCTAACTTGCTGTGTTTGGATTCTGAGATCGCGCATCCATCTAGTTTGCCAGATCTCTTCTTGTTCACATTGTTTCATCTTTCCGGTGAGTCTTGTTCATTCTGTCAATCACGTCTAGGTATCCGCACCACGTTTATCCCCGGGATGGTAACTAGGACGACGACGCCCCCTCAAGCTCATGGAGAGCTTGGGAGCAGGCTCCGGAGGCTCGGGAGGCCTCCGGCGATGTGGCTTCTACTTCTCGGGGCAGAGAGTCTGACACCTTCGGTCCCTCCTCTATGACGATGGAGAGACTTAGATCTCTAGTCCGCTACTTTCACCTTCCTGGGGATCTTATCTATGGTCTCCCCTCTGGTAACTTTCCCTGGAAGCATGGTCCCAATGACATAGTAATTTTCCAGGAACAGCTCGAGGCTGGCCTGCGTCTTCCCCTACACCCCCTAATAGTGGAGGTGTTGAATCATTTTAACGTCACCATTGACCAGCTCCATCCCAACGCCATCCGTAGTGTAGTTGGGACTATTTCCCTATGCTATGAGTATTGTATCCCCCTTGATCTCGATATCTTTTCTTCCATTCTCTGCATTAAGAATGTCACTCCCGAATCGCCTCTGGAAAGGTGTTCTTATTACTTTTCTCCCCGCCGCGGCTTTAAGCTCCTACACGACCTGCCGAACAGGGTTCCCGCCTGGAAGCGAGACTATTTTGTGGTCCGTAACCCCGAGGGGTGGCCCTTCCCGACCTCTTGGAGGGGCGCCATCCAAGACCTCGGGGTTGAGTTGGACCCTGAAACTTGAGAAACGCTGCTGTCCTAGGTAGTTGTAGGCCTTCTCTGTTCAGATTACTTGACAGAGGAGAAGCTCGCACAAGCTGGCCTGAGTCCGGGTAGGTTGCATTTTAGGTCGCGTAGCGCCTTGTAAAAATATATCATATGCGTACATATATTTTTTCTTTTACTGGACTAATACCTTGTGGTTTTTTGGCAGCCATCATGTCTGGTGTTGACGCGCACCACCTTCTTTCCAGCAACCAGAAGCGTAAGGCTAAGAGGTTGCGTCCTGACCGAACTCCCACTTCTGGGGGCACTGAGTTCGAGTCTGCTGAGCCAGACTTTGTTTCTCCACCGCTTGAAGTTCCACCGGCCCCATCTGAAGGAGGCGCCGGAGAAGGTGGCCTCGAGGAGGGCGAGCTCCTGAGGCAAGGGGTGATTCCTCCTGGTCCTTCCCACCCATTCCCCTACCCGCAGTTCCCGGTAGGGAACTGGGAGGGTGTCAATGACTACATCGTGGCTGGGCGGAAGAGCCGAACGGAAATCTGCCACAAGGAGGTCGCTAGGTGGGGGGAGATGGAGCCCAAGGTGCTCGTCGCGTTTGCCGCCTCTTACTGTATGGTGGTAAGTGGTCCTTATTTTCTTCTCATTCTTTTCTTTCTTTTGTTGTTTTCAGACTTTAGTCCCTTGTTGGCAGGTGAACACCGCCATCCACGCCATGGCTCTCCAGACCAACATCCACTCCGGCGATGCTCGTCATCAGAGGGTCCTCATTCAGAAGCTCCAGAGCGAGCTCGACTAGGCCCAAGGTGAGCTCCTTTAGACTCGCAAGGGGAGCGAGGCCCTGGAGATGCTTGCCCATGACCAGGAGGCGTAGATCGCCAAGCTTTCTGAGGAGAGCGCGCGCTATAGGGAGGAGTCATCGAGGGTGGCAGCAGAGAGAGAGCTCCTTCGCCAGCAAGTTCGGGACTTGGAGTCTACACTTCTGAACCGAACTCGGAACTTCGACACCATGGTGGAGGCCGAGCAAGCTAAGGCGGTCTGGGACTTCAAGGACTCCTAGGAGTATCACGACCTCCAAGTGGAGTACGGCTCAAGCTCGTACCACTCCGGATTCAAGCTCTGCCGCTAGTTAGTCCGAAAGAAGTTCTCTGGGCTCAACCTCGACGGCATCACAATGAAGGGCCTGGCTCCCGAGACGGCGGACCAGGCGGAGGAGGAGGAGCCTGACTCCCCGGAGGACGAGGACGAGGTGGAGGAGATGGACCCTTGAGGCTGGCGGCTCTATTTTTATGCTTTTCTGACTGATTTCTGGTGGTTCCCGAGTGCTAGAACCCGGTTTTCAAAAATCTTCTTCTTGGGAGATTGTGCCCTTTTTTACTTCTTGTTGGACTTTACCGAGCTTTTTTAGCTCGGTTTTTATTTATTACTAATGAAATTTTTCTTTTTCTACTAAGTATTGTGTGCTCTTTTACTTTTGCCAAAGCGATCTCATCACTCGAGCTATTAGAGCTGCATACCCGAAGTAGGATTTTTCGGTAATTATTACCCCGAGCTATCCCTTAGTGTTTTGAGGCATTTGTATAATACACCGGGAAGTAGTTACCGTGTATGCCCGAACTGAATGTTTGTAGGTTGTACCTTACTTGGTCCAACCGATGTACTGAGACGAGCTATGCTTCGTAGGGTTTAGACACGAGTTGCTTACACCTCTGATATTTCATACCTTGTCTGTATCAATGAATTGGCTAAGTCTTACATAGTGTCGAGGTCTTAGTTAGCTCAGTGTTTTAGCCCTTAGGCTGAGAGGGTGACTTATGGTCTGCCCTTGGAGTTCGCCCATGCCATGGAGGCGACTGGGTCTTATTGCACCGAGGTCATGTTAGCTCGGCATTTTGACCCTTAGGCTTTGAGAGCAACTCATGGTCTACCCAGTAGTTCGCCCATGCCATAGAGGCGACTGGGTCTTATTGCATCGAGGTCGTGTTAGCTCGGCATTTTGGCCCTTAGGTTTTGAGAGTGACTCATGGTCTACTCAGTAGTTACAGGTAATACTGCCTTAAGTTGACAATATTCCATGCCCGACGTACTTGTTTCCCTTCAAGGGTTTCAAGCTCGTATGTTCCTTCCCCAAGCGCCCGTTTCACTCGGTAGGGTCCTTCCCAATTCGGTCCGAGCTTGCCAACGCCGGGCTCAGGTACCATAACTTTGCGAAGGACCAGGTCACCGACGCGGAGGTTCCGCTTCTTGACCCTGGCATTATAGTACCGAGCTACTCTTTGCTGGTAAGTTGCAGTCCAGATATATGCGAGGTCCCTTACTTCGTCAAGTAGGTCGAGGTTGGTACGTAGCTTGTCTTCGTTTGTCTTGTCATCATATGCTTCCAATCGTAGCGAAGGAACCTCAATCTCAGCTGGGATGACTGCCTCGGTGCCGTAGGTGAGGTTAAAGGGAGTCTCTCATGTGGTGGTCTTCTCTGTGGTTCAATAAGCCCATAGAACACTAGGCAGTTCGTCTGCCCATAGTCCTTTAGCTCGGTCTAACCGTGCCTTCAGTCCGCGGAGGATAGCTTTGTTCGTGACCTCTGCTTGATCGTTTGCTTGAGGGTGTGCGACCGAAGTGAAGTTCTGTCGGATCCCCATGTCTTGGCACCAGTTCTGGAATTTGATGTCCTCGAACTGCTTACCGTTATCAGAAATCAATACCCGAGGTAACCCGAAGCGGCACACTATGTTCTTCCAAAAGAAGTTATGGACGTTTCGGGTTGTGATCGTTACGAGGGGTTCAACTTCTATCCACTTGGTGAAATAATCCACGTCTACCACCAGGAACTTCCTCTAACCTGTCGCTGGTGGAAACGGTCCGAGTATATCGATGCCCCATTGTGC
The DNA here is from genome assembly GCF_000365185.1 of Nelumbo nucifera. The sequence goes on from NW_010729124.1 coordinate 3,380,214, forward strand.
GAAAGGCCACGGGCTGGTGAGATACTTGAGATCGGCAATGGGCTGATGGTGGTTGTTGGCATTTTTCTGGCACTTGTCACACTTACTGACGAGCTCGATAGTGTCTGTTTTCATTGTTGGCCAGTAGTATCCTTGTCGTAGTGCTTTTTGGGCGAAGGCCCTGCCCCCCAAGTGTCCGCCGCACAGGCCCTCATGAGTGTCGCGGAGTACGAGCTCGGCTTCGAAAGGTCGCAAGCTGCGCAGGTAGGGGAGCGTGTAGGATCTTCGGTACAGTCGTTCGTCTATCATGATGTATTTGGCCGCCTGACGCTCTACCCTTCTGGCGGCATTGCGATCTATAGGGAGGGTCCCGTGTAGCAGGAAGCTCGCGAGCGGGTCAATCCAGCTCGGCTCTGCTTGAACGACAGGAATGACCTCCTCTACCCCCCCGAGAATGCTAGGCCGAGGCAAGTTCTCTATGTACACGGTTCTCATGGTATTATCACTGGTGCTGGCTAACCGGGACAGGGCGTCGGCCTCAGCGTTCTCCGACCTCGGAACTTGCCTGATGAAGTGTGACTGGAAGTTGAGCAGAGCCTCTCTTACTTTGGCTATGTAGGCAATCATAGTCGATTCGCGAGCTTCATATTCTCCTGTGACCTAATTGACCCCGAGCTGGGAATCGCTACAGATGATAATGTGCTTGGCTTTCGTTTCTTTGGCTAGAGCTAGCCCGGCTATCAACGCTTCATACTCTGCTTCATTGTTGGATGCCATGAACTCGAAGCGTAGTGCGTACTCCAGTTTTGTGCCACTTGGGTCGTGTAGAACTATTCCGGCTCTGCTGCCCTGCTGGTTCGATGAGCCATCTACGTGAAGGATCCAGGGCTCCTCATCCCAGTTCGCGCTTGGCCTAACTAGGAGAGATGCTGCACTAGCTGCTACCTCACGGTGCTCGGACTCAACTGGCCTGGGAGCTCCGGGCTCACCTGAGCTGGGGGCCTCGTGCTCNTGCACTAGCTGCTACCTCACGGTGCTCGGACTCAACTGGCCTGGGAGCTCCGGGCTCACCTGAGCTGGGGGCCTCGTGCTCAACCGGCCTGGGGACTTCGAAGCTGGAATTACACTCCGCGATGAAGTTTACTAAGGCTTGAGCCTTAATAGCAGTTCGTGGCTTGTATTGGAGGTCGTACTCGCTGAGCTCAATGGCCCACTTCATCAGTCGACCAGAGACCTCGGGCTTGAGTAGGACTTGCCTCAGAGGTTTGTTGGTGAGGACGATAACAATATGAGCTTGAAAGTACGGACGAAACTTTCGGGCTGCAATAACCAGTGCATAGACCAGTTTTTCTATCTCTAGATATCTTGTCTCTGCTCCCTGCAACACTTTACTAACATAGTAGATAGGTCATTGGACCCGATCTACTTCTTTTATTAGTACCAAGCTGACCACTTCGTCACTTGTCGAGAGGTACAGTTCTAAAACATCGCCCTCTTCGGGCCGGGTTAAGACCGTTATGCTGGCGAGGTACTTTTTGAGCAAGTCAAACGCGAGCTGACAATCTTGGGTCCATTTAAACCCTTTGCTTTTAATTGCTTTAAAGAAAGGTAGGCAGCGATCTGTCGACTTGGACATGAAGCGGCTCAGAGCGGCTATTCGACCATTCAGCCTCTGAACCTCCTTCACTTTTCGGGGTGGTCTCATATCTAGGATGGCCTTTATTTTGTCCGGGTTGGCTTCAATGCCGCGTCGATTAACAATGTATCCTAGGAATTTACCCAAGGTGACGCCAAAGACACACTTATTCGGGTTTAGCTTCATATTAAATCTATGCAGAATTTCAAAAACTAAATGCAAGTCTTGTATTAAGTTACACGAAAACTGGGTTTTGACGACCATGCCGTCTACATAACATTCTACTTTTTGGCCAATCAATGGCTCAAATAGTTTATTTACAAGTCTTTGAAAGGTCGCCCCGGTATTTTTTAGCCCAAAGGGCATGACCTTGTAGCAGTACAGGACAAGCTCAGTTATGAAGGCAGTCTTTTCTTCATCTGTCGGGTCCATCTTGATCTGGTTGTAGCCTGAATAGGCGTCTAGAAAGCTTAGAAACTCATGCCCCAAGGTCATGTCTACCAGACGGTCGATCCTGGGGAGTGGGAAGCAGTCCTTTGGGCAAGCTCGGATCAGGTCGGTGTAGTCGACGCACATGCGCCATTTACCGTTAGCCTTTTYCACCAGAATGGGGTTGGCCACCCAACTCGGGTAATGGACTTCCCTAATAAAATTGGTTGCAAGGAGCTTCCTGACCTCCTCGTCGACTGCCCTCCATCGCTCTGGGGCTAGGTTGCATTTCTTCTGTCTAACAGGCCTAACTATAGGATCGGTATTAAGCTTATGAGTTATGATGCTAGGGTCTATACCGAGCATCTCTACCGCAGACCATGCAAAAACATCTAAATTCTCAAGTAAAAAGCATACCAGTTTAGGTCGTAGAGGCTCCTCGATGGAAGCACCGATCTGAAGTGTTCGGGTTGGGTCCTCCGCCGAGGCTGGGATGGAGACGGTCTCTTTTGTGGGCGCATCTCGCTCCTCGCTCTGCTCCGTAGGTCACTCCAGCTCGAGGTCATCGGCCACCTTGGCTTTTCCCTTGAGGGCGGCGACGTAGCATTTGCAAGACTCAAGCTGGTCACCTCGCTATCCCGAGGGGAGGGGGTTGCGGCCACTAAGAAATCGTGGTTGAGCCTCACAATGCTAGGCCAAGTGTCGACCTCCACGGGTACTGCAATCCTTTCTAGGGGCCTGGCTTCCTCCCCGCTGAAGCCTACCAGGGGAGTGTTCGCGGGATTTAGGTCGCTCTCCTGGAGCTGCAGTTGGTTAAAAGCTGCTTTGAAGAGGATGTCCGCTGAACTGCTTGAGTCGACGAGAACGCGCCTGACTTCGAAGTCGTTGATCTTCACCTTTATGACGAGTGCATCATCATGGGGGTAGTGGACCCCGTGCACGTCATCTTCAGTGAAGAAGATGGGATCTCTTAACCTTGGCCGCTTTGGGGGGTTCTACTCTTCCCTAGCAGCTTCGCGAGCTGATGCGCGAGATGCAGTTGAGGTACAGCCCGCCACAATCGAACCTCCAACTATGATGTAGATGGTCCCCCGAACTGGTCTCTCTTCAAGGGGTTGCTTCTGCGGCTGTTCCGTTTGTTTGCAGGACTCGGGAGTGTCTCTACTTTGCTTCCCTTGCCGACCTGCTTTATTATTATTATTATTATTATTATTATTATTATTATTATTATTATTATTATTATTATTATTATTATTATTATT
>NW_010729124.1:3383734-3405108 GCF_000365185.1 Nelumbo nucifera
TATTATTATTATTATTATTATTATTATTATTATTATTATTTTGTACAAAATTTCTCAAATATCCGCGATGGATGAGTTCTTCTATCTCATCGTGGAGGTTTTTACAACTTTCGGTGCTATGACCGTGATCTTTATGAAAGCTACAGTATAGATTTTTATTTCTAACATTAGGGTCCGCCTTCAACCGAGGTGGCCACTTCACGTACGGAGCGTCCTTGGTCGCCATGAAGATCTCGGCCCGCTTCGCGTTGAGGGGTGTATAGTCCATTTCTGCTACTGGAGCTCGGAAAGGCTGATTTGACTTTGCCACCCGAGCTTGGTCCTTCTTCTTCCTGCTATCGCTCTGAGCTGGGGGCTCTGGTTCCCTCTTCTTTTTCTCAAGGGTCTACTCGCCCTTCTAGTTGATTTCCTCCTCTGTCCCTATGAACCGATCCGCGAGCTTGTGGAACTCGGTCACGGTCTTGGGTTGATTGACAACTACGTGCCACTTGAACTCTTTGTGTGTGATACCTCGCTTGGCTGCGGTGAGGTGAACTACGGGATCCAGGTCGGGTATCTATAAACAAGCATTGTTGAACCGCTTGATGTAACTCTGAATGGACTCCCCTTCCTTTTGAACTATGCCGAGGAGGCTTTCCTAGGTTCTCGGGCACCTTTTGCTGGAAACGAAGTGGGAGGTGAAAACTTGCATGAACTGTGCCCAGCTTCTTATCGAACCAGGCGCGAGGTTACGGTACCATGTGCGGGCTACCCCTTTGAAGGTGGTGGAAAAGGCCACGCACATGCAACATTCACTGGCCCTTGCCAGGTGCATCTGGGACTGGAAGGCATCCACATGATCATTTGGATCGAAGGATCTATCATACTTGTCCAGTGGGTGGAGCTTGAAGTCCCTTGGCATGGGGACAGCAATGAGTTCTGGAGATAAAGGGGAAGAAACTGAGAGGAGAGGGGTAGCTTTCACTGCACCTGAGCATACCTCCTCTTTTCCTTTGAACTCGGGAGAGACTCATGTAGCAGTTCGGCGAGCTCGTCGGCGTCTTCGTTGCTGCTTTGCTAGCTTAGCGTTGGTGCTTGATGCTTCGGTGTTGCCGAGCTCGGCTGGCTCAGACTGCTGGTGATGGCTCTGAACCGAAGGGCCCTGCCTATAGTCTGTGGCTAGAACCTCGAACAGATTCTCTGCGAGTGGGAGCTCGAACCGCGAAGGCCGAGGCGATACGGGCTTGGTTGGCTGGGAGGCCCCCAACCTGCCCATAGGCTGTGAGGCGGGGGTGGTTGGCCTCTCCTTCTGGCTATGAGAAGAGGCTTGGCTCTTGGTAGGGTCCTGGACCTGGGAGGCCTCTCCCCGGCGAGGGCTTGGTCTGCTTCGTGGCCGGATGCCGAGCGGGAAGCGACGGTTGGGCCTGAGGCAGAGAGGGAAACTACTGCTGATGCTGGTATTGGGAAACCTAGTGCAGCACGTGTTGTTGATAGAGTTGGAATTGTTGCATTTGAACTTGCATGGCTCGCATGCACTGCATTAAATCGTCCAACTTGTTCGGGTTGAATGCTGGGGGCACAACCGAGGTATCATCAAAGGTTGCTCCCACTGTGGAAGGGAGTGGAGCGACCGCGGGTGCCACTGTGAGAGACACGTTCAAATTGGGAACTCCGCCCATGGACAGGGGAACGGTGAAGTGTCCGATACAAACAGTTGGGGCTGCTCCCCATAAGCGTTCTGGCTGGCACTGCATCCGGCGTTGCTGGAGGAAGCCGTCAATGCTGAGATTTCAAAAAAGGAAACTGTAAAAGCTTAGAGGAAGGCTTCTTGAAGTGTTTCCCACAGACGGCACCAAATGATGCGGCATGATCCGGGCACTCCTACCTGGCTCCTAGCTGGTAAATCCTAGGGGATTTACCCGGCGGGAATACTCCGAAGCTTAAGTTAGAACGCTGGGGGAGAAAGTAAAGAGTGTAAAGAGGCTAAGAGTGTAGGTCGCGCTAGATCACTGAGTTCTCAAGATTAGCTCGAGATCAAGTAAGATGACTCAAAATCAGATTTGATCAGAGATCCTTCTCCCCTTCGACTAAGGGGCTTTTATAGGGGCATTCATGTCAAATCGGGCATAACCGCCACTGGGCTTCTGTCGCAGCCGTTACTTGCCAGAGCTGCGTAGGTGACCGTCGCGGGGTACTACCCAATTGGATGGGTGACACATCTCGAGAGGACAAGCACGCCACCATCTGTCGAGAGATGTGGGTACAGTCTGTCGAATGGGCAGGGACTGCACTGTCAGTCAAGAGACGTGGTGCAGTCTGACGGGTACAGTCTTGTCAGATACAAGCTTTCTGAGAGCGTCGCGTTGCTTAGTTGCGAGCTACCTTGTAGCAAGCTACCCTGTCGCGCAACGAGCTATCTTGTCGCGAGCTACTTCGTAGCGAGCTCCCAGGGGTACTTCGAGGTGACCCTCATCGAGATTGTCTTTGGGGCAGTCTTTCTGCCTAAGTGTTGGAGTGAGCTAGTTACCCTAGCTTGCAAGTTGGGATAGTCTTGAAGTATTCCCTTTCAGTAGCTCAGGGGACCTCGAGCTCGCGTTGTAGCGAGCTCCCTTATAGTGAGCTATGACGTAGCGAGCTGTCTTGTAGGCTCATTACTTAGTTGCAGTCAGGCTGTGGTGCTGAGCTATTGCTCATGCTAAATCAGGTCCACGTGTCATTGTCTCAAAGGGTTGGGTCAAATCATCCTCCATCAGAATCCATAATAATGTCCACTTTCTTTTTAGTAGATCTCGTTGTTACAAAGTTGGGGGTGTTCTTGAAAATATAGGTGCAATGACCTCTATCCATATGGCCACTCCAACAAGGAAAGGTGATTCTATGGATAAGAATCTGGTTATAATTGTTATACCCAAGGAGACAAACAATTCAAATCAAGATTAGGTGGCAGTGGAAAGAAAGAAGTAAAAGAACTCTAAGTCCAAGAAAACCCATGGCACATCTCATCGGGAAATGTTCATAGATCCTTTAGAATAAACAAAGGTTACCACCTCTGTTATTCTTAAATTATTTTGAAGTTTGGAGGGGCCCACTATAGAAAATCAAACCTGGCCTATGTTTACAAGGTCAACACTAGACAAAGATTTTTGAGAAACTAATAATCCATGCAATCATCCTGAGCATTTGGAAAGAAAGGAACTAAAGAAATATCTGAAAACAAGAAGACATCCTTTGAGGCCTTTGGTGTTTACATACTCTTTATCATTAGCTTTTGGGTGGTGGGTGTATATATTTAAAGAAAACACTTTTAAGATTTTATAAATGCGAACATCCCAATTGAGTTTGGGGTTCACTCCATGGCTGAAATGTATAGAACCGCCACCCATCAAAACAAGGAACATTGGAGTGATGGGCCTCCAATGTTCAAGAAAACAATACATGACTCATGTGCCCAAAACAAAGCTAATCTAGATACTTAAAAGGGGAGAGAGGGAAGGTGTTAGGCATCCCTCTCCCATACACCATATATAGTACTATTCCCCTAATTAACCAAAGAAAATAAGCTAAAAAAGAAGCAACAAAGAACCAAAGGTTTTGCCTATCCAAGAGGTGGCTAATCAAGGTGAACGTATCTCCTAAGTGCTTCAACACTCTCATTCTCCATTTGGGTGTGAGGAACCCTTAAAGGAGCAAAGGAATAGGCAACTACATGCATCCTCCTTTGTCCAAGGTCCCCACACTTCTACTAGTCAAATGAGTGAGACTGAAACAAAAGGGATTCAATCTCCATGAGCCATCTCTCTTAAGACAATTCCAACTTAAGAATTAAAAGAAAACATGGAAGCAAAATAACCACAAAGAGTGAAAACATACCAGTCTGAAATAGGATTAAAACAAAGTTGATAACACCATTAAACTTCTATCTTAAAACCCATGCCAAATGGTTCAACAAAGCATGCTTTACTTAACTAGAGAAAATCTAAGTTGAATTATCATCATCAAAATAGATTTCAGCAACAACATAGGTTCAAATTAAGCTACAAAAATAATGCTAAAAGACACAAGATATTCATTAAAATTTGATAAACAACTATCTCAATCTCCTACATCTAATCACAAGAGAACTAACTTCAAGAAATTTGCATAATAATTTCAATAAACAAAATAGACAAAGCTAAAATAAGGAACTACCTAGAACATTAATAATTCCAAATCTTAGAGATGAACAAATATGCTTCTCTAATAATTCATACATCTAATCATCATGAAATCAACTAAAAAACATGCATAATTATCACTCAACAAGAAGGTAAACAATGCTGAAATTGTAGTCTACCTAGGATACCTAAAAAATCTAGAAAATGATATTATAAAATAAAATAAAAATAAAAAGATGAGGTGAGGAGCTCACCTCTTTGTGTCCTTTTGACAAACATTTGGTGTAGGATGATACAAGCTGAACTGTTGATGGTGTTAAAATGCTTGATGGCCTTCCTTACTTGGGCCAAAATCTGGTTTTTTTCTTCCTTTTTACTCCTTCACATAGCTAACCCTCTTTACCTTTGTCATCGCTTCTCTCTTGGCTGAATGGCTTGTCTTGGCTTTTCTTGGATAAATGAGATGGTGTCCCTAAGATTTTGCTTATGAGATGGTAGTGAATAGGAGACTTTGGTGGTAGAGTGAGAAGGGAGATAGAGGGATTTCGGTTTTGCTTTGGGTGTGAGAGGGGTTAAGGGTGAAGTTGATGAAGCAAGGGGAGAAAGGAAATGGTGTCCCTAAGATTTTGCTTCTCTCTCTCTCTCAAATTCTAACCTGACCCAAATCCCCATTTCTTTTCTCCCTTTGCTCCATCACCTTCTCCCCTAACCTCTCTCACACCCAAAGCAAAACCGAAATCCCTCTATCTCCCTTCTCACTCTACCACCAAAGTCTCCTATCCACCACCATCTCACAAGCGAAATCTTAGGGACACCATCTCATTCAGCCAAGAGAAGCCAAAACAAGCCATTTGGCCAAGAGAGAAGCAATGACAAAGGTAAAGAGGGTTAGCTATGTGAAGGAGTAAAAAGGAAGAAGAAAACCAGATTTTGGCCCAAGTAAGGAAGGCCATCAAGCATTTTAGCACCATCAACATTTCAGCTTGTATCATCCTACACCAAATGTTTGTCAAAAGGGCACAAAGAGGTGAGCTCCTCACCTCATCTTTTTATTTTTATTTTATTTTATAATATCATTTTCTAGATTTTTTAGGTATCCTAGGTAGACTACAATTTCAGCATTGTTTAACTTCTTGTTGGGTGATAATTATGCATGTTTTTGAGTTGATTTCATGATGATTAGATAAAGGAATTATTAGAAAAGCATATTTGTTCAAGATTAGGAATTATTAATGTTCTAGGTAGTTCCTTATTTTATCTTTGTCTATTTTGTTTATTGATATTATTATGCAATTTTCTTGAATTTAGTTCTCTTATGATTATACGTAGGAGATTGGGATAGTTGTTTAACAAACTTTAATATTGAATATCTTGTGTATTTTAGCATTATTTTTGTAGCTTAATTTGAATCTATGTTATTGCTGAAATCTATTTTTCTTTATGATAATTCAACTTAGATTTTTCTAGTTAAGTAAAGCATGCTTAGTTGAACCATTTGACATTGGTTTTAAGATAGAAGTTTAATGGTGTTATCAACTTTGTTTTAACCCTACTTCAGACTGGTATCTTTTCATTCTTTGTGGTTATTTTGCTTCCATGTTTTCTTTTAATTCGTAAGTTAGAATTGCCTTAAGAGAAATGGCTCATAAGAATTGAATCCCTTGTGTTTCAGCCTCACTCATTTAACTAGTAGAAGTGTAGGGGACTTTGGACAAAGAAGAATGATGCATGTAGTTGCCTATTCCTTGGCTTCTTTAAGGGTTCCTCACACCCAAATGGAGAACGAGAGTGTTGAACCACTTGGGAGACAAGTTCACCTTGATTAGCCACCTCTTGGATAGGCAAAACCTTTGGTTCTTTGTTGCTACCATTTTAGCTTATTTTCTTTGGTTAGTTAGGGGAATGGTATTACATATGGTGTATGGGAGAAGGGTGCCCAACACCTTCCCCCTCTCCCCTTTTAAGTACCTAGATTTACTTTGTTTTGGGCACATGAGTCATGTATTGTTTTCTTGAACATTGGAGGCCCGTCACTCTTACGTTCCTTGTTTTGATGGGTAGTGGCTCTATACATTTCAGCCATGGAGTGAATCCCAAACTCAATTAGGATGTTCACAATAAGTAAATTTATTTGATATTCATCAATCCTTCCTTAGTTGTCTTTCCAATAAAGTTTTCCTTACTCTTATTGGTGGTGAGTTCAAAGTACAGTTAGTGGTTGTTTTAAACATTGAGCTTGTTGGTACTACAAGAAAATTGACCTTTGGCAACAGGCACTTCGTTATAGTTGCAAATGGTTGTTGCCAAAAGATAAACATTAACAACAATTGATGAACGTTGTTGCTAAATCAAATGAATTGGCAACAAAAACTACCTAATTGTTGCTCATTTTATCTATAGCGGTTGCTGAAGCAACAAACTGGAAAGTAATGTGAATCAAGAGTTGCGAATTGTAGTTACAAACATGTTTAATACATCAACAAATCGAATAAATAACAATAAATCATTTTAATGAGTCAAGCTTGGATTAACTACAATGATTTGACTATTGGACAACCAAGTAATTAATTAATCAAAATAGGATCAACTTATGACATCACAATTAAAATAATAATATACAAAAAAATATATTAAATAAGATAATAAAATATAAAAAAATTGAAGAAAACATGTAAAAATTATATTAAATATTTAAATATAATGATTGAGATGTTATAAATATAGAAAATGCAAAAGGGGGAAGAAAACTCAATTCTTTTGGGTTTTAACATTTTATTTCTATTTTTGGAGTTCAAGTATGATAACAAACTTAACTAGTAATTAGACCTTGGGTAGAATAGGTTAAACCATGCCACATCAACATATATATGGGAAAATTCCCAAGGTTTTTTTTGGTTTTTAACTATTAGCCATCAATGGACCGATATCATTAACCAAATTAATTAACCAACCATGGTCCTTGGGTCATAAATTACACACTAAATTAAACTTAAATCCTAATATTTAGAATTTTTGTCTAAATAAACAATTAAAATATAAATATAAATATAAACTAAACAAAAATTAAACTTATATGTATACATGTAATTGACATGTTTGACCCAAATGATCAAACAAATGTATCACCTAGAAGCAAGACATTGGATATTTGGGATCTGACCCGATCTGATTTTTAATATTGATCTACAACACTAAATATGGGAAGGGAAAAATGAAAGAAAACTCAAAACACAATCTCCACCCGTTCTCATGCTTTAGAGATTGCCAACAATGGTTATAGATCCTTGGGTGACGCATCTCCCTAAAACTTGTCGCAAACATCCACTTGTTGGAAATCCATTAGAGGTCATGCCATTGGAAATGAACCCCTTGAAAAAGAACAATAGTATTTTATTCACAAATGAGCACTAACAAGGGCAGTATCGGGTTTTTCAAAAAACAATTAGCCATATGTGAGATTACATGGAATGAGATCTTGACAAGTTCCACGGAAGAGAGGTTGTTGTCCGTTGACATCACCCAATTTTGAAAAAAAGAGGGGAGGTCTTAGTATTTGGCATAAAAAGCAGAGGAGGTTTAAGTCTTTTACCCTATGTTTTTAAAATCAACATACCGAACTGAACCGAAACCAAAGTAACCAAAACAAATTAGATTTAGTTTGGTTTGATTCGACCTTCAGTTCGATAACTACTGAATTACGCAATCATTGTTCCAAGAATTTTAGAAAGATTTCTAATTAGATCATTCATAACAAGATGAAACATGGTGAGAACAAATTTTATTGCGGAGAATGTAGAAATTGTTTCTATAGGGTAGCTGATCTTGTTGAACATGGTTTTCAAAACCGGATCGGATCGGATGGTCGGACTGGAAAAATGGGAACCGGTCAGGTGATCGGTTTCGGTTTTCCCCAAAGCCAGAATTTCTTCAAAAACCGTTGATTTTGGTCAACAAACTGCTGACCCGGGCAGTCAACCGTTTAAACGATTTTGACTGTTTTTTATTTTTTTTGTCAAAACGGACTGACCGTTCGACCCGGTAACCGGACCCCTAACCGGTTTAAAAAACTAATTTAATTATTTTTTCTATTTATAAAATCATTGCATAAAGTGAGGTGTTGTCACTAATTTTGTTTGTACAAAGAATGAAGATTATAGATCACTAAATCTTGATGCTATTGATATTTTGTTTGTACAAATAATGAAGATTACAAAGCACGGAATTTTGATGTTTGATTTCAATGTCACTATTATTTTGTTTTTGTTTGTAGAAAGAATCAATATTACAGATCATTGAATCCTGATGTTTCATTTTATTTGTCATAATTACAATTCTCCTTCTTCTTCTTCTTCTTCTTCTTATATTTTGTTTGTGCGAAGAATGAAAATTATAGATGTTTGATTTCAATTTTCGTTATCTGCTATAACTACTTAATGGTGATCTTATCTTAGTTTTAAGCCAATTCATATTTAGTTATTGAAATTTGTAAATTTTTTAAAGTTTGAAAATATAAATATCAAAAAAAGTTTAAACATAGGCCATTCAATACAATCTTATCGAAATGTGTTATCCTATTCAATACAATCTGGTCCATTTATAATTGAAAAATTATGGTTCCCTAATCTTGTCTTCAATGTTCCCTCACCTCTCTCGACTAAGAACGAACCAAAGCATGACGATTGAACACCCTTCCTTTCTCCGACCTTCTCTCTCTCTCTCCTCCTCCTCCTCCTCCTTTGAGGGCATTTGGCAAGTTTTTATAATAGGCCATTCAAGATTTTCAAAGCTTGAAAGACCTTGTCTTGAGCTTTTTCCATTTGACAAGCAAAAGATAGGAAATTGAAGGATTAATAAAGATAGTTAATAAAGTATTAATATTTCACAAGAATTTAAAGATAAATACAATCTTTTGATTACTTGTTCTCCATAGGAGCGCTGGATTTGAAATGTTAGGAGTACTTTGCTATTGTTTTTGTGATCCCACTTCATAGGTCCTACCATATGAGGAGTAAAGTTATGGATTGGTGGAGTCTTGCACCAAGAATTCTCAATGAAATCAAATTCTTATGATTCTACCTTCAGCTCTTTTATGGGAAACTAGTGGGGACCCGTGCGATGCACGGGATTTGTTAAGCGAAAGCTAAATAATAGAAAAGGGTCAATTACTAAAATACCCTTTATAATTTCATGGATTTATTAAAATTTACCCTATAGTTTGTAATTTACTAAAACACCACTTGTAATTTGTTATGGATTTAATCAATCTTCCATTAGATGATAGTGGAAAATGACAAATGTCGACCCTAATGTTCATTTAAATAAATTTTATCAAAAGAAAATAAAAATAAAAATATCATTTTTGCCCCTAATAAGACAGAGCAACCACTCTATTGGCTATATTTGGTCAATTTTGTTTTCTATACAAAAAAGTGATAAAGGTATTTTTGGAATAAAAAATTATGGCCCTAATGACAAAACAAACACTCCTTAAATTAAAGGTTGATTAAGTAAATAAGTTGTAAAATATATGAGATATTTTATTAAAATGAAAACTATAATATAGGTTTAAGTAAATATGTAAAACTCTAAGGTGTGTTCTACTAAATGACCCTAATAGAAACACATAAGAGTAGGGGTGTCTGTCAATGGATCGATTTTGGGTTGGACTCCATCCAAATCAAAATCCATTTGGACAGATTGGATGGACCAATAAGACATATTGAATTTGGACTGACTGGACGGACCAATATGACATATTGGATTGGACCTAGTCCATCCATAATGAATTTATATTGGATTGAGCCAATATCTAGTCCATTGATAGAAAATAAGAACATAGGTGTCAATGGACCAGGTTTGAGTTGAAACTAATCTAAATTAACAGGAATTTGAATAAATTAGACAGTCTCTGGACTGGTCCAAAATATTCATTGGAGTGGAATGGACAAGGTCCATTTGTAATGGACTCACATTGGATTGGACCGGATTGGACCAAATCCAGTCCAATTGACACCCCTACATAAGAGTATGCAACTATTTTATAATTCTAAATTTATAAATAATTAATAATTATTCATATTTTATATACTACTTTTAATAAAATTTATATAATACAAAAATGACAATAATTAATTTCAGTTAGGTTTATTCATTAAATTGATGAAACCGACCAACCTGATCAACTTGACTTGACCATATTGGACCAATTTTGCTTTGGCCATTTGTAAATCGACCAAAATCGGATGACTTGACCATTGATATATATTAATATTTTATAGTTTAAATATAATTTTTAATATGAAAAAGTGGGAAATTTCTCATATTTCTTAGTCTAAAATGTTTTATATCATAAATTTCATTTTTAAATTTACTTTTTAACAATTGCACAATAATTTTTAAAATTCAAATTTAATTTTCAAGTTTAAATCTTTTGAACCAAAAAATTGATCCAAATTGATACAACTCGAGTGGGTCGGTTTTCACAAATGATCAGTCAGTTTCAACTGACCAGGTCAATTTGGTTGGCAAAACAACCTACAACCGAACCGAACCAACTCATGAACACTCATAATTTTAGATAAATTAATAGTCTCATCTTTGTTAAATAACAATATTTTAAGCTCTAATAATTGTTGAAAATTTATAACGAAAATACACAATTATTGAAAAATATATTAATAATGAAAAAATACAACAATTGCAAAAAACAATAAATACTAATAATATATTAAATTAGTCAATAAATAATATAATCTCAAATAAATATTAATCAATAAGTTATACAAAAATACAATAAATACAATAAGTATAATAAACAAAATTTAAAAATTTCAATAATAGTAGTTTAATCTCCAATAATTATTGAAAGTTTTTTGAAAAATAACAAAAAAAAATTATACATAATTATATTGAAAATAAATTTATCACAAAAAACAATAAATAATTACTGAAATACAATAAATATTAATATTAGAATATACAATTATATAATAAATATATATTAAGAGCCTAAAATTATTATTAATAAATATTAATTTTTATGAAAGTTATTTTCTCAAATTATTAATTGATATAAGTGAATTTAGTTACTTACAATATTATGTAAAAATATTAAATTATTATTAGAGTTATTTAATTATTAATTTTTTAAAACATTAAATTATTATTATTTTCAATATTATGTTATAATTATTTTTCTACTTTTCATATTGTTTTAAATTTATTACATAACTTCTTTATTTTAACTAATTTAAAATCTAGTTATGTTAGATATTTTGTTATTTAAAATATTTAGTTACTTAACTACTAAAATAATATGTAAAATATTTAAATTTAAAATATTAATTATTTATTGAATTTAATAATCCATAAAATTATAATTTATACTATTATTACATAATTTTATTATTAATTTTGTAAGATATTGAATTATTATTAATTTAAAAATTATGCTATAATTATTTTTCTACTTTTAAGAATTTTTTTAAATTTATTACATAATTTCGTTATTTTAACTATTTATGCTATGATATTTATTTATTGAAATATTTAAAGAAGATTTTATTTTTTAATGTTAAGTTTTTATTATTTGAATAAATTTAAGTTGATAATCCGGAGAAACAGAATTTAAATTGTTAGTACATAATTTCATGATATATTTTGTAAAAATATAAAATTATTTTTTTGTGTTTTTAATAAATATTTTTAAGTTATTATATAATTTTGTTAGAATATTTAAATAATTCTTAATTTTTTTTAATCCAAACTTTCTTTAGATAGATATAGATAAAAAGTTGAGGAGAGGATAAATTGGAATTAGAGATAATTTAGGAGAGAAACTCTATACTAAATTAGAGATAATTTTTTAGATAAATAGGAATTACGGATAATTTTGGAGAAAGTGGGGGAGGTAGTTTAGGAGCAATTTTAGGAGAAGAGATTATTTAGGTTATTGGGAAAGAGCATCTAATTGGTTGTTTCAAAAATGACATGAAATAAAAGAAATAAAAAATTCAAAAAATGGAGAAATTTTCTTGACCGCTTTGTTTTAATATATATACTAGCGGGGACCCATGCAATGAACATGATTTATTAAGTGAAAGCTAAATAATAGAAAGGGTCATTTACTAAAATACCCCTTATAGTTTCATGGATTTACTAAAATCTACTATATAGTTAAAATTTTACTAAAACACCACTTATAATTTGCAATGGATTTAATCAATCTTCAATTAGATGATAGTGGAAAATGACAGTGTTGACCCTAATGTTCATTTAAATAAATTTAATCAAAATAAAATAAAAATATCACTTTTTACCTTTATAAGACACGAGCAACCACTCTATTGGCTATATTTGGTTAATTTTGTTTTTTGTACAAAAAAAATGTATTAAGGGTATTTTTGGAATAAAAAATCATGGGCCTAATGGAAAAACAAACACTCCTTAATGAAATGTTGATTAAGTAAATAAGTTGTAAAATATATGGGATGTTTTAATAAAATGAAAACTATAAGGTAKGTTTAAGTAAATATGTAAAACTATAAGATGTATTCTAGTAAATGACCCTAATAGAATCACATAAGAGTAAACAATTGTTTTATATTTTCAACTTTTTAAATAATTAATAATTATTCATATTTTATATACTACTTTTAATATTTTTTTATAATATGAAGATAAAAATAATTAATTTCAGTTAAGTTTATTCATCAAACTGATGAAACCAACCAACCCGATCAACTCGACCCGAGTTGGTCGGTTTTCTAGTATTTTAGGTCGGCTATGGTTCAAAAATTTTCTAATTTGACCAAGTTTGATCAATTTCAATTTGACCATTTGTAAACCAACCAAAATTGAACGACCTAACCATGGATATATATTAACATTTTATATTTTAAATATAAATTTTGATATGGAAAAGTGAAAAATTTTCCATATTTCTTAGTCTAAAATATTTTATATCAGAAATATATTTTTTTAATAATTGCACTATAATTTTTAAATTAAATTAAAATTTTAAGTTTAAATCTTTTGAACTGACTGACCAAACCAAAAAATTGGCACAAATAGATACAACCTAAGTGGGTCGGTTTTCACAAAAAATGTTAGTCGGTTTCAGCTAACCAATTCTCCAACTTGACCAAGCCAATTTGGTTGGCCAAATAGCCTACAACCGAACCGAACCAACTCATGAAAACTCATAATTGCAACTAAATTAATAGTTTCATCTCTTATAAATAACAATAGTTTAATCTCCAATAATTATTGAAAATTTATAGCAAAAATACACAATTATTAAAAAATATATTGATAATGAAAAAATACAATAAGTACTAAAAATATATTAACTTAGTCAATATATAGTATAATCTCAAATAATAGTTTAATCCATAATAAATATTAATCAATAAGTTATAACAAAAAACAATAAATACAATAAGTACAATAAATTAAATTTAATTTAATCTCCAATAATTTATTAAAAGTTTTCTATTAAATAACAAAACAAAATAAATTTATACATAATCATTGAAAATACATTTATCACAAAAACAATAAATAATTAATAAAATACAATAAATATTAATTTTAGTATATATAATTATATAATAAATACAAATTAAGAGTTTAAAATTATTATTAATAAATATTAATTTTTTTGAAAGTTATTTTCTCGAATTATTACTTCATAAAAGTGAAATTAGTTATTTACAATATTATGTAAAAATATTAAATTATTATTAATTTCAATATTAKGTTTTAATTATTTTTCTACTTTACAGATTTTTTTAACTTATTACATATTTTCTTTATTTTAACTATTTAAAATCTAGTTATGTTAAATATTTTGTTATTTAAAATACCCAGTTTTTTAAATACTTAAATAATATGTAAAATATTTAAATTTTAAAGTATTAGTTATTTATGAAATGTAATTATCCATAAAATCATAATTTATACTATCATTACATAATTTCATTATTAATTTGGTAATATATTAAATTATTATTATTTTTAATATATGTTATAATTATTTTTCTGCTTTAAATAAATTTTTAAATTTATTACATAATTTCGTTATTTTAACGATTTAAAATCTAGTTATGATAAATATCTAGTTATTTAAATATTTAAATAATCTATAAAATATTTAAATTTTTTTGTTATTTAAATTTTATTTATTTAAAGCTATTACATATTATTAAATGTTCGAAAAACATTTAAATTGATTATCCAGAAAAACATAATTTAAATTGTTAGTACATAACTTTGTGATATATTTTATAAAAATATAAAATTATTTATTAGTTAATTTCGTTTTTTAACTATTTGAAATATAGTTATGATAAATATTTAGTTATTTAAATATTTAAATAATCTATAAAATATCTAATTTTTTTTGTTCTTTTAATTTTATTTATTTAAAGCTATTACATATTTTTAAATATTTGAAAAACATTTAAATTGATAATCCAAATAAACATAATTTAAATTGTTAATACATAATTTCGTGATATATTTTGTAAATATATAAATTTTTTTTGTGTTTTTAATAAATATTTTAAAGTTATTATATAATTTTGTTAAAATATTTAAATAGTTCTTAAATTTTTTAATGTAAACTTTCTTTAGATAGATATAGATAAAAAGTAGGGGAGAGGAGAAATAGGAATTAGAGATAATTTTGGAGAAAGTTTGGGAGGTAGTTTTGGAGAAATCTTACGAGAAGAGATTATTTAGGTGATGGGAAAGTGCATCTCATTGATTGTTCAAAAATGACATGGAATAAAAAAATAAAAAATTCAAAAAAAGGCTTTGTTATATATATATATATATATACAGAGAGAGAGAGAGAGAGATTTGGCTTGAAAGGTATCGTCTTTGCTATGAAGATAAGCATTTGGCAGCTAATCAGGGGCCCATTTGGCATGCCTTTTTGAGAAGATCTTCTTGTAGCTCTAATAGTCAAAAGACTCATTGAGGTTTCGACATAAGATCTGGGCAGCCTGAAAGCACTTTGGTAGATGCGTGTCTTTCCGTGCATCTGCCCACATCTTTCTACATGAGATTAAAACGCGAAAGATGCGGTTGAAGCTTCCCGAAATAGGCTTCTTGCGTCTTTTCGACACACCATCTTTTAGTGGCTAGATCTTCCACGAGCCATACGGGCCCTATGTTAGTATTCGTATTCCAAATTAGATCTTTGAATTACATGCTTTGGCTCCTCAATATGGACGTTGAAGCTTTTTCTCTCTATAATGACTTAAATCTTTGCCTTGAATATAATTGGACTCATTTGTTAGTTGAATGTAATAACAGAATTCTGGTGAACATGATAAACGAACACAATACTATTGCTTGGACTATCCACTATCAATTGCAATAGGTCATTCCAATGATGGTGCAAATGACTGTGGCCATTACCCATGCATTTAGAGAAGCTAATAGATTGTATTTTTGTAACTATTAGATTTGTTGAATTTTTATTAGTTATTTATTGTAATTTTATTATAAATTTATTTTTAATAATTATATATTTTTGCTATAAAATTTTAATAAATATTGGAGACTAATTGTTATTATTTATTCGAGATTAGATTATTAATTTAGTTGACATTCATTATTGTTATTTTTATATTGTAAAAAAATTATTAAAAATAGTATATAAAACATAAATAATTATTAATTATTTCAAAAATTAAAATATACAAAAATTTGTTTACTCTTATGTGTTTTTATTGTTTTACTTTCACTTTACAAAAGCTTGTGCATCACACAAGTCCCCACTAGTTTAAAGATAAAACTACACTTACAACGAGACCTCTTGATCCACTTATTTGATCAACTTTAGTGTTAATAAACAATGTATTTGGAGTTCATCTTAAATTAACAAGATGCAACACACAAGATGGAATTTTTCGAGTTTGGATATGGTCCCAACAGTCCATCCAAATAACCACACCTAGGCACAACTGCAACAGCTGTATTGGGATCAAATTTGGGTTTGATTTATTTTGGTCTTTTTTGAAAGATGGATTTGTTCTCGATTCCAGTTTGGATCTGCTCTCAATAAAACCCGTTCCAAAATGATTTGACATTGCACATCTCACTATAAGATCAGGACCCACCACACATTAGGTGTAGAGTGCTGTATCATGTTCGAAGTGTTTTGGAACTAGGGGTGTTCGCCTATGTCATGTTGAAAGTGTTTTAGAACTAGGGGTGTTCATGGTCCAGATTGAAGAAGATCTTGGACAAAACTAATAAATTACAATTTGAGAAATTTTTAAACCAAATCAAACCATTTAAATATAAAAACCAAACCAAACCAAACCAAACTAAACCATCTATTACATTTTGGTCGTGTTTTTAATATGGTTTGAGCCATACTATTGTGTTTAACCCAATTAGAGAGCCCAAATAATATACATATCTATATAAGTAACAAATATAATCCAAATATCAAACTGAAATGTTAGAATACCACCTCTTACTATTATTAGACATATGTATTATGTTTGCCAAATACACACAAATAATTTCATGTAATATGATTTACAATTTGGTCTGGTTTTTAAAATTTAGAAAACTAGGCCAACCCATAAAATTATGGTCTAAAAATGTTTAGATCAAACCAAACCATTTTTAAAGTCAGAATAGACCAAACCGTCGATTTGGTTTGGTGCGATTTATCGGTCTAAACCATATGATGAATGCCTCTATTTGAAACGTATTTCCTTGGGAACAGATCCAAGACTTGCGGGGAATTGGGATCTCCTAATAACAATAGAACACGTTCCAACACCCGTCCAATAAGCCTGACACATGAGATCTCAGGAAGAGATTGGGACTCACCGCCATGAATGAAATGTGCGGTGTCAGATTATGTTGGAATGGTATACTGTTAGTACGTATTTCGTTTCAGGACATCTGGAGTCAAATGCGGGAGTGACTCGATCTCAATGAATCAATGCGAACCCAAGCCGAACGTACTGGAATAAGGCCGGCTCAGTGGTCCGGTCAATGCGGGTTTATCATTCCATCTGATCCGTTTACTTTACGGTCTTCAAAGATATTTTCGAATTCGCAGCGGCGCTTTATAGAGCGCGCCTCACAGGCGCTCTACATGATTACAACATAGTGAGGGGATCTGCTCTTAATAAATGGGCGCCTTACAGGTACATTGACCGTGCATTGAGAATATCTTCCGTGAATAATAATTAATAAATAAGGGAGACATTTTCAAAGTATGCGTGTGAGGCGCTTGTGCGGCGAGTGAAGAATAGATCCGGTCTCTACAACACATCCCAACCGTCTAGTAACAACTACGGAGATGTTCGCCATGCACGCTGAGATGTGCATATGAGGCGCATATGCGAACTCGATATTTTTAAGGTACACGTCATCATCGGAGGAACGGGAGCTCCAATCAGGATGCAGGTTCTGTCATGAATGACGAGCACAGCATATTCCCTCCACCCATTTATGCCAGGTGGCAAAAACGCCCGTCTGATTATATTTTTATAATGACAAAATCACCCTTGTTGAATGTTGAGTCTGTACACTTTGATCTGACCATTTACAGAACGAAATTTCTATAAAAAATCAACAATGCTGATCAATTCCCAGTTCTACCGTTGGGCACTTGGGCTATTTCTTCGCCGCCTTCGTTTTATTTTCCTCACTTCTTCTGACTGAACATGGCGAGTTTTCAGATCTGGTTCGCTTTCGCAACCCTAGCTCTTCTCTTTGCATCAGCTTTCGCAGATGATGTTACCGTTTTGACGGAAGCTAACTTCGAAAAGGAGGTCGGACAAGATCGTGGCGCTCTCGTCGAATTTTACGCCCCTTGGTATGACTTCCTTTTATCGTGTCATGTAATTCATTTCTTTGTTTCCATTAGTATCAAGGTCAATTTTTTAAAATGATCTGTGCTGGTTTGATCCTTGGGTAATTGGGTTCTTGAAGTGGTTGTGATAAGTTGTAGTGTAGCAATTTTGATCATGTTTGATGGAGATCTGAGATTTTTAGGTTCTGATTCTTATATATGCCTATATGGAGAATGCGTTTAGACGATATTCAGATCTAGCTGAAATTAGTTTAAAATGATTTGTGATTTTTTTTTTTCCTTTTACGGAATTACTTTTCTATAGAAATTTAGGTAGGAGTTCAAATAAAATAGTTGCAAGTGATAAGTGGAATTTTAGTTCCTTTTCTCTTCTTCATTCTCTAATTTCTTGGAGCTTTGGACTTTCATCCATAATTGTCATTAAAGTGTCAACTTTGTTTAAGATTTCGAGTTGAACCTTTTCCCCTTTGGCAATCCCTGCTCTAATTTCTATAAACTTACACTGTGGGTAGTTAGCTTCAATTTGAAGAGGGATCCACTATCACGTCTACTGCCTCTGTGATGGCAAAAGTTGGAATACGTTGACTTTCCCATTGAAGTTAATTGGGGAACCCAATAATGTTGGTTCCATCATGGTGGAAACTATACATGTATTTATATCAAGCATGTATACGTATGCAGAATGCCATTTCTTTTCAGTAGAGGACTTCTGCAGAAAGGCGAAGGAATTTATGAAAGTTGTTTACCACGTCATATCTCAGCTTCTCGTCTTGCATTGTCATGTTATAGGACAGGAATTCTAACTTTACTTCTCATGACAGGTGCGGGCATTGTAAAAAGCTTGCTCCAGAGTATGAGAAACTTGGTACAAGTTTTAAGAAAGCCAAGACTGTTTTGATTGGAAAGGTAAAATTTTACATTTTGATATTTAAATTGTTTTATGCAGACTTCTGTAATTATAAAATTTTGACAAAACTTTATGACTGTTCGTTTATTAATACTTTTGCTCACTCCTCGCGATATTGCTTTTTTTGATGTAGGTTGATTGTGATGAACATAAGAGTCTTTGCAGCAAATATGGGGTCTCTGGATATCCTACAATTCAATGGTTTCCTAAAGGATCATTGGAACCCAAAAAGTGAGGAAAATATTGTATCTATTTCTCTACACTATCTTCAATCAAACAAATTATCCTTTTTCTCTCTTTTCTGTTGTCACTCTCTGTTATTTATCCCTTTGGATACATGAAAGTTGAAACGTATAACTTGTGTAGGTATGAAGGACCACGTACTGCAGAATCCCTTGCTGAATTTGTGAACACTGAAGGAGGTAATCTGCAGAATTGTCACTCTCTGTTTTTTGCTAGTTTTCACCAAGTGTTTTGATTCTTTATGACTGGAGATTTTGTTGGCATTTTTCCACACTTATTTGGGCTGTGTGCAGGAACCAATGTGAAGATAGCTACTGTACCATCCAATGTAATTGTTCTTACAGCAGATAATTTTGATGAGGTTGTTATGGACGAAACAAAAGATGTTTTGGTCGAGTTTTATGCCCCATGGTAAGGATTCTTCTTAGCAGTTTAAAAAGCAGTTGCCTAGGAGAATGGTGTTTGACTCCCCTTATTTGCTTTAACATTTCCAAGTTTTTTCCACTATTAAAATAGGTGATTCTTTACGTGTGTCATGTTGGCTGTGCAAATTCCTGATTTTATTTTATTTGCAATGCTATGCATTTAAAGGAGTTTCCTCTGACTAGGTCTTGGGAACCATTCCATGCCTTGTATGGGTTTTACTTTTGACAGTGACCCCTTGTTATTACTCCATGCCCTCTTTCTTTGTTATAAAAAAAACACTAATTTGACCCACTAAGACGATTAAGATAGTAACAAACTAGAAATCAACTTCAAAGGAATTCAAATTGAATAGAATTCTGATAATCTAAAAGTTATGAAATTGCAATTGATGCAGGAATTAGAAGGATTATATTTGTTTCTCCATGGATTCTTTTCCTGTTTTTCTATCTGCAATTCTACATTAGTGTTACATCTCTTTCTCTCTTAACTGAAAAACTGAACTAAATAAAGTATTTATACTAATACACACACACACACTAGAGTATCACCAACCTTATACCACTTTACTAGGTCAGCAATGCAAATACTCTTTCACCATTCCTCTCTATCTGAGGCTATCCTAAACAGGTATGCATGTGTCTGTGTTAATGCTTGTGTATATGTGTTATTTATGTTGAACATGTATTCCACTTAACATTTTTCATTACATTTAATTATCTCATTCTTGAGTTTAGAGCATGCACTTTGATTCCCAGTGAAAGTTAACTAATTTCTTACTTTTCGGTTTTCATATTTTATATAGAATACAGTTCAATCCTATAAATTCATCATCTTATGAACCATGGCTTTTTACTTTGCAGGTGTGGCCACTGCAAAAATCTAGCTCCTGTAAGTATAATACAATAAGAGAGCTTTGGTATTGTTATTTATAGTATGGTTTTTCTTAATTTGACCATGTTGATTAAAAAGGTTTATAATATATTTGAACTCTGATAATTGTCTGCCTCCCTTTTTTCTAGACTTATGAAAAGGTTGCAACAGCATATAAATTGGAGGAAGATGTAGTAATCGCTAATCTGGATGCTGATAAGTATAAAGATCTTGCTGAAAAGTAAGTCTTAAACATGTTCTAATCTCTTTTGCCACTGGAATGATGATAATAATTTATTTTTCTTATGATAATAAATTTCATCAAATTATCAGTTGGATTAAGAGATTGCATTTCCAAGAAATCTGTTTTTTCTCATGCATAGGGGCTTAATGATTTGGTTGGCAATTTAAAATAATTGAAAAAAGGAAAAACTCATAGTGCTCTGATGGATGCAAGTGGCCGTTGGAACCACGAGTATATTATTTTTAAGATAGTTTTGAATGTGGTTCCTGGAAAATGCAACAACATAGCAGCTATAATGATGGGAATCAAGGTTGATGGCAGCTCTTATTTACCAGTGATTTTGATGGCATGTTATAGATAGACCTAAACTGTTTCTATGGTTGTAGTACCACTTCCATCTTTGAAATCATGCCTTGGATGGTGTAAAATTTATGATACTTCAATTAAAGACAACCACCACATCATTGGCCTTCACTTAAAGAATTGCCTTGCACTAATGACCTCGTAACTAGGTTTTCCTAGAAAGGTAGTGGTTCAATTTTCTTTCAACATGACATATCGAAGAAGAGACAGAAAGATATGAAGAATGGGATRATCATTTRTGCTTCTGTACATCGAAATTTATAGCTCTCTCTAGGATACAAACTAGGTAACAAATCTCCCTAATTAAAGGATACAAACTAGGTAACAAATCTCCCT
>NW_010729124.1:3422329-3490138 GCF_000365185.1 Nelumbo nucifera
CCCCCAGGCAGTTCGCCACTAGGTAGCTCGCCACCAGGCAGTTCGCCACCAGGGAGCGCTACCAGGCAGTTCGCCATCAGGCAGTTCGCCACCAGGCAGTTCGCCACCAGGGAGCACTACCAGGCAGTTCGCCACCAGGTACGCCACCAGGCAGTTCGCCACCAGGGAGCACCACTAGGCAGTTCGCCACCAAGCAGTTCGCCCCCAAGCAATTCGCCACCAGGTAGCTCGCCACCTGGTAGTTCGCAACCAGGCAGCTCGCCACCAGGGAGCACCACTAGGCAGTTCACCACCAAGCAGTTCGCCCCCAAGCAATTCGCCACCAGGTAGCTCGCCACCAGGTAGTTCGCAACCAGGGAGTTCGCCACCAAGGAGCACTACCAGGCAGTTCGCCATCAGGCAGTTCGCCACCAGACCGCCAKCAAGCAGTTCGTCACCAAGTAGTTCTCCCGCAGGGAGTTCGCCACCAAGTAGCTCATCACCAAGGCACGTCACCACCGGGTCAAACAACGAGGTACTTAGCCAAAAAATTTATACATCACAAAAAATAGCACGTGACCAAAAACGGTTACATCAAGAACCTATAGGGTAGGTTTTAGAAAATTCATAAAACTACAGGGGTGTGTTAGTAAATGACCCTCTAAATAATAAAATATTTAACATAACTAAATTTTAAAATATTAAAATAATGAAATTATGTAATAAATTTAAAATTTTCTTAAAAGTAGAAGAATAATTATAATAGATTTCATAATATTCAAATTATTATTAATTTTATATTTTACAAAATTAATAACGAAATTATGTAATAATAGTATAAGTTATAATTTTATGGATTATTAAATTTAATAAATAATTAATATATTAAAAACTCAAGTAATGATATTATTAAAATAACTAATTTTTAAATATTTTAGATGATCTCTTGGGGTTGTGAAGCCCCATGGGCTTTATGGGTTTTAAGCCTTCCTATACTTTGACCTTTAAAAAAATTTCCTGACATCTTTTAGATTATCAATTAATAAAACTAATCAACTTTTTATTGTCTACTGCATTTCATGGGCCCCCGCTATTTATGTATAATAGTATAAAATATAATTTTATGGATTACAAAATTTAATAAATAAATAATATTTTAAAGATTGATACTATTTAAATAACTAAATAATATTTTAAATATTATTTAAAAAAATAAATTAAATAAAAAAATTATGTAATAACTTTAAAAATTATCAAAAACACAAAAATAGTTATAATATATTTAATAATATTTGATAATAAGATTATAAATATAAATATTTTTAAAAATAACTAAATAATATTGTAAATAACTAATTTTTAAATATTTTAAATATAAAAATTAATAACTAAATAATATTTTAAACATTATTTAAAAAACAAAAATAGATTAAATAATGAAATTATGTAATAACTTTAAAAAATTAGCAAAAACAAAAAAATAATTATAATAGATTTAATAATATTTGATAATAAGAAAATAAAGTATAAATCATTTAAAAAAATAAATATTATTGAAATAGTGAAAATAGATTAAATAACTTGTTGGAGATTAAACTATTGTTATTTGTTAGAGATTAGACTATTAATTTAGTTGAAATTATTTGTGTTCACTAGTAGTTCAATTCGGTTCAATTGTAGATTGTTTGGTCAACCAAATTGATCTAGTCAGGGTTGGAGAATTGGTCACTTGAAACTAACCAACCATTAGTGAAAACTGGTTAATTCGAGTTGTATTGATTAATGTTTTAAAAGTTGACATGCTTTTGCATCCAAGTCATGATTGCTAGTTCAACTATCCAGGTCGAACAGGTCAGACTATTCCATGTCAACATTTTATATATTTATATATGTGTGCGTGTGTATTATTTATGTTTGTGAATTCAATTTTATTTATGTTTGTTAATATATGTATGATTTTATATTTTATTTATGTTTGTTAATTCAGTTTTTAGTTTTTATTTACTAAAATATTTTTTTATTTTTTATTTATTAAAATATCAAAAATTGTGATTTGATGCCAAAAAAGGTTTTTTCACAAAAATAGTAAGGCAACGCCCATAGCCCCTTAGGACGCATAGATCTTGAAAAGTAACCCAAAATCATAAAAATTAAAAGTTCACCTTTATGGCCTACAAAAATTTGCACATACATTAGGTGTGCATCCTTTAACCCAGTGACCAGGTCAAGCAGGTCAATGGTTGAAATGTTCGAGTTGGTGGTTTTTGACAAAGTTAACGGTTTTTTACCAAAGGATGGTTCAATAGAACTAGACCCGGAATTAAGGTTGGTTCAAACGATTTGAAAATTTACAATAATATTGTTAAAAATTAAACTTACAATGTAAAATATTTAGACTAAGAAATATGGGAATTTCCCACTTTCCTATATTAAAAAAGTATATAATTGAAATATATATATATATATATATATATGGTTGGCTCGGTTTACAAATAGCCAAATCGAAACTAACCTAACATGGTTAAGTTGGGAAATTATTGAACCAAAACGACTCGAAATACTAGAAAGCGACTAACTCAAGTCAAGTTGGTTGGTTTGGTCAATTTCGTAGGTTTGATAAACAACCCTAACTGGAATTAATTATTACTATTTTTGTATTATAAAAATATTAAAAATAGTATATAAAATATAAATAATTATTAATTATTTAAAAATTAAAATATAAAATAATTATCTACTTTTATGTATTTTTATTATTCAGCTTTTGCTTAAGAAAGTCTGTACATCGCACTAGTAAAAAAAATGAAGTATAACACTGAGGTTCTTATAGATCCGGATTACTCTTTTAACACCATCACAACTTGGGCTGGTAGTTGAACTGATCATTTATACTCTATAGTGTATACAGCGTTATGTATAGTACTGTAGCATTCAAGGTTGCAAGTCCAGTACCCGATATAAAAATTCTAAACAGCTATGGGCCGGGGCCTCAGGCCAGACCCTTCTAAATTCTAACAAATACTGAAATACCCAACACATTCCTCCCAAAAGGCGTTGTTTCAAATTTTAATTGCTGAAAATGCACAGTAAAGCCAGTTAAAGTTGCATCATTCCCCAGGGTTCAAATATTCAATACTCCAAATGTTGTATTGCACTTGCACCGGAATGTGGTTTGTATCCGGGATCACGACGCCTTGCTGCTCGGATCGATCATAGCTTGATGATTGATCATTGATCCACTGGGGTTCGGTTTCAACTTTCTACGGCGAAGTCCAGATTATCAGATACGAATCCGATTTGTTTATAAATAAATTTGAAAAAGAAGAAGAGAGTTAAACCTGGAAAGAGATTTGATCATTGCGTAGGTGGGGTGGGATTACGTTATCAAAGACAAAAACGAATATGTCAATATCCGTCAAAATCATCCATGCTTTTGCAATGTCTTCAAAATTACGCTGCGTCCAGCCGTCCACATCCTACCAGTCCCCTGACCCCCTCCCCCATGAGTCCATGACATGACTCTTCAATTGGGAACAAATTAGCCCCCGCTGCGCTACCCCAGGATGGCAGGTCCTTCTTCCTCCGCCGCCCCCACCCCCAAGTCCCAAGTCCCAACTGCTATAATGGTCCCCATCCCCACAGGCTCCATCCTGCACGTAAACACGAAGAATAGAGAGAGAGAGAGAGAGCAAAAGCATAAGGCATACAGGGCCCACCTTGTTCTTACCCCGTTCCCAACAATTAATCATAACATAAAAGATTATATGGTCCATGCACATAAACGACCAAAAAGGAAGCTCGTCGTCTTGATATTATGATCTGCTGTTTTATCTGGGCTCTCTCACAGTCTCACCCCATGATATTATGATCTGCTGTTTTATCCGGGCTCTCTCACAGTCTCACCCCATTATATTTATGGCCTTACGGGTATTGGGTAACAGTAGGATAGAATCATCAGTTTGTCTAAAATCCAAAACACAGAAACTTCACATGCATTGACAGTGTTAGTAGGCAAGATTAGCTTACCTAACGATAAGCTTGGTGAGAAACTGGTAATTGATAATTGATAGACAGGTGTGCCCTTGGCTCCCTTGCCAGGCGTTTACTTAAAATAATGCTATCTACTCTTTATATTTACGATGAATTATCTCCAAGGCTACACAAAGAAATTGCTCCTCCCACATACACGTGGCTATAATTGCAACCAAACAAATTTTGTATTTTGTTCAAGGGAAGGCAATCATGGACATATCAATGAACCCCACTTTGGATACCCATGTGAGATATGTTCCTTAATCCCAACTTATATATTATTATCAATAATACCACCCACTCATTCACTCATTCAGAGCTGAAAACAAGAGAACTTTAACTTGATACGACGATATCTATTTATAATTAAATCCTGCAAAGCGAAGAGGCGAAGCTAAACAAAAAGGCCTTCTATTCCGCACCGGCACCGCTCAGAGAGAGGGGGAGAGGGGGAGAGAGAGAGAAAGTAGAAAACAGAAGGAAATCCGCAGTTAGAACTCAATAAACACAAATATAAATAGCAACTCCAAACATAGGAGAAAATGGAATTCTACTATATATGTTTTCCCTTGAAGATACAATTCAAATGGTAACAGTGGACTGTAGGGGAAATGAAATCTGTAGATTAATGGGCCTGCTTTTCAAGGAGATTGGGGATTTAAAAACTCCATAATTTCATCATTTTGCAGAAGCTAGTTCTTTCATGAACACTTCTCTTTTAAGAAAAGAGAAAACCCATCAAAATTATAGAGATAAATAGAATCCTTCAAAAAAAAGGGGTAAAAGAAAACTATACAGAATATCTCGACCTCGTCTTCTAACCCTGAAATAAGTTTACCTGGAAGAGACTGCATTCAGAGTCCTGGCAAATCCGTTCATAGCACCGTAGCTCTTGGAACTAAACCCTAGACACCCCAGCAGTCCTTGTCTGTACGGCAAGAACGTTTTCTTCCTCATCTCCTCCGCCTGAGCTCTATTTGCCGTATAATGCAGCTCATGAGCTGACGGGGGAATCCGACGCTTGCCGACGCCATTGGCTGGTTTACCCGCAGCAGTTTTCTTCGCGGAAACCTGTTGACTCCGCTTCGGTTTCTGTGCCTCTGCCGTTGTAGGCGCCGCGGAAGATTTCTTCTCCTTCGAGGAAGAGAAGGGGAGAGATGTTGATGAAGACTTCTTCTCTTTAGCAGGAGAGAAGGAAATCGAAGACCAGAACTTCTCTTTACTGTTCCCTCTCCCTTCGCTTTTACTTCGGTAGAGGAAGTCCTTCAAAAAGACCCATCTCTTCGAGCTCCTTCCGGAAGAGGACGACCTGGACGAAGAAGCAGAAACGGAAGGCGTGGTTCCCGTCGATGGAGTTTCGGCCTGTTTATTCTCAGAATCCTCCAGGTCTAGAGGATGAAGCTCGCCGGCATGTCGTACTTCCTGATATTCTTCCTCTTCGTGCCACTGGAACGGTGTATTTCTCAAAGGAGACAGAGATCTAGCCCTCCTGTGCAGAGATCCACTGCGTAACCTCAGATCTCTCCCTCTCGTCAACGACTCCTCGCGTTTCTCGAACTCTGTTTCTCTCGAAACCTTACCTTCCTCATCCTCGTCTTCGACTTCAAGATCCAGCAGCGGAGATAAGATCTGAGGCCTCTGCAAGTGAGAAGACAGCTTCATCGGCCGGATCTGGCCGTTCAAGAACAGCTCATCCGCAGAAATCATGGATCCAGCGGTGGTAGAAGCATTAGAAGGAAACCTCGCAGAGAATTCGAACTCAAAAGATCCAGAGACAGAAAGGTCAGTCGAGGCAGAGATGAAAGCAGAGGCAGAGGAAGAAGCAGGAGCAGAGGACAGAACAAAATGCATTGGACTCGCAGGCGCGCTGTAGAAGTAGCCATTGGGACCGCGTCCAGGACTGGATGGTGCACTAACGTAAGGAGTAGAGCAAGTACTGTCGATCTCTTCCGTGAAGCGCTGCGTTTGGTCAGCACCGAAGGTCTCTCCGTTGCTAGGGCTCCGAAGTTCTGTCTCCGAGCTCTGGTTGCTTTCGCCATTGTTGGCGTTCTCGAGCACCATTTCTTCTGGCGAGAGTAGCAAGACACTCGGGAGAGGAACCGTCTACTTGTTTGACACGCAATAATTATACTGCAGAAAGCTACTAGTAGTAGTAAGTAGATCAGAAAGCGATTTTACTTTAAATGCCCTCCATTATATTCTTATATATCGTCAATGCCCTCCTCCCATCTCTTTCCACTCATTTTACAATTATACCCTTTGCCCTATTAATTAACTACGGATTTAATTATAATTTTTGTGTGTCCAGGTGGCAAATTTGTATAGTAGTTCCCACTCCCCAGTGCTGATGCCGAATTACGGATCTTCAACTATCAGCTTTCTTGATATCTTTGGGGAGGGCAACTTTGGAATTTTAAGAAATCATGCATGGGAAGGATAAAAAGGGAAACATCGAAAGAAGAGTAGGGTCTGTAGGGATCGGGATGAGGAGGGGGAGGGGAGGGGGCAGCACCTTCGGCGCTTGGTAGGGGTGATGTCACGTTCACACACTCACGATGTGGCACGTGCTTTGGGTGCGGTTTTCGATGCGTTGCCTCTCAATGCCTCCTCGGCTCCTCCCATCCTTGAATCTTTTTTATGGGCCCAGCCCAGTATGATGCTGACTTTTGGGCTCTCTGTACGAGGCCCGGCCACCCCCACTTACGCAGATAAATAATCCCTCTTAGTCTAATTATTATATCATTTAAACCTTATATTAGTATATCTTCCCGTACTCCAGGAAAAGCCTATTATACCCCGAATGAAAAGTAGATATTTCAGTGATGAGGACGACGGACAAATGAGAAATGATGATCACCTTCTTTTGGTTTCTCCGAGGAGGAGGAGGAATTACAGGTGGAAGCCGCTGCAATGCTGCTCAGGAAATCGACGGTTGCAGTTGCACGATACCAACATAAGAGTTACAGGCTTTAAGATAGAGAAAGGGTTATTCTCTCATCTCTGTGAGTTGAAGTCTTGAAGATTCCATCTCGCACGGCCTGATTTTCGTGACAAGGACTTTCTCTCACGCAGCTGGATCCTTCTTGGAGGTTTAAAAATGGGTAAATATACCCTTGTATTATGGGGTCATTAAAAATACCCCCTAAATTTATTAATAACTTTTACTTTGCAATAAGTATCTCTCTTTTAGATTTTTGTTAGTTAAATTAAAAAATATATATATTTTTATTCAGTTATTTAATTTTTTTTAAATACCCCTTTTCTTATTTATTTGAATGATTTATTATTTGATTAATTTTTTAAACATAACATTGAAGTACTCTCAATTGGTCAGATTCAATATTCAAATGAAATGTTAGAGTGTAGAGTTTTCTTTTTCTAATATAAATTTATGATTTTGTTTGATTTTTCTTGATTTATTAGAAAAAAAGAAGTGAATAATTTTTATATTTAAAGATAAAGAGGTCTTTATATTTAAAGATAAAGAGAGACGATCATGTGAGTAAAATGAATAAGAATTAAGAAAAAAAAATCTATGCCTATAAAATAATTCTTGTTATTTTAGATAGTTTCATTTCGAGAAAATAAAGGTACTTTGGTTAAAAATAAAGAAAAGTTGAGATGAATATTTTGATAATTTAACGTATTCCATTTTAACAGTCATTGATATTTATTGCAAAAGTGAAAATTTAAGGGGGGTATTTGTCACTGACCCGATAGTACAATGGATTTACCCTTTAAAAATCCTTGGGTTCTGTAGTTGGTGTAGCAGACTGATACTCTGAAAACAGTATTTCAGATTTTCACTCTATAGACAAAAGCTGTTGGATTAGAATCTTTTAATATCAAATCACGTGAATGCAATGGTAGATATGTACAGAGCCGAACCCCACCCCAGTGATCGGGTGGGGCCATCCACTGTCGCTTGACCAATAAACCACCAGACAATCTTATCCATCCATCCCAAGAAAAGAAGAAAACACGGATTACAGCTTGTCCCCGTAACCATTGGATCGCTTCTTGTATCTAACATTCTAGCTCTAATGTGTAGAACAGTGTGCACGATTTCATTCCTGGACAATAAAGTATAACACAATTTTCGGGGTGATGCAATGAAAGTGAAGTGAATTAATTTTAGGAGAGAACTAGAAACCCGTACAATAGTCGAACCAATTTCCCCACTGTTATCTCACGGATCGTTGTTGTTTGTAGGCAGTAGTGTAAATTGGATCTTGTTCAGATCCTAAGTAAAGTGTGGATATCACCTAGATGGTAGATACAGCCCATGTTTACTGAGGACCTGAGGGGATTTATTGTCCATATTCGGCCCATTTAAAGATACGATTCTGGGCTTCAAAAAAGATACGATTCTGTGAATTGTACACTCCACCCACCTTTAATAGGGATTTGGTCTCAAATTCCAAGTCTGCAACAAGAAACTGAAATCAAGTGTCTAGATGATATTAGGGCCGTCAATGGATCGGGTCAGACCCAATGGACTCGATGGACCCCAACCGAATAGACCAGTTCTGGTTCCGGGATAGGGTATAGATGGGCTGTCTCTGGTTCCTGATCTATTTTCCCGATTACTAGCGGTTTGGAACCACTTCTACCCAGTCCGAACCAACTCAAACCAAATTTAAACAGGTTTAAGTAAAAAATTACAACCTTATGTGGTGGTTGAATTGGTTCTGGTTCTCCGGTCTCCTCCACGCAAGGTTTAGCTTGAGTTGATTCGATACTCTCATGTGGTGGTTGAAGATGATGTTACCATGTTGATCAGATATTTTGGTTTCGGTGGATGATGATGTCTCTCCTACATAGGACTCACCCTTTGTCACTAGTGCACAAGAACAAGAGATAAATTTAATACAATATGGTGGTATATCAATACTCTATTCTATTGATTACATGGTTGGAAAAAATAGGTTTCCTGTTTCAAGTAATGATCAAAATCAAAACAACAGAGATACACTAGATACAATGCAAATGCTGGCTTCAATCTCTGAATCAATTAAACTTTTTTCCCAGCTTTCCTGTGATTCTAGGAATAATAAAAAAAAAAAAGCAGATACAATACAAGGGCCTCTCAACTGTAACAGATATAGAAGACCAAGGTCCGTGTATCTAGTGTATTGATTGATGAACACAACCCATCTCAAATCAACATGATATCAGCAACCACTTCATTAACCAACGAACTTAAAATCTGCTTCTCAATCTCAACACCTAATTCAAATGTCTCGATGTCAAAATCAAGCCACCTTCCATATTGGCTACTCATATCCTTGTCTACAAGTTCATCAACCATCCAATCTCCCATGCTTCTCCACCCGGAAATCTCCTTGTACACTTCTTCAGCCAACCATCCCTTTCTTCTCACCATAGCCACCCCTTTGGCCCATGTTCTGGAGCTCCCACCAGTATATCGCCTGCATCTCAAGTCCAGGCACTCACTGGTGCAGTCAAACACTATTTTCCGCCTTAGCCTAAAATCCTTCTCCCGCACATTTCTCAACCCAGTTTTCTGACTTTCCAGCTGGTCAAATAGATGAGGGTTTATGATCTCACGAGAGCGACCTAATGTGAAGTCCCTGAACATCAATTCTGCATTAGACAATATTTCCCTCACATATTCCAGTTCCCACTTGGTTGAACTTGTGTTATTTGGCACACTTAATTTAGTTACATGTTTTCCACCTATTGTCTCAGTACATGTGGAAGATGCTGAATCAGAGAATTCTGTCTCAGATTCCCCTGATTGAGACACCCTTGATGATGTCATACTAACTACCTCCTGACCTTGAACAGATGAGCTCTGCATGTTGCCTGAAAAGAAGCATAGACAATCAAGTAATTCTTTGATGAAAAAAAAAAAAACAACTAACATGTAGATGGGAAAACCTAAGTCAAAAACAATAGCAGACAGCATGCAACTAAGAGAAAACATGTTTATATATGAAGATGCTGAAAATCATCTGACTGGAAAACGAGAGAACCCATTCCAATAATACAACGTCAGTACTCATTCCAATAATGCAATGTCAGTTAGCAGCACTCCAACACATAACATAAGTTTATGTTTTTACCGTTGGAATTGTCACTGTCTCCACTGCCTGAAGAATTGCAACTTTCATTCGAGAAGGAAGGCTCAAGAACGGAAACTGGACTAGGATGTCGACAATCTAATTCTTTTTTCATTTCATTGTTACTACTGCTACACTCAAAGACAACTTCCCTTCCCTGAAAACATTAATATTGTAAAGCCACCAAATAAGATATTGTTTCAGAAACAGCTAATGTTTAAGGAAACAGTAGCATACAAAACCAAAAATTGACATAAAAAGATAACTTTGTAGAACAGAAAGAGCTTTTTTCTTTAAATAACAGAAAGAGCATTTGTAACTTCATATTTTCATATAAATACTAAAATCAGATGATGGTTATTAATAGAGCATGAAATGTAGGAGAGGTATGTCTTGGTCCAGCTGTCATTGGTAATGGAAACTCCTATTGGCTTCATCAGTGGAAAAGAGCATCGAGACAGGGAGGTCTATCATTTCACTGTTTGCCATTAGTATCAAGACAGTAAAATTCCTGAAGAACCAATAGGATAAAGAATCAATGAGATTTAAGTGTGCTAGTTTTCCCTGAAATAACCCATTTCTTATTTGTTTACAACATGCTAATTGCTTGCTAGTAGAAAATATACTGGAAGCAAGAGAATGACGGGATAAAATTCAACAGTTTGGGACATTATCTGTAGATATTGAAAAAGAGTATTTAGCAACAGTCTGCCAAATCAATTCTAATGAACGAATAGAAGAATGGAATTTCTAAATGCTCTTTGAAGAGCACGTACATGGAAACACTTTTAAATACGGCAGGAAAGGAGAAACCAGGAGTGGGGCATTGCCAATAAGACAATGGTTGGCAGAAAAATGCTGATAAAGATCTTTTTTGAAAAAAAAGGTAATATAAATTTTATTTAAAATGGTAAGAGTTAGATCATCTAGATACATAGAACACCAATACAGTGATTAATCCATAACCTTACATACCGTCTTATTATAATGCATCATTCCAGGATGTAAAAGAAAGCTTATAAGAGTGAATTGACCACTGGTACCTCATTTCAGGTGGTTTAACAGGCCTTCTTAGTACAGAGAAATAGACATGCATACCACAAGCCAAGGGAATATATAGGCAAGGGACAGACAGAGCTAGACTACCAAGAGTGGGGGCTAAGTAGATGCAGATTGGTTACAACCAATACAACAAATACAACTAAGAAAAGAACATTAACAGAAATAATATAATGGAAATGCACATCAAAAGATTCCTTCTTCAAGACCAAAGTATCAATTCTGCACACCACTCCTTTTCAGATTTCATTACCTGCCTTTCCTTTATCAAAAAGTCTTCTATTTATTTCCTCTCAAATTGACCAAATGACTGCAACAGGAAAAATGTCCATATCATTTATTCCCTGAATGCATGGGCATACCATTTCAGCTTAAAAGAGTTAAGAAAAGATGAACATATCTGATAGGTAGGTCGTTGGGCAGTGCAAGAACAGATGCTCAACTCTCTCCAACTCAGCATAGCAGAACTTGCATACTGGGTTGGATATGGTTACATCCTTGCTCAAAAGCTTGCCTTTGGTGAGTCATTTCACCACACCGTAGTCCACAACATAAAAGCAGTTCTGGATGGTGCCAGATAACCCTCTACCACCTTGTTTGGGGATTTACAAATGCTAGTTGAGCTTAGCTGATTAGCAGAATACTTAACCGCAAAGCCCCCACTGCCTCCTATCTCTTTACACTTTTATCACATGATTCAGTGTGTGGTGCCTGCCCTTGTAGCTTTCCTAGCAGCTCCACCAGCTCCTCCATTACCTAATTTTACAAGTTCTATGAAGCCTGGGAGTCTAGACAACACCATTTAGCCCATCTTCAAGTTTATGTGCAACCATCCCTTCTTTGCACAAAACAAGTGCAAATAAATTTGGAAAAAAAAAACATTAACGAGGGGCCTGTGCCATTACAGTCACACCATGCGTCTAGCCAGAATATGGTTATGCCTATTTTCTTGACATTTTATAAATCTCCTTTACTGAAGGAGATTATGCTTTCTGAATATATTTCTAGATTGAAATTGAACAATCATAGGTTAAGTTGGGATTTCCCAACTCCTGGATCCCAGTCATCATTTCTCAACCTTCATCATTAACGCTCCAAAGCCAGTTTCCAAGTAACACTGCATCCATCATCTTTATTCTGTGGATTCCCAACTCTCCTACTGACCTTTGGGAGCAAGTAAATATTTTCCTATTCAACCAGATGGATCTTTTGATTATCTCCCATCCCCTTCTAGAGAAACTATCTCTAAATTCTTTCTAGCCTCTTGGCCACTTTAGCCAGAATTGGGGGGGAACGGGTTATGGAGGGAGATTGGATGAAATGTTTTTAAATAACATAACCTCTCTGGGGTCATCTATACTGTATTTAGATTCATGTACCTTTTTTCAGTAATACAAAACTGTATATAACCTTGAGCTGACAAGCATGAGAAAATGGGTTCAATTCTGAGAGCAGCCAGATTTTTCACACACACAGAAAGAGAGAGAGAGAGAGAGAGAGAGAGAGAGAGAGAGAGAGAGAAAGAGAGTGAACAGGGACAAATTGGGTAATAATTGATTTCTCTCTAGCCTTTTAGTCTGTCCTCATTTCCAGCAACTAAACCGTTTGACCAGCCTTCTTAAGCCCCTATTACCCACTTCCCCAAAATATGATCTGAGAGCAGGAACTAATTGTTCATGACCTAACACTAAACAACCCCTACAAACTCTGACTTCTGACACTGTCCCTTGGTTCAGTAGGGATCATATTCCCCTGGGTCATATGATCACTGTTGTACCATTTCGGCCCACCTTTAGCCCCCAATAATAAGGCCTGTTTAACCCTAGTTTACCCTCAACATCCAAAACAATTATCCATACTTCTTCCACCAACCTAGGATTAGTTAATCTCTCAGGTAGGTTGTCTGCCAGCATTCCTGTTATATAAGGAAGGCTACAAATGAACAAAGACTAAAGTTCATAGCATTTGCATCCATTACAGAAACAAAGCAAAGTGTTTTAAAAGCACAAGGCGCAGGGGTCAATTTGTGCCCGAGACATGCGCCTTTTTGAAGCAAGGCGCAAAAATAAAATAAAATGCTAAAAATAAAAAATTGCAAAAAGTATCAAAAATATTAAATATAATATTAAAAAGAATATAAACTTTAGATTTTAAAATAAATGTTTTAAAAAACCTATTATCTAAAATTAAAATACATAAGCATAACATGTAAAGCATATTCAAATGTGAATTTAAAAATAAAATCAAACATATAAAACATTTTCAAGCATGTAAAACCCACAATCTCTTTTTTTACTCAATTGCATTACTTAAAGTAGCTAATGTGATGTAAAACATATTACATTCCTGATTCTACGAGCCACCTTTGTGCCACACCCCTCGAGGCAAGCCAAACAAGTCCATGTTAGGGTCCTAAATTCTTAGTTCTCACACAAAAAATAATGACTTTATAAATTTAATTGCCTTTTAAGAAGGCAGCTCCCCCCTGTTTGGTAATGTTGTTCATTCATTCATTTCAATAAAATATCTTCTTAAAAGGAAACTAAAGATAAAATCATTATTTTTTATGTGAGAACTAAGAATTTAGGACCCTAACATGGACTTGTTTGGGCGAGGGGCGTGCCACGGGGGTCCAGGGGCAGAGCTCCCGGCCCAACTGCTAGGTTCAAAAAAGCAAAAAAGCGTCAAACTGAGGTGCATGCCTGGGCTGACACGCCTTTTAAATCACTGAATGAAATACAATAATACAAAATTAGATAGTGTTTTTTCTTTTTAAGAAAAAGGTTAACTCACAATGATAAAATATTACTCAGTGACTGAGAGATCCATTCAAATGAATAAAGACTAGAGTCCAGTAATGAGCTTTCTTCAGAGAAAATATCAAAGAA
The DNA here is from genome assembly GCF_000365185.1 of Nelumbo nucifera. The sequence goes on from NW_010729124.1 coordinate 3,436,374, forward strand.
AAAAAAAAGAAAAAGGAATTTGGACCTTTTAGACTATCCTCATGCTGTGCATTGCCAATGGCAAGCAAGCATAGATCACAGGGGATCATGTCAAATCGGGTGCTGGTTGAAAAACTTCTGTCAAATCCCTTCATATAAGTGCTGATTTGGAGTTTGAAATCCAAGCAAAGTCACTATCCTTATGTTGCCAATCCTAAACAGTTGTTCGAAGGTATTAGTGAGAATGACAATGGTTAGTATAGTTGACCCCATCAGCATCTCAATGATAAATTTATTGGTAATATTTAAATCTACTTTCTATTTTTATTGCCCTTATTGTTTTGATACAGTAAACCACAAAATCTCAGAGCAAAATTATAAGCCAAATTAATATGGCATAAATCAACCAGTCATTTGTATAACTGTTGGTGAGTTCAACTCTTTTCTTTATTCCCAAGGGAAAAACAACAGAAAAAGTCTATACATAGATTGAATTTGCTTGAAGAAATTTCCATTCCTAGAACTTGATCAGAGTATCACCGTTCATGATAACAATATAGTAAAACTTTAAGATAAATCAATATATAAATTGACCTCCTTTATCATGTATCACCAAGAAATCAACCATGTAATTGCTAGCAAGTTCTCTTTTCTTTTTTCATTTTTTCTTAGGCTGAATTTATTTTGATATATAAGTAGGCAGAAAACTTTGTTCTCACTATTCAGTATTCACCATAATAAGGGGAAGACATATAGCTGAAATATTTCAAAGTGAAATTGTTTTTCACCTCATTTGTATTGAAACAAACAAAGCCTTAAGAAAAACATTACTAGGGAAAGTCTGTATGGAGATTGATTTAGGCTATTGAAACATTTAATAAATTGCATTCTAGGTATTTAATCAGTGTACCAACAGCAACTAACTAAATAAAGCTTAAGTACATGAGATTAATAGCATGAACTAGTCATCATACCTGGACGCTATGGTTCATCTTAAGCATCTGAGCATCAGTTGGTGAGCAAGTAGCATCATACATGCTACCAAAATTGTCTGTGTGGAGCCCAAGTTGGGAAACCTTGTTGGCTTCTCTTGAAGTGGTGCCTATTGCACTTAGAGCAGACACCAGATCTTGCAGCATAGATGCAGAACTAGAAACAGTTCCTTCTTTGACCATGTTACAACAAGAAGACTCAATTCCATATGTCAGTTCCCTCAGCTTCTTTTCCAAAAGAATACTCAAGGCATCACCTCCTATCACATTTAAACCAAGGGAAGGCAATTTGGAACTTTTTGCTTCAGCAGGGAGATTTTTACTATGAGAATCTAAAGAAGAGCTACTACTATTTTCTACAATCTGACAAGAGGAGTGTGATCCTGGAATAGATTTTATCATGGGAGAGGTGAATGTGAATGAAACTACATCCATGCCATTCCTACTATTATCTTCCATCCACTTTGGGTGTCCATCTCTTGCTGCATTGGACTGGATAGGTTTCTTATCTTCATCAACTGATACAGTACTAATAACCCCATTCTTCTCAATGTGGAAATCCCCATTAATGGATCTTTTCTTTCGACGAAAACTATTTGTTCTGGATGATGGAACCTCCTTTTCAATGCCAGTAGCCTCTAAGCTGGTCTTCCTAGATCCAGCTTTGGAGTGCCCTCCAGCCTTATTTAACGTTTTATTTCGTCCAAAAGAAGTATCTCCAGAAAGATCTTTTCTACCTTGTTGATTATTACCTGAAGGCTTTGAAGGGACCTTGTCCTTATTAGTTCTGCAATTCTGTTTTTGGTTATTCTGCCTGAGGACTCCAGATGCATTTTGCATAGAAGATTTCCTCTGGACATTCCTTTGAGCATTTGGCTGGTTCTTCAATTTCTGGTTTGATTTAACATCAAGTTGCTCCTTCTGGCTTGACAAAACCCTATTATTACTTGAGACCAGACCCTCTCTTCTCTGAACATTGACCTTCGCTTGGATAGCAAGTGAAATGGATTTCCCTTTATTCTTCGGGCCAGAAGAATTATTTTCATCTGAATCTGAAGAAGCCCTGAACTGTGGTGTATCTTCTGTTCCATTCCAGCTCTTGTTCAGAGACTGTCCCTTGAGATACTTAATGGCATTAGGTTCAACAGCTCTTTGAGATGCTTCAGGAAGCCTAGAGGGTCGTCTTTGAGCAGCTTCCAGTTTCTCCTTAAAATCCCGAACTTTCAAGGGCACTGAAGTAGAGCCAAGTGATGGCATTTTGCCTCTAATTGTAAGTTGAGGCCCTGGCTCAATAATCTTTGCAGCTGCCTCCATTATGTGAGCTGCATTCTTAATTGGTATTAATCCAGGGCTCTTGATAGGAGACAAAAGCTTATGGTGGGTAATCGGAATGGATTTAGCGGATTTTGGAGGCAGTGTTTCGGTTTGAAACCTCTCAATAGGCCTGTTGGCCATCTTTTGAGGTCTTGATTCCACAGGATTCCTACAAAAACTGCCCATTTTATTGGACATGTCCCCAGAATGCAAAATTCCATGCTCATTGTGAAATTCAAGAGTTTTCTTGTGGCAGTGAGAATCCCGAAGGGACCGGGCATCATAAAATGGTGTAGAATAGGGATCTGCAACATTAGAAGTTGGCAAGGAATCCAATCCCATGAGTCTAGCTACTACCCCAGGGGCCCTGGTTCCATAGCCTTCTTCATCAGTGACTGATGAAGCACAACTATAATCACTACTTCCTTTTATACTTGACCCTCCTCCAATATCATCATCCTCAGCCTGCGAATATGAGAAAACAAAATATAATCATAAATGCACTTTCCATATTATATCAGAGGGAGGAAAAAACGGAAAAGAAAAAAGAGGCATATACACACACCAGATGAAGCCATGTCATCGGCAAATTCCCTTCACTTTTCTTTCCTTGTTTTAATCTCTCTACAGGAAATGCCAGAAGAAAGAAGATCCATTATGAATCCCAGAAAAGACTATACATAAACAAGGAATAGTGCATATATCATAGTAACCCTTGAATAGGAAAGATAAATGTACCTGGTATATCAGACTTGTTAGAGAACAACTTCTTCCTGGACTTCCCATTCCAGTCAAACAATTGAAGAAAGCCACCAACATAGCCTCCTCCATTCTTCGAACTTTGTTTCTCGATCCCCATTTTCTCAAGCAGTGATTAAAATGCTGATATCAACATGATTTCTTCTGCAGTTGAACAAAGATAAAGCCCTTCTATTTGTAAACCTTCATAAAGTTCGTATACAAACATTGCTTAGAACTTAATAGGTTCAAATGACTGCACTCGTCAAAATAAGCAATCGATCCCTCCAGGGGAAGGAAATAGGGGAATAATCATTACATCAAAATCAACAAATTTAATGATCGAATCGAACAACTTAAAAAAAGCCAACTCAGTTCATCTCTACTCACAGGATTAACAGTCTTTACAGTAAATTTCTCCAGTAAACTTGCTTCAACAAACGAAAATAAAATGACAATGATCAAGAACAAGAACTTCACTTGACTCAATATTCTTCATAATAGGATACACTGACAATGATCAAGAACACTGACCTGGATCACCTCACTCCATCTCACTATAAGATCATTTTTATCCAAGAAAGCTACTCTTCAGAGTAAAGAAAAAGGAATTTTGAAGGGATAAAAGAAGGAACTTACACGAATGGTAGGTAGGAAAGATCTGCAGTGTCTCGGTCGATCCGTCGAGAGGCCCTGCTAAATAACGCCCCAAAGTTTTGATTGAATTAGGGTTAGGGTTTCGGAGGGGAATAAAAGGCAACAGAGGGAAATGGCGAGGTTCCGGGGAAGAAAAAGGTCAGTTGCAGAGATTCTGAGAGACAGAAAGTGGAGAGAATTTGGTAAGAGAAGGCTCTGGTGCGTAGTTCGAGCATTAAATGTAGACAGACGAGACGCAGTTCACCATTAAAACTTAAAATAAACAATTAAAAATTCAAAAATTATTGCTAAAAGATAAAAGTTCATAACGTCTCTTTGGAGGAAATTTCAAATTACAAACTATAGATGTATCCGGGATCGGAAAAGGGATTGGTGTCAACGGTCCGCAATTCATCGGACATGTATGCTTCCGAATGCGTATTTTGCTAATTGCCATAGTCAGGGCATGGGCCGGTTCCGGCCTGGGCCTGGGCCAGGCTTCCATTTCTTAATTTTTATTTTTTAAAGAAAAAAGCCCAAAGGCGAATTCATTATTCAACCAGCTCAGTCTAAACGTCAGGAACTACGTACCAATTGTGTACCCAAGTGAGAGACCATCAGTGTTTGGTATCGATGCCGTTGCTCTAGAAAACGGTGATACATCAGCGCCATCATGTTGGAAAAATCATTATTCCGGAAAATGATATTATATTTGGAACTATGGAAATTGAGAAGGCATGGTCTGGGAAAATACCGAATTCGACGTAATAGTGACGTGAACTTCCTATAATGGGTACCAGTGTTGAAAACAGATCTGGAGCACTGGTACAAAACATAAGGTTTTGTTGTTGCCCCATGAAACGTCCTACCTGGCAGTAACGTTTCCAAACAAAAAAAGACATTATTTTCTCAGAAAACGGTACTATATATGCAGCATCGATGCCAAACATATACCATGACGACTCACACTATTTTTTGGTCTAAGTACAAATTACAAATTTCACTAAGCAAGACGTGAGGTGAGGAGACAAAGAACTATTATGATGTTTAGCCTTGTTGGTTTCACCTGTTCATGGGCCAGGTAGCCCAACGGATTAGCCTGGCCTGGCCCATTATTTCTCAGGCTTGTACATAATTTTAGCCCATGGGCTTAGACTCGGACTTGGGCCTAAAACATTAGGCCTGACTTTTTTGGGTTTTTTTTGTCAGGGTTTGGGTTTTCTCAAAAAAGCCCAACTCGATAATATTTTATATAATAAAATATATTTTATATGTTTTTATTTATTTTTTCTTTTCTCAAGCCATAATTAGATATTTTAGTATTTTTGAGTTTTGAGATAATTCAATATAATAAATTAGTTTTATTGTTGAATAAAAAATAAAATATGTTATTGATTAATTTCCAGATTAGGCTTGACTCGGGCTTTAACCCGAACATGCTCTAATAATAAAGAGGCAAACCCCGACGTGACTGGTGAACAAGTCTACTCGTTAGTGAATCAAAATTCTCCACCAACAAAAGTTTGGCAATAAATTGAGTGTCACCCTCAAAGACAACATGTGTTGTAACTTTAAATACGCATTATCTATGGTTCTGGAAAAGTATAATATACAAGATAATTTATATGACATTATAATATATGTTATAGGTTATAATTTATTTAATATTACTATTATTACTATTATATCTATATCATCATTTTATTATAAAAATAATAATAAATATTAATAGCATGAAATTAAAATATTATTATTATTATTTTATAAGTATCCATTCTTAAATTCAATTGTGGAGGTAAAATAGTTATTTATTGTCAAAATTTAACATTCAGATTTAATAACAATATTTTCTACATTATATTCAAAAATAAGACAAAACAGAAAATCACATGCTTTCGAAGTACTTTTCCTTTTAGAGATTTTTTGTTTTTCGATCAATAGAATGCCGCCTTAGCTAAATAGGTCCAAAAAAATTTTAGGCCTTACCAGATCCAGCACCCACCTTTCATGAGAATGATCTCATATCCAAAATAATTTGCACTGATAAATTTACCTTCTTACCAAACAGACTTTTAGCTGTAATGGATGCAAACATGAATTCCAATAAAGCATATGCTTATTTTTTTATCAAAAGCCCACTTGAATGCAAATTTACTTTTTTTTTATTGATGTACTTTTACATCTTATTATTAATGTAAATATGCATTGGTCTGTCATTTGTCAATATATAAATGTAATGTTGCCAAATACATGCAAAAGTGAACCAGAGTGTAAATTTATCCTGAACCGGGATTTACACTCCATTTGCATCGTTTTCAAACGCAGCCTAAAGAGTAAAGATACTTTCTCTTCCAGTTTTATGTTTGGTCATCATGCCATCACCGTATGGATCATATGGAAGAGGCTCGTGGCAAGTTAGTGGTGGAGAATATCTACCTCTTTTTTATCCAGCCCACATTCTTAACAACACCATTAGAGCCCATTTTTTTGATAGTCCCTCTAGTTAATTGGCTAAATTTTGATCACGGGACTACTCCCCCTCTCATAGAGCTGGGGCGTTTTTCAAGTCTGATCAATGTTTGGTCTTTTTCTCTGTTTGACAATAAAATAAAAGAACAAAAAAATAAAAAGACCTATATCCTAAAAAAATTCACAAAACCCCAAAAGAACAAAAAGTCTAGAAGTTTCAAATGAAATTTCCTGTTCAAATGGTTTAGATCATGAAGATCTTTCTACATGGTTTAGATCATAAAGATTTTAGGTCTTGCTATGCCTAAAATCTTTCAGTTAAGAAATGGTTTAGATCTTTAAAGACAAGACCTCAAAAGCTCATTACTTTTTTTAAATTTTAATCATGAAGATCTTTCTAAAAAGATTTGCCAAATGGCACATTAATTATAAATCATGTTGGTTTCTTACTCTTTAGTGGTTGCATGAGCTATCTCTCTCCCCCTTTACCTCTCGGGGGTGCAAAGCCTGAGCTTTATATTTAAAGCTTGGAAGCTTCATTCTTAGTGAGGGAGATGTGCTTTCAGTGATTTTTTCTTTGTTGGAGATTACCAAACTCTCCTCCTTTCTAGATAAGCAACACCATCGCCAATTGTAGATAATCATTATCCACCATCTCCCATTGCACAAATTTTTCATGTCAATATATGTTGTAACAAAGTGGCACATAATCTTAATCAATATGTGATTTCTTCTACTAGAACCTATACTTGGTTGTCTCCTTCCTATTTATATCACGAATAAAAATAATTATTTTTCTTTAATATAATTAATTGATATATAATTCAATGAAAAAATGAGAATTAATCCTTAAATATAAGACTTAATGAGAGGGAATTGAATGGGGATAAATCATAAATGTAATAATTCAAATTACATTTTGTCCTTACAAATAGAGATGGATCAAATTAAAAAGTGGGGGTATTATAATCGAGAATAGGACTGAGAGAAATAGAGAACTCAAAACGGGAAAAATATAGGAGGCAACCATATAGGAGTAAGGGTTAGTTGAGCAGAACCTGAAAAGTAAGCAGATTTGTGCATTTGCTGCTGCTATAAGAGAGGACTGAGTTTTACACCTTGCACCGAGCTTTCCATAGGTGCTAAAACATAAAACACCAATGTGGTAATGAATGGTCTAACAGCCATATCCGACTGGAACCCACTATACATGTTACGGTAGAGGGTCAGATCTTGGTTTAAACCGCTCCATTGCATGCCATTGGTGGAGGCCTGTATCTAGGCTTATAAACGAATCGAATCAGACTAGATTTGAATTCAAAACTGATTATGTATACTAATATTCGAATTCGATTTGATATCCGACATATATAAAAAATCCTTGTTCAAATTTAATTTCGATTACCAAATCAAATATCTGATTCAATTCAAATTTGGCAATGGGCCAAGTGCGACAACAACAGTCATGCATTCCGTCGGTGCAACTAAGACAGTAGTGGTGGCCAGTGATGCTGACCAATGGTAACTCTCACAGTCCTATTAGCTTGTTTTGGGAGCAGTGACAACAAAGGTGCTGAGCTACAAAGGAGAGACAAAAAAGGATGAGATGGGACTTAAGAGGCAGTGGCTGAGAATCGGTGCTCGACCACTAAGTCATCGACATTGCTGTCGGTAATGATGGCTGCTCGGGCGGCAACGAAGGTGCTAATAAGGAGAGATAGAGGAAATGCTGAGACTATGAGAGGCGAGAGAGGAGAGACAAAGGAATAGAGGATGAGAGGTGGTGGCTGGTGACTGATACTCAACTACCAAGTTGATGATGGTGGTTGTTCGGCCGGCAAATGGTGGTTGTTCGGCCGCCAAGTTGAAATTTGAAGTTGAAAGTGAAAAAACAAGAGGGATGAGTGATGGTTAGATTCGAGACTTGATCAAGAGAATGAAATGAATATTATTTTATTTTTTTAACCATCTTTAAAATTTAAATTTAAATTATACTATAATAAATATAATATTAATACATTAATATATATATATATATATATATATAATCGGTTCAAATATTTATCAGATCGGATCAATGCATTTTCTTAATTGGATCTGATAATTTAATCGGTAAGAAAATGATATTCGAATTGGACCGGATATCTGATTCGAACTATCTGAATTCGATTCGATTTGTCGGATTCGGATTTTCGAATACCATTTATAGACTTGTTGTATTAGCAGGGGTCCATGCGATGCACGGACCCGATGATTGTTTTATACAATTGTTTTATATATGTAACTTTTTAAATAATGATTAATTATTTATATTTTATAATACTTTTAATAACTTTTTATAATACAAAAATAACAATAATTTATTTCATCTATAGCTATTGGGGGGTATTTATGTTATTTTTCAATCCCATAAACAAAATACAGAAATACCCCCTAATATGATTGTTTATACCAGTTGTTGTAACACCCCAAAAAATAAGCTGAAACTAGCCGTTGGACCCGATCATTTACACCTCTATACACGAAACAGCCCGATTTACAACTCTATGCACGAGACGAGACGAGACGAGAGTATCTTTTTTCAACTAGACTAGACTTGTCCATCTCATTACTCGCTAGTTTTCCGTTCCAACTTTCCCTCGCAAATTTGCCATCCCTCGCCGCGATGAATTTGAGCAGCGCAACAAATGCAGAAGTTGTACACTGCGTTGCAGTTGCTGGTTCCAACGGACCTTCCCAACATAAATCTTACTTATCAAAACCTTATCCTTGCAAACCAAACTTCATTTGCTTCTCCCAGAGGTTTCAGACGCATTCCACCGGTGCCGCCGATTTGAGAACGAAACGAATAATCAACAGAAGTTCAGTAATTTCAAACTCGAAAAGGAGTGATGATGGAGAAGGTTTGACATACAAGGACGCCGGCGTCGACATAGATGCAGGGTCGGAGCTAGTCCGAAGAATTTCGAAGATGGTTTCGGGGATTGGAGGCTTTGGAGGCCTTTACCCTCTCGGTATATTTTCTATCTTTTCTTAAATTTTATTTATATTTTTAGACATCGGAGGTTTTCTTGAATTCTTGAAGGAAACAGAAAACAAGAAGGGTGAGAGAGAAAAAAAATAGTAAGAACCTTGATTAGTGGCTCGTTTGAGCATTGTAGCGATCTCTTAGACTTGACTCAATAATTTATGAAACTCTTTGCTTCACTGATCCCATTCACACAATGGCGAAATTTATTAAAAATACGACTAAGTTTTATAAAGTCCCAACAACATGTGCATAATTAATATGAACGCTACGTACATTTCTTGATTCTTGTTATTTGCATGAACCATGCTACTGTTGAAGAAGTTGAAGGAGAAAATGAAAAAAAAAAAACCCTAAACATTTAGTTTCTACAGGTTCTGCATGTTCGTCACAGTCACACAGACGTCTCTTGGGTTGTTAAGTATGCACAAATTTTGCATGGTGCTTCGAAACTACTTAGATGAAATGATTTCAGTTGTGGTTTCCCTCTGCATTTTAATAACACCACAGTGTGGCTATTTTAGATTTTGTTTTAAGACACGAGATTCATTTAGGTTCCGTTTGGTTCGAGGGAATAGGGGTGTGGAATCGGAATGGCCCAATCAAATTCAAACTGTTTGGTTGGGTGGAATTGGAATCTGATTAGGAATGACATTCCGTCATTTGAGAGAATGTCCATTCCAGCCAATTCCAATCCGATTCCCATCTGAACCAAACAGGTGAGAGGAATTGAGCATTCCAATTTTAAATTGTTAAGTTAATAATAATGAGGTTATTATTGCTATGTAACTTACTGTAATTTTTTTTTTAATTGGCTTAGACCAGTGATTTAAAAGACACGTCTGAGGTGCACATGTGAGATGCATTTTAGGGTATGTGCCTCGTCTAGGTCTTAGGTGCAGCACTTTGAAAAAGATGCATGGTGTGCCTGGTGTGCCTTGTGCCTTTTGAAAATCTGTGCATTTTTTATCTGTATTTTTGAAAACCCTATATTTGCTAATGTTGCTCATTTGTTCATAAAGATATTTCTAAAAGACACTTAAAGTTATAAAACCATTTTTTATAGGGTTAAGAATTTAAGACCCTGATATGGACTTGTTTGGGCTTGCCTAAGGGGCTTGGTACAAAGGTGGCTCGTAGAATTAAGAATGCATAATGTTTAACATCACATTAATTATTTGAAGTAATGCAGTTGGGAAAAAAATAAAGAGATTAAGAGTTTACATGCTTGAATATGTTCTATATGTTATAATTGATTTTATTTTTAAATATGTTTTACATGTTATTAAGGTTTAAAATATCAATACAGGTTGATATGCCAGTACGGGCATATCGGCCTGTATTGTGGCTTGCCTTTTATTATTATTATTTTTACTTTTTCTTCTCCAACTGGTTCAGAGGGGTCGGTTTAAGGCCCTTCTACCTTCTAAACCAGGTCAGACCCTGAAACACCTCCTATAGGGGTGTTTTGGGAAGCCACCGGTACGACCCGATACGTATCGAAATTTTGAACCTTCCATGTTATGTTTATGTATTTTATTTGAGATAATAGTTTTTTTAAAATATTTATTTTAAAATTTAAGTTTATATTTTTAATTAATAATGTGTTTAATATATTAATTTTTTTGGCATTTTTGCACAATGCTTCAAAAAGGCGTATGCCTTGCCTTGCGCCTCGTTCCTTGGGCACAAAATGGCCCTTGCGCTTTTTTTGCACCTTGCAGTTTTAAAACACTGGTTTGGACTGAGTATGTTGTTCATCAAGAATTTTATTTCTTGCCCTTCGGTTGTAGGGGATCTATAATTATAAGAAATGATGGATATTTGCCCCCTGTGATTGTTCTCTTTGTTTGATAGAGGTGCTTATGCATAGTTGCATACTATAATTCATTCTATTATATTTAAAGAAATTGTGGGGGTGAGCCTAACTAACAAATTTAGAAAATTGTACAAAAGAAAAGGGATTAAATCGGTCCAAGACTTGATTCTATGTCTGGGGAAGGTCAGAAGGTGCAGATTCTTGAAAGGACTCCTGATGTACCGTTCCATAGACTGTGTGTCTTATTTTGTTTCTTTATGTTCTTTGCTGTAATGGGCCTCAACTTAGGCCTTAGCTATCTATAAAATGAGAGAGAGATAGATTAGAATACTTGGGAATCGGGACGGGGACTAGAAGAAAGTTAGGACTTAGGAGGCAATGCTTCCCAGTCCCCAAAAACCAACCAAATTCCTTTTTCTTCCAAGTTCTTAGATGCAATCTTTTTCTGTTCTTGGTCAGTGTCTTGTTTTCTTTTCTGTAACATAAGAAGTTGAATAATTATGTTCAATTAAATTGGATCAGCATGACTGTATGAAGATGTTTGAGCCCTTTTCTCCTTGTTCCTGGAATCAGAATCCTGCAAGGGCCTAGAGGATACGCCAATCGTGAAAAACCATGTCAGCCTGATATTTTAAGGGACAGGTGTCAAAATAATTTCTAAATGCTCATTTACCATGCTTACATGTGCCTACTTGATGCGAACTGAATTCAATGGCCCATTATAGACCTTTTTGGGATTCCAGCCAGTTAATTAAGGCTGCATTTGGCTGCAGTGCAATTTTGTTTTGGGTTTTATTCTATTTTACTTAAGGTTTTATTTTACTCCATTTTTATTATAATAAAAAATAAGGTAAATTTTGAAATAAAAATAAATCAGAATTTGCATCTAAATTATTTGGACTACCTAGATTTGCATTGCAACCAAATGCACCCTAAATATCAGTGTAACATGTTTCTAACCTCATATGGTCATACTACTGCTGCAATATTAACTAGCTAGTTACATGATTTTTTGCAAGCAAAAATTCTGTACAGACTGAAACCATGGGAATCCAGTTGCACATTGGAAACATTTTCTTATAAATTTAATATACATATATAGAAAATATTCTTAATATGCAGCTCAATGCTATGTGAGTAAAACTTTTGCTTGCAAGAGATCATCTTAAGTTCATTGGGGTGGTGGTCTCACTCGTAAAGTCATGATTAGTTATGTAAGACACAGGATCTGTTGCATGTGAACCAGGCCATGTAACCAATCACAAGCGAACATGTCAGGGTCCTATGTGTAAAGAACAATGGTGTGTTCACTTGTGATTATTAAGGGTGTTAATGGACTGGTTTTGGATTGGACCCCATCTGGTCCAAAATTAATTTGCATGGATTGGACGGATTAATAAGACATATTAAGTTGGATCAATCCGGTCCAAATATTTATTAGATTGGATTGCGGCCTGATCTGTTATATTGGATTGGGTTGGATTAAGCCAATATCTGGTCCATTGATATAAGATAAGAATATATGTATCAATAGACTGGCTTTTGGGTTGAAACCAATTTAAATCAAAATGAATTTGAATAGATTGGACGGTCCAAACTTTAAATTGGACTGGTCCAAATTATTCATTGAATTGGATTGGAAAGTGGTACTTCACTCACATTGGACCAATCGAGTCCAATTGACACCCCTAATGATTATTATATAGCTTGATTTACACAATTGTGTTGGCATCCTGACTCTGGACTGTGTCTAATTCATTTGACCTTCCATGAATTCTGGTATATCGTTGATCATGCAGTACTCTTGTGGCTGATGCAGAAAGAGGATTCTGGTTTTGCTTTGTTCCTTTAGGTGGCAAATATAACCATTGTCACCGCTTGACTTAGCGGATCGAGTCCCGAGTCCCGATAACTCGGTAGAAGGAAGGATTCATGAAAGATTATCCATTCGAACGAGTGATTTCCCTGAGTGATTATTTGCTAGCAGAGCAGATACGTTGTTCATATGTTCAATATTAAAGCAAATTCAATATCCTGTGGGCTGTAGTAATCCTCTTTAACTCACCCGCCCCTACACATTTAACTCACCCGCCCAAAAATGACAAAGAGAGAAGAAAGTCAGAAGACAGAAAAGGGCTTAGGGACGTTCTTAGAAACCTTAAAATTAGTTGCATTAATAAAAGTTACTTTAACAGAAAAAATAGATCACATCAAGATACTTCTTCCGTAAAATAAGATAACACAGATAACACTGCTTAGCCTGTTTGCTAGTTTCCTACATAAATAAATAGCGAGAGGGGAAGAAATGAACAAATTCTTCTTGGACTGTTAGTTATATTTTGCTTCCATTACTTCTCTTCCTGTATTTCCTGTTAACACTCTCTGCTGTCAGATTGTGACTGGCTCCTGCTCTCCCTCCATCCACAAACTTCCCTCTGGCAATTCTCGGTTATATTTTGCTTCCATTACTTCTCTTCCTGTATTTCCTGTTAACACTCTCTGCTGTCAGATTGTGACTGGCTCCTGCTCTCCCTCCATCCACAAACTTCCCTCTGGCAATTCTCGGTTGTCTGTTGCCTTCCATATTCTCCCACTCGTCCTCCATTGCAGATCTTACCCTTCTACCTCTACGATGCCCTCCAAAACCAGGTCTGCCCAAGTTCAAATTGGACTCGTCCATCCACCCCACTCCATCAGCTAAAGCTTCAAAATGCTCTTGGTCCCTGACACACTTCGTTCTTCTATATTCATCTTTCATGTTCCCCCAACCGCTCTCATCAGCACCTAATCTCCGCACTCTCTCATTTTTCAGAAGCGGTCCTCTCCTACCACAATTTACCACTGGGAAGCGGTCCTCTGCTAGCGGTGGGTCCATTAACTCTTCAGCATATTCCATTCTTCTGTATTCATCTTTCATGTTTCCCCAACCACTCTCATCAGTAGATGATCTCCAATCATGACTGGGGAAAGGCCTTGCGATAATGTCATTTGCTGCCGGATGACCCATCAGTCTGTGTCCACAGTTATTTCTTTTATAGCCAGAATCCATGTTCTCCCAATCTCTGATTTCTCTATGAGCTGACGATATATTCATGGTTCTCATATTATGGGCTGTCCCAATTGATTGACCCATTAAGTCCTCCACATTGTCGGGATGTTGGAGATATCTCTGGGATGAAGGACCTCGGCTACTGAGAAGTCTCAGTCCATTGGACTTGTTGTAAGGCCACTGCGTCCCCTGTTCATGGGTCTTGTTCTCTCTCTGCCTCTGGATGTGGGGTTCATGTTGCCTCTCAGGCTTTTGGAAGAACCGTTGGTGACTGTCCAATCTGTCGGAGTTGTGAGGCTTCTGCTGCATCCCCTCCACCAGTTCCGTGACATTTTTAGGTGGATACATCAAAGGTGGAACAGAGGTGCCAAGATTCTGAATAGTTGGAGGCAACAATGGAGCTGCTCTGCTTCTATCACAACCATATCTTGTGACATTCTGTTCGGGGGCCTTGTTCCTTGGGGGAAATTGCTGCTTTTTATTCGCTGGTAGTGTTGGTCCTGGAATATTTTCCTTTAAAACAATATTCTCCCTAAAGCAGGCAAAGAATGTTAATTTTTTTTTTCAAGCTATGTTTGAAATAAAAATGGGAATCATGGGCACAGTTTCTCTGTCCAGTCTGGCCTAATCCAGGCAAGCCCAAAGCTTTGGATCACAACCATTCATAGATTTGAGAAACTCTAGCTCATCCCAAGAGAACCCCAAAAGAAAGCATAATGTTTGGTTCTTCACTAAACAAGAGAAGAAAAAAGAATAAAATGAAAGGGAAACAAGCAGAAAACAGCAAACTGTGACCAGGAATAAATCCAAAAACCAAACTCGAAATGGAAATGAATACCTTAAATTTGAAGGTTCGTGTAGTTTTCGATCCATCTTTCTCCAGTCGATTCCTTTCTCCTCTAGAACAACTTCTCTAGGCCTTGCAGAGCCAAAGGGATTGGGTTTCAGCTGCTGAAGGCGCTGAAGTTGAGCTTCTTCTTCTTCTTCTTTTTCTACCTCGTCTGCCCATGACCAACTAGAAGGTCTGGAACCAGAACCAGGTCTGATTTTTCTTTCCCCCATCTCTTTCCCTGTTCCTCACGCTCTCTCACTCGCCGAGAGTCCGAGACCCAATTCAGAGCGGCCGTCCTGCGTAGAAATTCAAATGTTTGAACTTTGCCAACGGTAAACAAGTATAAATAAAATCAAATTTAATTTTTTTTGGGTAAAATATTAAAACCTCCCCCTGAATTTTCTGACAATAATAAAAACCTTCCTATTTTCATTTTAACAAATACCTCCCCTTTAAAAACCTTGACAAAAACCTCCCTTCGATCATTATCCCAGACGGAAAATTTACAAAATTACGAAATTAACCCTAACGGTTGTCATTTAAAATATTTTAAATTATCAAAATTGCCCTCATTCAAGCAACAACACATTTACATTTTTTTTTTTTTTTTTTACATTCCTTTCCAGAGCAAAAGAGAAGAATGTAAACCCTAAGGCTTGGCTAGGATTGGGGAAATGTTAAGAAGCCAAAGAGGAACCGAGCAACTTGGCGGTAACAAAGGGGATCTCGAAGGGCATTGGGTTTCGGCAATTGATGTCTATTTTCAGCAGCCGGAGTAGCAGGAGTAGAGACCACTAAAAGGAGTGTTATGGTTTCGGTTGTTGGTTTCTTTGTTCCTTTTTTTTTTCTGCTGTGTTTGATTTTTAATGTTGCTGTTTCTATTTTTCTTTTAGGCAGTATTTGAAGGTTTTCCTACCTTTTACAACCTTTTCCTTCAAACCAAACGTAGCTTCAGTGAAACCTGTGATTTACCCAAAAAAAAATATCTCCGAGTACATTGAGGTTTTTTTATTTTTTTTTGTTTTACATCCAACTTCAGCTTTTGCTATTACAAACGTATATCAGTAGGGCAGAATATGTCACCGCCGGTGCAATACAGATCAAAGAGACAGCTTTTACATTCTCATACATTTTCATGCACACAAATGACATAGTCATCGTCCTCTAGAACATTCTGACGTTTTTGGATTGTCACTTTGGTTTGCTTTTGATTGTTAATTTGTTCAGTAATGATATAATAAGCCTTTCTTTAGACACCTTCTCAACTATACAAGATTTGACTCATCTGCTTCTCTTTTAGCTTCTTCCTGTGCTTTTTCCTACTCCAAGTTATGCTGATTTCTAATGCCATTCTTCTTTGTTTGATAGTTTCTGATTCGGGATCAGCCATTGCATTTTCCTTCCTTCTCCAACCCTGGATCTCCTCATAGCAAGCTGAAAGATATCTATCACACAACGTTTAAACTGAGTGGATGGAGTTTAGAGATGGGAGATTAAAAGAGGATAAAGAGATCGAAGGAAGTTTTTAATAAAATTGTATGTAAAATAATTTATAAAAGGATAGAATGAGCATTTGGAAAATTTGATGCATAAGTCTGAATTTTTTGTTTGGGTTAGTGATGGAAGGGAGGTCTTTATTGAGTTTTTGAAAACCCCCTTGTTAAAATGAAACTGGGAGGTTTTTATTATTGCTAGAAATTTCAGGGGAGATTTTTGTTTTTACCCTTATTTTATAAGAATTTAGGTTAAATACTTAAATTACTCTTATGGTTTAGTAAATGACAGAAAAATACCCTATTGTTTGAAAATTACTTAAAGCACCCTGAGCATTTTGAGAATGGACAAAATCCTCCCCTATCATCAGGAGATGGGATCTACAGGCGCCTCACACCAATCTCACATGCACATCCTACCATGCATTGGGAACATCTCCTGTACTTATAAGTTATTATTCACGAGAGATGTTCCCAATGCACAATGGATGTGCCTGTGAGACACCCATGTGTGAGGAGTAGATCCCGTCTCCATCATTAGTGTGTCGTTACAATCCGTTCGCATGTGATGTCACATGACAAATATAATTTTTCTTAATTCCAAAACCACACTTTTGTGACTGATTTTGCCTTTCATTGTTCTTTAAATTTTCATCTACTTGGGAATCAAATTGATCTGAAAAATTTATGACGGAGAGTTGGTTTTGGACGATGGGGTGATAATGGCAGGGTTTGGTGTTTTTGATTTTTGAAGGAGGGAAAGCGATGTAGGTGGTAATGGCAGAATTTGGTGTTTTTGAAGAAGGGGAAGCGGTGTAGGCAATGTTTTAAAAAACGATCTGGCCATCGGTTTCTGGGTCGATGGTTCAACCATCTGGTTTGTATGGATGGCCCGTTATGACAACAAAAATTAAAAAAATATAAATAGTTAAAAATAAAAAATGGCCAAAAACCATTGAATAAATTGACAATTCGACCACTTGGGTCAACGGGTCATTAATCGGTTCAACGGTTTTTGGCTAGAAACCGAATTTAGAGTAAAACAGAATTGTCTAAACAGTTCTCGGGCTGAACAGTTCGACCATCCGGGTCAATGGTGATTTGAAAACCATGGGTGTAGGTGCTAATGGTGGAGTTTGGCACTTTTGAAGGAGGGGAAGCAATGGTAAAGGTGTACAGGGGCGGACCCTAGAGTGCTGGTTTCGGACGAAGGATTGAGGGAAGAACAGGCATTTTTGTGCTACAGCTGTCGTTTCTGTGCAAGGCTTCCATCCTAAGGTTTCAGATCAAGAGGCTTTCAGGCGTGTGGCTGCCGGATTATGAGCAATTATATATTCTTCTCATTTTTAATTTCCATGTTTAAATCTACTGAAATTCTGAAACCCATCATCATTGTGAGAAGAAAACTTATACTTAATGAACTGATCAGTTAGTCATGCTCAGTTTTCACTCAAGTATTTCCAGAGTAGAATTCTTGAATATGCTAAATGTAATTTCCGTTTGTAACCAAGGGTGTCAATGGACCGGTTTTGGACTGAACCCTCTTCAGTCCAAAATCAATTTAAATGGATTGGACAGACTAAAAAGAAATAAGTGGATTGGACTAATCCAGTCTAAAGTATTTATTAGATTGGATTGGACCTGATCCGTCTGTATTTATATTGGATTTGGTTGGATTAAGCTAATATCCGGTTCATTAACATAAGATAAAAATATAGGTGTTAATGGATCAGGTTTGGGTTGAAACCAATTTAAATTAAAGTGAATTTGAACAAATTGAACGATCCAAACATTAAATTGAACTGGTCCAAAATAGTCAAAATTATTCATTAGATTGGATTGGACCTGATCCATTTGTAATGGACTCACATTAAACTGGATCGGATTGGACCAAATTCAGTTCAATCGACACCCCTATCTGTAACCAAGCTTGCTTCCCAAGCTCCCATTCAAACTAATATTATGATTTACCGCTTAAAAACCAAATTTTGATAGAAGATATTAGATAACTGTAGGGTACAATCAAGTACACCGAAATACCTCGAAATTGAAGTACATCAAAATATCTTCAAAACATGCAACTAACAACGTAATCAAGACACTCCACTTTTGGACCACTGTTTAATCAGTTACGACTGACGTCTTCAGACAAAGAGACGACTTGAGACACCCAACCTTCTCTTCTAGTCTTCTGATGAGAGAGCGCCCAAGACATATTATTTGGATTTTGGGACTTCAGATTAGAGTTGCTAGGATGGATTTGGGTGAAGAAGAAATGTTACATTTTGAAAATTTGAAGAAAAATTAAGGGTAAAATGATATTTTCTATCTTTCCGTTGTGGGTTACTGACAGTTGTCCATTGTGAAAAATGTTTAGAGTACTTCAAATAATTTTTTAAACAGTAGGGTATGTTTGTGTCCATTTCATAGACCATAAAAAAATTTAATTAATTTTTATTTCTTAGTAAAGTAAACTATAAAGTATAAACAACACGATGTTTTACTAAAGTAATCAGGTTGAATGTCAGTCTGACCCCATTTTGTGTTGTTTTAATAGGCAATTTGTATGATGTCGGAAGGGTAATGATAAAAGATTCCTATATAAATTTCCTCTTTGTTATAAAAATTGATATTGGCTTTATATAATTTCCTTTTGAGCAATTTAATGGATAGAAGATTAGTTTAATAAATATAAAAATAAAAGTAAAAAAAATTACAAAACCGGATATGTTTTCAAATATATTACAAAAACAGTCAGCGGGACAAAAGGAACAATTTTTTTGACCAAAATGCCTATTCTTAAAAATATATGCAAATGGAATGGAGAAAAGATATAAACGTTAATGTCCTCTTTAATGGGAGCCTTGGCAAGAAAGGACAAGACTCCCATCTCCCTTCCAACTTCCTGCAACCCATCAAACAATGAGTTTGAATCATGATTTTCAAAATTGGACCGGACCAAAAGGTTGGACCGGAAAAATTGGGAACCGGTTACTTGATCGGTTTTGTTTTCCTCTAAAATCGCTTTTTTCCTTAAAATCATTGATTTTGATCAGCAAACTGCTGAACTGGCCGGTTAATCGTTCAAACGGTTTTGACCGTTTTCCAATTTTTTTTATTTCTTTTGTCAAAATAGGCTGACCATTCGAGTCGAACGGTTGAACCGTTCGAACCGGTAACCGGACCCTGACTGATTCGTTTTTAAAAACCATGCTTTGAATCTATAGTAGGGTTCCTTCTTAGCCTTAAAGCAGCAATTTCTTTAGATTTCTTTACTATCTTTGAGATGATATCAGAGATCATGACTTCGAAGTTGCTTTGCTATTGGGATCGCTTCTTTTATAATCTTTTGAGATCTCTACATTGCTTCTTCAACAAAGCTTCGAGCTTATTAGAAGTGGGGGGATGAGGTGATGGGTCTGGATGTAGTAGGCACGTAATGTAAGCATAAAGAGAGTACATAATAGCTGTGCGGCACATGTCCTAGTTAATGTGCTTTTTATTCAAACGTTTTTGTTCCGTTAAACAGAAATTATCTATTATTTTATTATCTTTTTCAAAATAATTAAAAATAAAAACAATGAAAAAGGAAAACCTAAACATGTTGGGAGTTGGGACTCATTTATGTTTTCTTTTTTCATTATTTTTTATTTTTAATTATTTTGAGAAAGATAATAAAATAATAAATAATTTGTGTTAAAGAAACAAAAATGTTTGAATGAAAGGCACATTATATTTACCTAACGTGCCTACTACATCTGTTTCATAAAATCAACCACCGGTCAGAAACCACCGAATCTCTTTCATAAAAGAAAGCAAAAGAAAAATATCCTTGGACATCAATATTGATATTAACAGTTCTACCCAAAAGAATGTTGATGTTTCATAAGAAAAAAAAAGGAATGTTATTATAACAGTCCTTTGATCAATGCATTAAAGTGCACCGTGGAGGCCTATGATATTGTCAAGGTTTTTAAAACCAATCCGGACAGTGAACCAGTCAAGGGTTCGGTTATCGTGTCAAATAGTTCGATCGTTTGAATCGAATGGTTAGCCTGTTCTGATAAAAAATAAAAAATGGTCAACACCGTTGAACGATTTGAACGCTTGAGTTAGTGGTTTACTAATCAAATCAATGTTTTTTTGACAAAAATTCAGTTTTGGGGAAAAATGGACCTGACCGGTTCCCAGTTTTTTCGGTCCAGTCCGGTTTTGAAAACCATGGATATTGTAGTAGAGATAATCACTTGACAGTTGACACCTCTCTAGACAATAGAGATAGGGTCAAATCTATGAATCGGCTTTTTTTTTTTTTTTTCCGGCCTGATTGATATGTGATGAATTTTTGAACCTTGGGCGGCCCAAGTTGGGCCTATAGGCCTCATGTTCACCTTGCTCTATGCCCCCACTCCGAGAGATTGGCTGGTTGTGGACTATATGCATTTTATCATTATGACCGATGTGAAGTCTTATCATTGATTTTACATCCATTGCTTTTGGCTAACTCAGTTTATTTCTTTCATTCTTTTTCTTTGCTTCCACTTTACTATTATTCAAAATATGCCTTTATACCCAAGCATTTGGAGAAGAGGAAGATAAGTGATGAGGGGTAATTTGGCACGACTTAGTAAGTAAAAGTCACGTCGACGCGATCTGCTAACAGAATGACAACTCGGCAAGGGGAGCCTAGTCAGCAGTTTGGGAGTCCGGGTGTTCGGGCAATTCGGTACAAAGCCACCTCAACACAGAGTCACCTCAGCATAGAGTCACCTCAGCACCTAAGCCAGTTCGAGGCCCAGGAACCGATGTGACACGTAATCGACTCTAGAAGCTTCTCGACGGACTCCGAACCTCCCAGGATCACGCCGCGTAACGGCATGCCTTATCTTCTCCCCGCCCGGATCGGGTGGTAACGATAGACTTCATTGACTGGTACATTACTCCCCGTCTAAAGCGGAAATGGATCTCATCTACTCAGGCCGAGGATCGCGGAATCGTTTTGTGAGACCTACGGCAGTTTAACTATATAAGGGCATCAACCCCTCAGGGCCCAGGTACGCGCGATTACTCACACACAAGCTCTCTAGCATTCAAGCTTTCAACTCACAACCACAGCAAAAATACTAACTTAAGCATCGGAGTGACCTCACCGGGTCATCTACCCCGATCTCTCTGATCTCTGTTTTGCAACTTGGTCCAGCTCGCTATGCGAACAACGTCCAGACATTCTTCCAGCTAGGAGCTTTCAGATCACGCATCATCAATAACCAAGATCCAAGCTTCAAAATATTGGCCTATATTGGCTGATACGTATCGCATAGGGGCCTTCCCGATATGCCCCTACAGAGGATATATTGGGTCAAGCCATGGTTCAAAGGGTATTTGGGACTTAAACCGACCCCTCTGAACCAGTTTTGAAAAAAAAAAACACAAAAAAAAACACTGATGACCTAGGACAAGGAGCCCTGGATCCTCCACCTGAACGGCTCATCCAACCAACTAGGAAGTAGTGCAGGACTGATACTGTACGTCCCAAACGAGGTGAAGCTGGAGTACGCTCTCTGGATCGGATTCGAGGTGTCGAACAACGAGGTGAAGTATGAAGCACTAATTGTCAGGCTAAACTTAGCGAAAAAAATGGGAACAAAACATCTCATCGTATGCAGTGATTCCCAACTGGTGGTCAACCAAGTCAATGGTGACTACGAAGCACACGACTCAACTATGGTGGCCTACTTAGTCAAAGTCAAGGAAATCCTACTGAGGTTTAGCTCTTGTTTCATCAGGCAAATACCGAGGTTCGAGAATGCTGATGCCGATGCCTTGTCACGACTAGCAAGTATCCGTGACAACACCATGCGAGCTGTGTACATAGAGGACCTGCCTCGGCCCAACATTTTCGGAGGGGCAGAAGAGGTCACTCCTGTGTTGCAAGCAGAACCGAGTTGGGTTGACTCGCTAATTGATTATCTGTTCCACGGGACCCTACCTGTAGAATGCAATGTAGCTCGGAGGGTAGAGCGTCAATCAGCTTGGTACGTCCTTATAGATGGACGACCATACAGGAGATCCTTCACACTCCCCTACTTACGTTGCCTGTGACCCTTAGAAGCTGAGTTCATACTTCACGATATCCATGAAGGATTATGTGGAGGACACTTGGGAGGTAGAGCGCTTGCCCAAAAAGCATCAAGGCAGGGCTACTATTGGCCCACTATGAAGGCAGACGCACTCGAGTTTGTCAAGAAATGCGACATATGTCAGAGGCATGCCAACATCCTCCATCAACCTACTGCCGATTTGAAGTATCTGACTAGCCCGTGGCCCTTCGCACAGCGGGTAATCGACGTCCTCGGTTCATTTCCGCTGGCAACTGAGCAGAGGAAGTTCTTGGTCGTGGCAGTAGACTACTTCACAAAGTCGGTGGAAGCTGAACCGTTGGTAAGCATTACAACCCAGAATGTGCAAAATTTCTTTTGGAAAAGCATCGTGTGTCGTTTCAGACTACCCAAAGTCTTGATCTCGGATAACGGGAAGCAATTTGAGAAAATCAAACTCCAAAACTGGTGCGCCGAGATGGGGATCCAACAAAGTTTCACTTCGGTAGCACATCCACAAGCAAACGAACAGGCCGAAGTGACGAACAGAGCTATCCTTCGCGGACTGAAAGATCGCCTTGCATGAGTTAAAGGGTTGTGCGTGGACGAGCTGCCCAATGTCCTTTGGGCCTACCGGACTACCATCAAGATCGCGACTGACAAGACACCCTTCAACCTCACATACGGGACGGAAGTCGTGATCCTGACAGAGATTGAAGTACCAATGTTATAGCTCGAAGCTTACAACGAAGATGTGAATGACGATGAGCTCAGAATTAACATGGACCTCGTTAAGGAGGTACGCGATCTAGCCCACATTCGAACTGCGGCTCACCAGTAGCGAGTAGCTCGGTATTATAATGCCCGGATCAGGAAGTGACTATTCCGGGTTGGCAACTTGGTCCTCTGTAAGGTAATGGTACCTGAGCCCGGCGTGGGTAAGCTTGGCCTGAATTGGGAAGGTCCATACCGGGTGAGATGGGTGTTCGGAGAAGGAACCTATGAGCTTCAGACCATGGAAGGAAAATAGGTACCTCAAGCTTGGAACATTGACAACCTAAGGAGATACTATCTGTGAAACCCCAACGCAAAAAAAAAAAAAAAAAAAAGAGTAAGTCCACAGGATCACCGAGCTGATCCTAAAGATGACGAACTGGAGAGAGGACCTTAAGTCACTCCCAGAAGCCTAAGGGCTATGGTGCCGAGCTGAAAAGAGACCTCGACATGATATAAGACCCAGTTGCCTCTCCGGCATGGGCAGAGAAGTCCTAGTTGCCTCTTCGGCACGGGCTCGTTAAGACCTATTCGCTTCGGCATGGGCAAGGCAAAGCAGCTCGGGCACAGACAGGTTGGGCGTGTACCCTACAGTGTCTGTTCACCCCAACGTACAATGACGATTAGATTATTCCTATTCGAGTCGAGCTTGATAGCTCGGAGTAATCTATACTTAGAAAAATTTTGCTCCTACTTGGGTCTAGCTCGCTAGATCGGGAGTAATCTATACTTAGAGAAATTTTTGCACATAAGGAATTTTGCAAAATGATTGTATTCCATTGATGAAGCATTTCGGGTGCATAGTAAAAGAAACAACAAGAAATAGAAAGATTACAACTATTTAGCGCCAAGAAAAGAGGCATCAGTCAATTTGGGGCTCCTCATCCCCAATAGAGGCGTCAGCGGGCAGATCAGTCTCCATATGGTCCTCGGCGGCATCAACTCCCTCTCCCTCTCCTACGGTTTCATCGCCAAGAAGGTCGTCGTCGCTCTCCTCCTTGGAGTCTGGGTCCTTAGTAGCTTCAATGGCCATCTCCTTAGTGATCTTGGATGTTGTGATGGCACCAAGGTCGAGGTAAGGGAATTCACACCGGGTCAATCATCTGCTAAGCTTAAAATCCTTGTGGCAGCTCGTTGTTCCGGCCTCGACCAACTGCTCGCGATGTTCCGCCGAAGACTTGTACTCCTCAATGGCCTTGACCTTGGCCTCCTCCATTGACTAGAGCAGAATTTTAGTCCGCTCCTTCACCAGTGCCTTGAGGTTCTCGATCTCTTTCTTCAGAGTCACCTCGCGCTCCTCTAGCTCCTTCTTCTCTGCCATCAGCAGAGTCAACAATTCCTTCTTAGCTTGCGCATCGTTCTTCAGCTGGTTGATCTTGTTGCAAACTAAGTTGATCTCGGAGTGGGCACTTCGGGAGGACTCCTCAGATTCGAGAGCTTGCTTCAAGTTCACCTCGGACTGGTAGGCCAGGGCATGGATCAAGGAGCTCACCTGCCGAAAGAAGAACCAAAATCTAAGTATGGAGAAAAATCTAAGTATAATTTAGCCCAAAGATTGAATACGTACCACCATGCAGTGTGTAGCTGCTCTAGCCCCGAGCTGAGCGACCGGTAAGTCAGCCCAATGAGCAACCTCCTTGGCGAATACCGCGTCCTTGCTTTTGAGGAGACCAAACTTCAGTGTCAAAAAGCTCCGAGCAGAGGTGTTGCTACTCGATGGAGTGTTCGCCCGCACGTGCTGGGGCTCGAAAGATGTGGTCTCCTCGGGCACGTGGGACAGGGTAGCCTTGCCTTGGTCCTCCTCAACCAAGTCGATCACAGGTGGCTGCTCGATGACTGGTGGGTGCTCGAGGACAGTGGCGTCAACGTCGGAGGTGGTGGTATCGGTGTGGAGGCGAGCCTTTTTGGAGGCCCTCTTCTTCTTCCCCTTCTGCATGCTCCCGAAGAGCTCATCGATGGGGATGTCGGCCATGGCAACTACAAAAGGTAGCGAACAGAGTAAGTACATGATCAATATGAAGCAAGACAAGGAAATAAGTATAGTAGTTGTGATTGCGACCTACCCCAGAAGGACTTAGCCCGGCTTGTACGAGCTTCTCCTTGGTTATGAAGTTCTCGAACTTCAGTCTGAGCTTCACCCAAGATCGGACCTCCTCCCATGTCTTTGGGTCCAATTTGGTGTCGGGGTCCTGGATGGCGACCCTCTAGTGAGTCGGGAACGACCACCCCTCGGTGTTACGGACTATGAAATAATGTCTATTCTAGGCCGGGATTTTGTTTGGGAGCTCGTGCAACAACTTGTACCCAGGGTAAGGAGACATGTAATAGCTTCGCTTGTGCTCGGGTAGAACACAGGCCGAGTTTTCCTTGATAGAGAGGATCGAAGAAAAAGTGTCGAGGTCTAGAGGTCGGTTATAAGCATGGAAAAGGGAGATGGTACTTACGAGTTGCGGATGGAGTTTGGATGTAGCTGGCCTATAGCGATATCAAAAAATTTTACGAGCTCAACTATAAAGGGGTTTATAGGGAAAGTTGCTCTTTGAAGACCATGATCCCGTCATGATTGTGATCCTAGGGAAAGTTGCCTAAGGGAATACTGTACACTAAGTTATTAGGGAGCCTTTACCGAGCTACTAAAGACAAGAGCCTGTCCGCTGTCATTGTAGACAAACCAAAGCTATCCGGCAAGCGACCTCGATACGAGGTGGAGGCCAACTTGCCAGAGGCCTCGCACTCTTGCCGAGGTGAGTCTGCCTAGGATGGGCTGGAGTCCACATCTTGTGCCGAAGTGCCCACCTCGGTAGGATGAGGCTCCGCGGTCTATGCCGAGGTGCCCACCTTGGCCCCAACGGACTCACTGCTCCCATCTAAAAGACTATCTAAAGGTAAGACCAGACATGCTAAAGCAATGGACAAAGGAAGACGAACTCACCAAAGAAGACTGAAGAAAGCAAGATGACCTTAGACACGGGGATAGATGACATCGAGCTGGGAGATTTGAACGTGACCTCAAGGAGTTCAGACTCACGGTTTGTGGCGAAGAAAAAAGGCCCTTCGGCCCCTATTTATAGCCATTATATCCGGGGATCAACGGCTGAGATCTACGCAATCCAATAGCTCCTAGGAAAACTGGTTGTATGCTACCTGAGGTTGAAATCAGTTGAGCACGCGTTTTGACATCCGTGGAGTTTATAATCGGCTTGATGTCTGCGTGTACTTGATACGCGTTTTGACAAACGGTTG
Source organism: Nelumbo nucifera (assembly GCF_000365185.1). The sequence goes on from NW_010729124.1 coordinate 3,462,838, forward strand.
AACAGGTCAAACTGAAGGTTAGTCCTCCATACCACATAGACATTGTGCCAAATCCACCTGGGCTCGTCATGAACTCCCCACGTCGGGTCAGGACCCTTGGCACGAGGAGTGGGGGGCAATTGATGAGGGGTAATTTGGCATGACCTAGTAAGTAAAGGCCACGTGGACGCAATCTGCCAGCGGGATGACAACTCGGCAAGGGGAGCGTAGTCAGCAGTTTGGGAGCTCGGGTGTTCGGTCACTTCGTTACAAAGCCACCTCGACATAGAGTCACCTTGGCACCTAAGCCAGTTCGAGGCCCAGGAACCGAAGTGACATGTAATCAACTCTTGAAGCTTCTCAACGGATTCCAAATCTCCCGGGATCACGCCGCGTAACGGTAGGCCTTATCCTCTCCCCGCCCAAATCGGGTGGTAATGATAGACTTCATTGACTGGTACGTTACTCCCCGTCTAAAGCATAAATGGATCTTATCTAATCAGGCCGATGATTTTGGAATCGTTTCGTGAGACCTACGGCAGCTCAACTATATAAGGGCATCAACCCCTCCAAGGCCCAGGTACACGTGATTACTCACACACAAGCTCTCTAGCATTCAAGCTTTCAGATTGCAACCACAGCAAAGATACTAACTTAAGCATTGGATCGACCTCATCGGGTCATCCACCCCGGTCTCTCTGATTTCTATTTTGCAGCTTGGTCCAGCTCGCTACGCGAACAACGTCCATGCATCCTTCCAGCTAGGAGCTTTCAGGTCGCACATCATCAATAACCAAGATCCAAGCTTCAAAATATCGACCTGTATTGGCTGATACACATCGTATAGGGGCCTTCCCGATATGCCTCTACAGAGGATATATTGGGTCAGGCCATGGTTCAAAGGGTATTCGAGACTTAAACCGACCCCTCTGAACTAGTTTTGAAAAACAAAAATAAAATACAAAGAAAACACTAATACAAGCCAATATGCCTTACCGTATCGATATTTAGAACCTTGCCAAGACCACTTAGCAGCCTCAGAATTTGCATTAAAAATTGCAAATAACAGCAAAATACACTTGTTTGGACGCACTATTGTCACTGCCCTTTTTTTATCTCTTTATCGTCCTCCCGATCTCATTGGATCGAGGAAAGGGGCGAGTTCAATAGGACAAACTGACAAAGTTAACCTTCACAAAGAACCTCTGGTATAAACCTTCAACAAATTAAAGTAACTAGAAAATCTTCAACAAAGAACCTCGTTTCACGCTAGTTTAATTTGATAAATCACGAGTCCCACCAAATCAGAACCAAATGCTGCGAAGATGCATAGCCAAAGCTTGCACTTATATTACAATTTTCTTGAAGATATCTGATGTAGGGGGGGGGGGGAGCAAATGATGTAGGTGTTTATGGCTAGGGCCAATGGCATGCCCGTGCGTGGTAGAAGGCAACACACAGAATAGACTCAATGGGAGCATCGCGCAGAGTAGAGGCCGGCGCATGATGCGGAGCCAATAGCCCGAATGCACACGGCAACCTCGAATGATCACACTTTCAAGGCCAGACTATTGGCCATCTGCGCCCACCTACCTCCAAGCGGTCTTAAGTATAAGTTGAGGGTGACCCCCTCAAGGTAAACATCTAGACTCTTAACTACTGAGAAATTTATTGCCTCTTTTGTGGCATCGTCTAAGCACTCCTAATTCAGGCTTCGTCCACTTATCATCACACCCACACTAACTTGACTGTCGGAGTCCTTGCCTTGGATTAGCACCCGGGGCCTTTGACATTTGCTCTCTCTCTCTCTCTTTAGGACTGACCTACAGGCCCTCGGCCATAGGGACCTCAGACTCGTCAATCAACCCTTGGTTCAAGAGTGACTTTACTTTGTTGCCCTCGGCCCATCCAAGGTAGCAACAATATCCATTTTTGTTTCTTTAATTTTGATGTGGACATCCTTTTTTTTATGAAGAGGACATGCCCTACTCAATTACTCATACATATGTATTAAGACTCCAATTCGTAAATTTTGAGCCTTTGGATTTACAATAAACAATGGTTTCTTTGTTCAGTGAATTCGGATTCAGTCCTCACAAAACAATGCAGTATTTACATCATACTCGTAACTACTTTCAACCGTGTATTGAAATTATCTCGGTACTCATAAGTTTTTATTCATAGAATCATGTGAAGATATTCCCAATGCAGATCTACAAGTGGCCGTAAATACAGTATAAGTACACCATTTTGTGAGGACTGAATCCGATCTCATTAATAATATCTGGAAAATTTCATAACAGGAGCATACTGTGATATAAATGGGCCTGCAACAGCTTAGCACCTAGCAAGAAATCTCTTACAGAAATAGAGCAACAATTGTAGCAAATAACAACACGAGCAGTGCACTTTGTAGGCATTTCGTCTATCCCTCACTTCTTTTTGTTTGGTTTGGTTGAATGTTTTAAAGTGATTTTGAGTAATATTAAATATTTATTAAATATTTTAGATTTTATGAGAGCAATTTTAGAGAAAATGTAATATGACATTACTTTCAATGAAAATGACGTTTTATGCTTTTTTTTTAGCCCATATGACACCAAACAACACTCTTCTATTGGCATGTGTGCCACTTTAGGCTGTATTTGAAAGTGAAGTAAATCAAGAATCGATGTAAAATTTACATTGGTTCGGTTTTGTAGGCATTTGGAAGGACGTGACGCAAAACTCCACTTTGGTTTAGTTTTGCATGCATTTGAATGTAGTAGAGTTTTACGTCGATAATCGATATAAAACCTCATCAAGCATAAAATTTTACACTCTTCCACAAATTACGTTTTTCTAAAAGCAACAATCACTTTCATAGTTCATTGTAAAACGTTCTCAGTGTATTTTTACACCGATGACGTTTTACACTGATTCCAAACGCAACCTTATGGTTTTAAATCCCACTTGATGACCTCAGATTGGCATATCCTTTGAAATGAGAGGCTGAGGTTTTACCATACCCCGATTATTACATGCTAGTATAACTAATACTTAATAATTTTGATAGGCTAATATATCCCAAGGCTGTGTTTGGTAGCAGTGTAATTAATCAAGTTAGTCTACTTTGATTAAATATTCAATGAATAAAATAAGCTTAGTTTACTTCATTTGTATTTTAATCGAATAAAATAAGCTTAAATTTAAAATAAAAATAATTCACAATTTACACTCAAATCATTTGCACTATCATACATCAGTATAAATTCATGTCGAGATTATATATGTTTTGACTTAATTCGATTAAAATATTATTAATTTTGAGTTTGAGTTTAATTCAAACTCTATTTCTTGGTTTGAGTTTATTTTGATTAAATATTCAATGAGCTGAAATTTGATTCCAAAGCTCAAAAATGAATATATTTTTAATTATATATAAACATTTTATAATATACAATATATTTTTATATTATATATAATATAAACTTATATTTTTCCTAATATCTATTATAAATATATCTTTATATTCTACAAAAAAATGCATGTATGTATGCATTAATCGAGTTAGTCTCATGAGTTTTTTAACAAACTTTTTATTCGATTAAAACTCGATTCAATTACAACTTTAGTACCATGGTGAAGAGAAGTTTCACTAAAATGTCTGCTTGTTCATTTCTATTTATGGTATAAACCCAGATAACCAATGTCAAATGCCTTAGTTGAAAAACCTTTTGATTAATTCTTTTAATTTAAAGAAGAGAAAATGGTCCAATGGTGATAATGAGTTTTTTAAAAATTTGTATACATTGAAATGAGATGAGGTGGCTTTTTTAACATTACCCTGGATAGGATAAGTTCGGCAGTTTTCCCTTTTTATTTTTTAAAGGAGGGAAAGTCAACTCGTTTCAAGTGAAGTGGGTCCTAGTTCCAAGAGACTGGTTAGTGGTAACGAGTTGCTGGGGCCCCAGGCCCAGTCACAAGAATCCAAGTCCAAGAGGCTTCCTTTAGAAGGTGGATGTGGAATTGGAATCAAAGGCATGCAAGACCCACGTGTGCTGCTGTCATTCTGTCTCTCTCTCTATATATATATTCATGCCATGTACCATGTACATTCTCTGGTCTATCTCTTTCTTGCTCCCTCAATTTTTTCTTTTTACAGTCAAGATCCTTCTATTTTTCATTTTTGAGCTAAAGAGTCACATTCTCTGGAATCGTTCAGATATCACATCTCTTTGAACTTTTACTCTGCGACAAACACCCTTTCCTTAGAGTTTTATAAGTTAACTTCCAAAAAGATTCTCATTTGCCTTTTTATTTTTTGGGAGAATGATGGTTCAGCCCAGGGTCAGAATTTTTAGGCCCAAAGTACAGTTGGGGTGGGTGCCAGATCGGAATTAATGTCAATTCAAGGGCATGCATTGATGTACAGAGTAGGGGTTTTTGACATTTTGAATGTTTATAGCTCTGTAGTGGAATGGAATTCAGAAATCTGCATTGGGCCTATTTGTATTTTTCCGTTATTTTTTTCCTTTCAAACCTCTGAACTACCTCTTTCTTATTTATTTGAATGATTTGTGATTTAATTATTTTTTTTAAATATAACATTGAAGTCCTCTCAATTGCTCAAATAAATCCTTATACATTTCTGGTTGAATTTGATATTCAAATGAAATGGCAGAGATTTCTATCAAGGTTCAAAATTTTATCATGTATTGGCTCGTATAGACTGATAAGTATCATTACGTGAAATAGAGGGAATTTCAAGGTAAGACCTGTTTTAGGGGTAGTCAGGCTTTTAATCGATCCCCCTGAAAGTGTTTGGAAAAACTAAAAAAAAATGTGTTAATATAAAGATTGATATGTCCAATTTGACGTATCACATTATATCATTACTTTGAACCTTGGTTTCTTTCTATTATATATAAATTTATAGTTTCATTTGTTTTTTCTTAATTTATTGGAATAAGGAGTGGATGTTTTTTTTTATTTTATTTTAAGATGAAGAGAAGCATTCATGTGAGTAGTAGAATGAATTAAGAATTAAAAAATAACTTTTTCTATGCTAGTGAAATTATTGTTATTATTTTAGCAGGTTTTATTTAGATAAAATGAAAGTATTTTTGGTGAATTAGATTTAAAAGAAAAGGAGGAAAAAATAAAAAAAAGAATTTAGTGGACATATTGGTAATTTAACATATTCAATTAAGAATTAGCCGGTCGGGGAGTATTTATTGCAAAGTGAAAGTTCAAAGAGGTTTTTATCGCAAAAATGAAAATTCAGGGCTATTTATCATTGACCCCTTGGTACAAAGGGGGTCTTTGTAAATATATGCTGTTTTGAAAGAAGAGGGAGAAGGTCAACTTGAAATCTTCCAACCTCATTGCACAATATACTTTGATAGTAAGATATTCCAATCATGGGTTTATGCCATGGGGGTTAGAAACTTGAAATGAAAGGACGAAAGCGACTCTGAAGTCCAAACCGCAGCCGACGGAGGTATCTCTGTTTCCCGCTCGGACGCTATCATAAGCAGTTGGCGTGCGAAAGCAGTTCTACCAGAGAGAGAGAACGAGAATGAAGTACGTCTTGGTGACTGGGGGAGTGGTGAGTGGACTCGGCAAAGGCGTGACAGCGAGCAGCATAGGCGTCGTCCTTAAAGCATGTGGCCTGCGCGTTACCTCCATCAAGATAGGTTCGTTATATTACGTGATTTCTTCTGTTAATAAGTATTCCTTCTGTTTATTATGGGTTTTGGTTCGAAATGTAGATTTTGTGCTTGTTAAAAAACGTGTTCAAGGTTTTAGCTTTACTACTAGATTCGTGAATTTTGAATCTTATGTCTCGCGTACTCTGTTCTGCCGATGTTTCTGTTCGAAGTTTTGCTTGCTTTTGTTCACTTCTACTGCCTGCAAGGATAGAAAAATTGTTCAACATTTGTTTGTTTGATTTCTCCACTATTTTATTTTATTTTGTTTTTTTGGGTTTCTCGTTGAATTAAGACTTGGTTTCTTGATCATTGATTCCTTTTCGGTTCGTTTTGGTTTTTCCTTGTGCCCTTTTTAATGATTCTAACTTAATAGTTTTAAATGGATTCGCGAAATGTCGCTTGACTTTTACTATTGCTTGTGATTCTTGGTATGTTTCTTGGTTTTGTTTGCGTTAGCATTTTTATCAGTAATGTGGATTAATTCTTAATTTTTTTCTCAATTCTTCCCCACCTTTTCCGTATTTCATCTGTGATAATTGCAGATCCTTATTTGAACACGGATGCTGGTACCATGTCACCGTTTGAACACGGAGAGGTTTTTGTCCTTGATGATGGTGGAGAGGTTCGTTCTTTTCTTCCATTAATCTATAAAAAAAGGTGGAAGTACTGAAAGGGACGTTAGGTCTATTGGTAAACCGTAAAAATTCAGTCTATCTTCTTGATTTACATAATTTCTAAGTATAATTATACTGACCTTTTCTTTAATTAATTTTGGTTTGAGATCCTGTGTGAATCTGGTGGTGTGCTGTGTGTTCTAACAGCAATTTTTTGGATTCATTTTCTAATTTACGTATAATTACTTTGCCTCTCAATCTCCCATCCCTTGCCATTTTTTCCACACTATCTTGTTAGGACTTGGGAGAATCGTCCGTCCTCATTGTCTGTGGATGGAACATCTTTTATTTTTCATAGAACAATTGCCCAATCACCATGCGGACAAATATTTGATGTCTACTATTACTCAGCAATGGCCGCCTCCCATATGAACCAATTTTATATTCCTAAAATCAAATTATCCCAATATCTACTGTTATGGTCCTAAAAGGTTATATTGCCTGATTTTTTACCGCATTTTATTGGTCCCAGGGCTTTGAACTTATTGGTTAAACATCTTGATTTGCCACATTAACATATTGGTTGGGTAAGTAAAATCTACCCACTACTGGGATGGGTAGAAGCATTTAATAAGTGATTATGGCTTCAGTGTCTGGAGGTGGCGCATCAATTAGGTTCCCCACACGAATAGTGTATATAATGTTTGAACTGCAAAATGCCAAATTTATCATTTGGTGGAAACCACATAGATAAGAAGTTTATTTCCTTTTGGTTATCTGTCTGTGCTCCGTAGCATTTAGATGCCAGAGATACTGCCGTTCACTGTAATTCATCTGTCCTTTGCCTCCAACAGAAATCAACTATTTTTTTTGTTGCACTTATGGATGTGTTAGCCAGCATAGGATCACTAAGAGGGACAATCTTTCAAAATGTTTTTTTTTTTTTTTTTGGTTTGTGGTGAACCAATTTCAGATGATGGCCATTTAGCTTCAAATGTGAAGAGAAAAAAAATGAAGAGGAAATGACAATTTACTTCATATGCGAAACAAATTATTAGCGTGCTCATCACTACTAACCCTTTATCTTTCTTGACTGAACTGGTCCACAAATTCTGGATATTTACTCTCTATTTACTTGGTTTGCTTGTTCAAAAAGGTTGATTTAGATCTTGGTAATTATGAGCGCTTCTTGGATGTGACACTTACTAGAGACAACAACATTACCACAGGGAAGATATATCAGGTGAACATTTTCTTTTGAATACTTGCTACTTTAATATCTCTTCTCAAGCCAATATGCCTTCTTTTAGTCCCTTCAATATAATAAATCTGTTTCTATGGCTTCAGTCTGTGCTTGAGAGGGAAAGACGGGGTGATTATCTTGGAAAGACAGTTCAGGTGCTTTTATTAGAAACTTATCCTTTACTTTTATTCCTTAAGCACACAAAATTATAAGAATAGCTGACTGAAATACTAAAAGCATTATATTGTAAATTCCATATTGAGGTGGATTCCAGGTGGTCCCGCATATCACAGATGCCATTAAAAACTGGGTTGAGTCTGTAGCTGTCATTCCTGTTGATGGAAAAGAGGGCCCAGCAGATGTTTGTGTGATAGAGTTGGGAGGGACTGTTGGTAAGAGAAGTTGGGCATGAAATGTTCTCTTCTTTGTTGTCATAAAAATCTAAATTGGTTTTGGTTATTGTTGTTCCACCTTTTATTTTTATTTTTAACATCTGTTATTGGTGATCTGATATTGTGTACAATAGGTGATATTGAGTCTATGCCATTCATTGAAGCCTTGCGACAGCTATCTTTTTCAGTTGGTAAGTCTGTATTTCGTCCTTTTCTTTTAATCACTGTATGGTTGGTTAAGAGGTAAATCGAGATGAGTATCTTTTTATCAATGTGACTTATGATCATATAATATAATTGCCAAGTGTACCAAGAAAAGATATGATGTCATTTACTGGACGATGTGGTTACCGAGGTTCAAAATTTTAACATGATATGTCCCGTATCAGGTGTATTGTATCGTGTCAGTAGGACCCCTAATTGCCGATTTTAAGGAATTCCCGAAACATATTTTTTGAAAAAAAAACAACTAAAAAAATGATCTCCGTTGGGTTCGAAGTGTTGATATACCCCTTTCGGTGTATCGAGGTGTATCGATACTTTGAACCTTGGTGGTTACTCAAGGTATATGAAGCTATGATACCAATAAACAGAAATGCAAGAGGAAAATGGCTCTAACTATCTTATAAATATAGTGGTCTTGTTACGTTCAGTCTATTGAAAGTTGTATTTACCTCTAACAATTTTATTTGTTTTCCTCCTTCAGGACAGGACAACTTCTGTCTCATTCATGTGAGCCTTATACCAGTTTTGGGTGTAGTTGGTGAACAAGTAATTCCCTACCCTGTTCTATTCTATTTTCTCTAGAACTCTTTTGGAGGCTTTTCCAGGTTTTTGTTGCTTTCCCTTTATTTTTGACTTAGCAGATCAGCATTTTTTCCGTTATTGCTTTCTTCCATGAAGGTAATGCTTTTCATTGCTACTTTTATTTATGTAGAAAACAAAGCCAACACAACACAGTGTGCGGGAATTGCGGGCATTAGGCTTGACTCCTCATTTGCTAGCATGTCGCTCAGCTCAGGTATTACTGCATCTATCTATATGCATGCAAGAGACTGAAATAAATAAACAGCTTTAGTCTGCAAATACTGTACATGGGGACCTGTCAAATGATCATTTGATTTACTATAAAACGTTGTTCTAGTCAACTTCACCTTAGTTGAACATCTTAGTATTAGAGGATATATTCAGTTCAGAAATTATTAGTATTAACTCATATAATACAAAATAGAAGTTCATGCCAATATATTCAGTTTTCCAGTATCAATTTCTATATATTTGTTCATTAAACACTGAAATTGGATTTTCATGATTTATCTATGCTGGCAAGAGAGGGTGGGCCTTGGTGCAACGATTGGGTTTCTCCATTGTGTCCTGGGTGACCAGGGTTCATATCTTGGAAAGAGCCCCTTTGTATGTGCAGGGTAAGGGCTGCGTACATATGTCACTCCCCAGACCCTGCATTGGTGGGAGCCTCATGCACTGGGCTTCCCTTTATTTAATGGATATTAGAGGAGCAATGCTATTCTGATGAGCATGATGCCAGATTTTTAAGTCGCAAATGGACAAAATATAGAGGGGGGATGCAAATAATAGGGGTTTGTGTATTTTTTTCCAATTTATGTAACAATTTGCTTACATTCATTATTTTTTCAATAGTTGTTACTGAGAATTTAATCAGGATACCTAATGTTATTTTTGTGGTTTCTTTTCAGCCTTTATTGCAAAATACAAAGGAGAAACTTTCACAATTTTGCCATGTTCCGGTGGGTGGTTGCTGAAGTTTGCATTGTGGGTTCTAATTTATGTTCTTAAGGTTCTTATTCTATTCCTCTAAATTTTCTCATAGGCTAGTAATATACTCAATATACATGATGTTCCAAACATTTGGCATGTTCCTCTTTTGCTTCGGGTGAGTTGAACTTTACTGCTTGTAAGCTTGACTGCTTTCTTTTTATTATTTTCATCTTTTTCTAGATGCTTTTTGCCTAAGTTTCTGATGTTCAACTGTATTCCAGAATCAAAATGCTCATTATGCCATTCTAAAACAGCTAAACTACCTTAGGTGAGTACTGATATATATTAATTTTCTCCACCTCTAAGCTGAAGTTTTGGCATCAGGGTTCAGATTGGTCAATCTATACTTCTTGTCCAGTGAGACTAACATGTTTTGAATTGAGATCTGGGATAGTCTGGAGTGGTTTGGTTTATATGAATTTCGCTCTGCCAGCATCCATGTGGTTTGGCTGAGATCTTAGTCATCTATGCAAATCCTGTGGAGGGTGTTCATATGACTTACTGACTTAGTTGAGGCGTTGCAGTTTAAATGTGGGAAGCACCATTTAGAAACTGGATGTGGTCAACTATGTTACCTGATCCACCGGGAATTTTGTTTTTCAGCGTTGCCACATCTCCTGATTTACAAGAATGGACCACACGGGCGGAGACCTATGATAATCTCACAAACTCTGTTAGTATTATTTCATAGTATGCTCTTCTTTGAAACATTTTCTTTCTGATAATGCTGATAATGATATAAAAGAGGCTGTTTTCTTTGTGCAGGTGCGGATTGCTATGGTTGGGAAGTATGTTGGCTTAACAGATTCATATTTGTCTGTTGTCAAGGTATGAGAATAGTGCAGTTACCAAAAAAAGCATGAGAATATTACCAAACCCTCATTTGTGAGAAGAGAAAGAGTGTAATGATATCTTTGTTGGATGGGATTTCTAATAGAACTTTTTCTTTGCCAACCAAGCTTAGTTGTCAAGGTGATGCCTAGGCAACAAGGCACCTTTGGAGGGTCGCCTCTCCTAAGCACCTAAAAATTTTTGTTTAAGGTGCTGAATAATGTTTTTTCATTTTTTATTTTATAATATTATAATACTACAATAGATATTATTATAATATATTATTCATTTTGTGACTTCATAATATTTTTATAATTCTTCTACTAGTTTCTTTTCCTCTATATTTTCTTTTCTTTCTTCTTTTCTTCTCATAAATATGTTGATTTTCTATGTTTTGATACAGATTTTAAACTTATTTGATGAGGATTATGGTAATTATTAGTTAAAGATTACTGCTGATTACTATGAAACCTAGGGAACTACCCTTGCTAGGCAGGAACCTAAGTGATAAGGTGCCCCCCTATGTGATGTTTGAAACTGAAGGCCCCATTGGACAAATGACTAATGTAAGAATTTGTTGGAAATTTACAATTATTACATAAGTGCAAATGCATGGAGCATTTCTTGGTATCTAGAAAAAATGGCTATACTATCCAAATGAGCAACCTTATTGAAAGTACAGCGCGTCTGCATATTCTCAGAAGTTTGGCAGAATTGCTGAGTTTTTGTTGTCTCCTGAATTTTCTAATTATTGATCTGCTTGCCTGATATCTTACTTTTTCTCTTTTTTCTACGGTAAAATGAATTGTGTAGTCCTTTTAGAAACAGTGACTGTGATTCACTCACTTATTTAAATAATTAGAGGATTACTAGATACTCAGAACTTATGCCTCTTCAATGGTTGTGGCGTTGTGCTTGGCTTTTATCTTGCAGGCCCTTCTGCATGCTTGTATTGCATGTTCTTTGAAGCCATCAGTTGACTGGATTGCAGCTTCTGACCTTGAAAATGATAGTGCAAAACTGGTATGACCACTGGAAGTTACCTTAGGGATTTGTACCACATTTCTCTAATGGATGTCCTTTAACCTAAATATTGTTTTGTCAATACAGACACCAGAAGCTCATGCTGCTGCATGGGAAACGTTAAGGGTAAGACTTGCACTTGATTGTTTCGTAACTTGTGTGTCTTCTAAAAGAAAGCTTGTATTATTATATTATGCATCCTCTGGTACAGCCAACCTGAGATTAAAGTGACGTGTCATTCACAGTTTGACTAGTTAAAAATAGTACTAACCATAAGTTAATATAACATACAACTCAACAGAAATGGAGTATTTGACAGGAACAAGTTAGGCTCTTTGATCCTTATTTTATTTACCCTAGCAGGTTACTCATACTCAAGGTCAAAGAATCCTTATCTGAATTATGTGCATCAGCTGAATATATCTACTTGTAAATTGCAAAGCAAATCTTTTCTAACCATCTCAACCATGTCCTTTTTTGGCCTTCTCCTAGTTCTTTCTGGGCCCTCAACCTACATTTTCTCTTTAATGGAGTAATAGATGGTCTTCTGTGCACCCCTAGTCTGCTTTCCATCATTTTGTTTCATATTAAAACTACCATTAGCTTCACATTAATGCACCTTTTTTTTTTAATTCTATCCTTTCTGGTCTTTTTACTTTGTTCAATACAACATTGTTAGCCTTGTAGGTTTTTGTTGATTACACATCATTATTTATGAATCCTAAATTTCCAGAGTGCAGCATGCGTCTTGGTTCCTGGTGGATTTGGAGATCGTGGTGTGGAGGGAATGATATTAGCTGCAAAATATGCTCGGGAGAATCATGTTCCCTATCTCGGGATTTGCTTGGGGATGCAGATTTCCGTGATTGAGTTTGCTAGATCTGTCTGTGATATATTTTTTCTTAAAAATTTATTTTTTTAGATGCATTAGTACTAAGGGTAATACAGGGACCCCCTTTACTTTTTTTTTTTTTTTGGGGGGGGGGGTGGAGGTGACTAATTAGATGAAATTCCAACTATCCAAATATGTGCCAAGATTTCATCTAATCTAACCCCTCAAAATGGTGTTTCCAATCAACCCAAAGATTTAAGCCATCAAAGTGGTGTCTTAAGATCAGTGAACTAATCTCAACCATCCAGACTACTTTAATGGCTTAGACCTGTTGATTTGGTACCTCATTTAGATGGGAAAAATTAATTGAAACCTTGGTACATAATTTGGATGGCTGAGATCAATTGACTGAACCTAAGAGGCTATTTTGATGGTCCAGATCTTTGGCATATTTTATACAATATACATTACTTTATTTGACATAGATTTTTTTTAGAAACTTTGGTGATTTAATTGGATGCCTGAGATTAATTGAAATTTTGGTAAATTGCTTCGATGGTCAAGATTCACAGATCTAAGCCATTGAAGTGGTCTCCATCAATGGATATCTCAACCATCCAAGTGATTTGAGGTAATCATGGGTCGGATGCGGGCCGAGCTGGGCTTAGGGCTTATATCATTAAATATTGTATTTGTACTACATATAATACTTTATATTATAGGACATATAATATATACTTATAAAATATATGTTATACTTTATACAAATAAATTTTATAGAATATATTATGTATCATTTTATAATAGTTTTAATTATAATATGTCATATAATATAAATAAACACATAGGTAATATATATAAATATATTACAGGCTGCACCAGGCTAGAAATAATCACCTTTAAGTGATACCAAGATTTCAACCAATCTAGACCATCCAATAAAGTACCATATAATCCTGGGAATCAAGGCCATCAAAATGGTCTCCTAGCAATGATCTCATCCATCCAAGTTGTGTATTAAGCTAAACCAAAGGTTTGGTTCATCAAAATGGTATCCATGAATAAATCAATGGATCTGAGCCATCTAAGGGATTTGCCAGAGTTTTCATATGGCAACATATAACCTCTACCAATGGCCAACATCAAACATCGCCCAGTTGTGGTTTTTTCTTTAAAGGCCCAAAAATGGCATATGGGTAATTGGGTAATTTCTCATTTGCCATTAGCATCATCAAGAGTGTCAACATTATATGAAATTTCAGGGGGCTAATGTTGTAAAAAATGGTACAGGGGGGCTTAGTGTCAGACCCCCTAAAGTACTGGGGGTCCCTGTAATTTAACCTAAAATTAATACTTCTCTCATCTTCTCCTTTCTTTGGTTTTGAGCTTGTCTAGGTTTTGGGTCTGAGCAGAGCAAATAGCACGGAGTTTGACAACAGTACACCTGACCCTGTTGTAATTTTTATGCCAGAGGTATATAGTGAGCCCTAGTAGTTTTAAGTGTTTTGCTGAGATAAATAAATGATCATATGTTCTGCATTTTTCCTCACCCCAATCCACATGCAGGGCTCGAGAACACATATGGGAAGTACAATGAGATTAGGATCTCGAAGGACAGTTTTTCAGACACTTGATTGCATTACATCAAAGCTGTATGTGATAAGATCTGTTGGACCTATTTCTAAGCATAAGTATTCATTTCCGTAAATTAGCCAAGAATAATTTAGTTTATTCGTATAATCTGAGTGAACTCTTTTGGATGAAAATCTTAAATTGAAAGAAAATATATTGAAAGGCTTGGATTCTGTGTAAACTTGTATCTTCCTGGAATGTCAACCAGTTCATGTTGATAGAGTTTCCTCTGATTAATGGATATTTTGGATATCCTCCAACTGCATGTGTAGTATTCAAGTTACTTGCATTCTTCTGCTTGTATACCCTTGGCTAAATGAGTGGTTTTCCCCTTTCAACTTACCTTTAGATACCACAACTCAGAGTATGTGGAGGAACGCCATCGACATAGATATGAGGTTAGTGTTCAAACTATATCATCATGATATGTTTCTCTTTGTGGAGGTATTATGATGTTACCTTTTCCCTAGAAAGGAGGCATTATACTTTGTCTGATGTTACTGCGTCAGGCTGCTACTTTTTGGTATTTCTGGGGAAATGAATTCAATTTCAGTGACTTCTGACAACTGATTTCTTCCATTAAGATGGAATGCTCCAATAGAAATAGTTGAAATATGCATGGAATATCATTTTCCTATAAATATTTATAATCCAGGATTGTTCATAGAATATAAAAATCTATGTTATAGGTGAACCCTGACATAATTGGCAAACTGGAAGAATGTGGCCTAAAATTTGTTGGAAAGGATGAAAGTGAAAGAAGAATGGAGGTAATCTTTTTCATATGCTAAATAAAAATAGCATGTTTATGATCCACTGTATCACTGAGATGTGAATTGCCTTGATTAATTTCATACAGATTTTGGAACTTCCTTCTCATCCGTTCTACGTGGGAGTCCAGTTTCATCCAGAATTCAAGTCTAGGCCAGGGCGACCTTCAGCTCCATTTCTAGGTACAAGTAAAAGCAACTGGAACTCTATTAGATAGAACTATCAAAAGAATAACTGATTTTTTTAAAAAGACTATTCTCATTCAAAGCCAGCCATTTTATGGTGTTTATGCCAGGTTTTAACCTTCTCATTTGTTTCTGCTATGATTTTACTCTATTTTATATTGCTAATTAGACGTGTCTTATTATATATTTTCAGCTAGCTATGATATTCGATTTTCTTTCTTTGGAAGAATATTATTTTTTTACTGTTCTGTCACTTAGGGGGCATTCTTTTTTCGGATTTTGAGAGGGGGGAAAGTTGGTCAATGGGATTTTGGTTTCCATTGACCAAGAATTCCATGCTCTTTTTTTAGATTTATGTGGGGACCAGGGAAAGTTTATTTTCCTAGGTATCACTTACCCAGGTATGTGATACCCATCTCCTAGGTGGGTAAATAACTTTCCCACCTAGGGGGAAAGTTGCCAACACTTGAATGGGACAAAAATGCCCCTTTTAATAATGGATTTTTATGGCTAAAATTGTCATTGCCTTATTTACATGAAAAATAAAAGAACATGGGTAAATGCACTTACTCGGGTAAGTGTTTCCCAGGAAAAACTTACCCAGGTAAGTGTTTCCCAGGAAATCCCAGGAAAAACTTACCCAGGTAAGTGTTTCCCAGGAAAAACTTACCCAGGTAATTTACCTGGGTAAGTAACTTACCAAAAAGCAAACGGAGCCTTAATGTCTAGGATTTCTGTTGATTTGAGTTCTGAGTGTTTATACACCTTTATAACCTTTGTTGTAGAAACCACCAATGAATGTCTGACAAGTGTTCAAGTAGAAGTTTTGTGTGTGAACTATCTTTTTCTTTTTTAATTTTATTTTCTCAATGACTTTGTTGTCATTTTAGGTCTAATACTAGCAGCAACAGGACAGCTGGACGCATACCTTGGAAAGCATTAGTAAGGAAGTTAACATGGCAATTGGTCCTCTTTCCAAACGCAACTAACCATTTTACAAAGGTATACAAGTGCAGTTGAGAAATCAGCTAGTTCTGAGAATCAATAGAGGAAATTCATCTTTGGGAGAGCAATCTTGTTTCTGGGTTTACACTTACATCCAGGGCCTTACTGCAGGGAAAATGCTGTGGAGCTCCTCTATAACATGTGTAATGATGCTTGTGGATCTTGGTTGGAAGAAGCAAAACTACATTCTCAGCAAGGTGCATTGTAGAACTACATCTAGAAAGCCTACATACCCTTTTTACATCTATGTTTGTAGCCTTTTATTCTTAACGAGGTGCAAATGTAGAATTACATCTGGAAAAAGCCTACATTTGATTTTGTTGGTATGTGATCACTTTTTTGGGCTGAGTCAAGAAAACATCTGGCTGCAGATTACTTAACAGTTATGAGTTCAGCTGTGTAGGTTTGTTTTATATGCACCTTCTCTTTCCTATTATTCTTTTCTGAGAGTTGAGAGCATTTTGGTACTTATCGGAAATAGTGTTAGATGCTTTGTCCCCAAAAATGGCTTTATGCTGAAGAAACTGAGCTCGCATCATCTGTCCCCAGGAGACAATTTTTTTCTGGCTCATCCAATTAAAATGGAACACGCCACCCTCTCCCTCTTACCTTTCAAACCGACAATTTTTTTCTGACTCCAAAGTTTTATGAAATCTAATTAATGCTCCAACTTCTTTCTCTCTTTTTATTCCCCCTCTCTTCTCTTCTCATTCTCCTCCCTCTCCACTGTCCCTGCACAGCACCAAACCGCCCCTACGAGTGTCTGAATCTCCACCGCCATCGGAACCACCGTTACAACCATGCTGCTGAAATCGCAGCTCTCTCCACATTCTCTCTGACAGGAGGGGTGAGACGTCATTGAAGCTATTCAAAACTCTCATATTCAGAGTTATCAAACACTGACAAAGTGTATTAATGGAAGACAGAGATAGCTGTTCTTCAAAAGAAACTCTTCAATTTAACCAAATCCATCATTCATTTGAACATGTATTCAATTTGGATTTCAAGATTTGTTTATATATCGATAAACTCACACACTACAGTCATGCAACTATTTGGAAGCTCCCTTCGTCTCATAATAAGAGCCCATGTTGATACCCATCAACATCAATCACTTGCCTAGTTGCCTATATATATGGTCATGCATGAATCACTCTTCCCCGCTTGAATGTTTGGCAGCAATTAACAAATCCATAGGAGAATTGCTCAGTTGGAGATTCATGAAGCAGAGCAACTGTGTTGGGTCTCTAGTAAATACTAAATAGGATAAAAGTTTGGTAAGATAAACCCTTGGTTCTTGCCTTTCTGTGAAATTTAATTTTAAGGACGTCAAAAGAGAGAAGAAATCAAGAAACTGAAACCCAAGTAACCGATGCACTTGCAAATTGCAATCTAATTCACTCAGGAAAAAAAATCATCTCATGCAGGCCAGTGACACCGAATAGTTTTGTATCTGCTTTGACAAAGTCTGTACAATCAAGGTCAGAGACTGCGGCCACCAGATTTGTGCGCATAGCATGATTCACATCGCATGCTTGACTGCCCCAATCTGCCCGTTTTGCCGCAGTAGCATTGCCAAAGTGGTTTCCAAGGGTAAGACGGAGAGAGAGTCGGACAAGGAGATCAACTCTTCGAAGATGAGGAGGTTGAGGAGATGAAATTTCAGTGAAGGCAGCAACAACTTATTGGGTTTGTCAGCTGCTGATTCATTTTGGAAGATGGATGGTTGTGGTTCAGGGAAGATTGTTGCTGATGGCAATGTTTGAAACGCTATCAGCTCTAGCACTCAGAGTAGGGAGGATTGCTTCTCGAAGCAATACAGAGAGGATGGAAGACCTATCCTCTTAGCTCTCAGATGGTGAGAACGATCACCGATGGAGCAAATGACGGACTGGGAGATCTGCGAGGTTCACCTGTAGAGAAGTGGGAGGGTAAAATGGCAGACTGGGAGAGAGAGAAAGGGAGAGAGGGGAGGAGGAGAAAGAAGCAAGTGGGTAAGAGAGAGGGGGTTTGGGCGGGTTAATAAAATTGAAGTGATTTTTGGAGTCCAGACGATCCTTAAATCTGAAACTAGGTTTAATTTTAAGTTTTAGTATAAAAGGTGGCGTGGCGATTTTCTATTGGAGGGGACAGACGATATGAGCTCAAAGAAACTTGTAGCTTGTGGAACGAGATCTGTTCCTCACACTTGGGCGCCTCACATGCACATCTACCGTGCATTGAGAACATCTCCTATAAAAAATAATTTATAAGTACGGGAGATATTCTCAATGCATAGTAGGATGTGCGTGTGAGGCACCCAACGTGAGGAGCAGATCCCGTCTCGTAACTTGTGGCCTTGGGAGGGGCCAGATTGTTGAAATTGTTTTCTTGTGAAGCGGAACAGAAAGAGGCCAGCTTTATTTGTTGAAAATGGTTCTTAAGGCATGCGCATGCCTTAAGAACCATTTTCTGGAGGCAGATCTAAGCTGGTTCTTGATTTAGCATTTGTTGGTTTGAAGTCGAACTCTGAAGAGGTTAATATTAATGTATTTACATGTCATTATGTCAAGTCTGAACTCTGAAGAGGATGGTATACAGTTGTCAACGGGTCGGGTTCAGCATGGATTTGCCTTAAAGTCTAACAGGATACTCTGATGTCTCCACTCGAATTGTATTTTTAATGCATTTTGTAAATAAAAATTATGGGAAATTGTCCAAAACCCACCATCACTTTTTGTGAATTTTTTTGAATTCACCATAACTTTTTAAAATGTCTAAAACTCACCATGTCAGTGAGATTTTATTTTCTAAAACTCACCATCTAAGAATACCGTTAAAGTTCAATGACCCAAGTTGTCCACGTCAACCTAAATGTACGTTTCATGACTAAACTGCCTCTGAATGGTGAGTCAGCCTATTTAACATTTGTTTTGACCAAAATGCCCTTAAGCACCCAATCCCCTCTTACTTGCATGGTTCTATTGGAATCTACCAAAGAGACAAGTACGAAGTCGGACACAATTTTTCATTCTCAGGTATGTTTGGAAAGCAAAAGCAAATCAGAGACATTAGAAACCCAGAAATTTGCTGCAAAACCTTATTTGTCCTCCCTTGATTTAGCTCCTCTTGATGTTGATCTTTCTCTTCCTCCTTACGATCCCAAAACCAACTATCTTTCCCCAAGACCTCAATTCCTTCATTATAGACCTAATCCTAGGATTGAGGTTTACTTGAAAAAAGAAAGAGGGATGGAATGGAGTGAAGGTAAGTGACTTGAAGACGAGTTCATCTCTAAAAGATGCTCAAATACTAAAAATGATGAAGAATCCCAATCTACAGATTCGGAAAAGAAATTTGATGATTCTTCTTCACAGATGGCACCCGATCCACAATTTGGCCATCAACCACAACATTTTCACTGGAGTTATCAAAAACAGTTGGAACATAATCCTGCCAAGAGAAAGAAAAAGTTACATAGAGACAGGGATGGGGAGATGAAAACTGAAAAGAGAAGAGAAGCTAGTGTACACTCTCAATGCAAAACCAGAGAAAGCCATCTGTGATGGGAAGTGGCGTAATGAGCATTTCCATTGCGAGGTTCGGTGATGGGAAGCCATGCGTCATGCGGTTCAGCTTGGTTATGTGGCCCACCTCCTTTAGGTACCCTTTCATTTTAATGAGCACCCTCTTCATCGGCGTACCGATTGGGCTCAGGAACCTCGGCGATATTAGCGATGTTGGTGTCTAAGCAGTCGATGATTTCCCCTCCTTGGACACTGGCCTCGGTGATCTTTGCCCCAATGGAGTCATTATCTCTAGCGTCGATACACGAGGCATTGCTAGTATCAACACTTACTCCGTCTCCACTCTCTCCATTGATTCTGTAACTTTAGTATTCCCTCTTTATAATCACATAGCTGTGACGATGAAAGAGTCGCAATCAAGACTACCCTCTTTCTCTCTCTCTCTCTCTCTTTCTCACTCTCTTGGGGGGCAATGTGCTCTTTTTGTAGCACTAGGAGGAGGAGCAAGAGTACGTGGCCTCAATCCATGAATTAATTATGGAGTTTCGTTTGTTTTTCCCTTGTCTATTCTTTTTTCTGTCTGTCTCTGTTCGATTCCCCAGTCAGACTCAGACTGTTAGACAGTGTATGCCCTTAGCTCCCATCAAATTGATGTACATACCCATTTATTGTAAATGAATAAAAGTACATAATTGATTCATGTTATATCTGGTGTGTTTCTGTGTAATTACCCTTAAATTGGACACTTAGGAGACTTGTGTTAGTTTATAATGTTCTCAGCCGTTGGATAGGCTTGGGGAAGTTTATCCTGCCAAGGCTGACATTAATGTGCTGCCAAGTTGGTTGGGTAGCTTGTCTCAACTGTTAGGGTTAGACCCGAAGCACATGTAGTGTGTGTTTGCTTGAAACATTGAACCCATTCCACTTTCCAATTATGCCCTAGACCTTGGAGACTGGTGGACGAAATTGGAAAGTTACACTTAACCCCTAGACTCGATTATGGTACTGCACTAGGTGTTGGATTAGACTGTCTTTGATATGCCAATCAGTGAGATCCTTTGGGGGTCAAAACCTGGGTATGTTGGGGCAGTCTGAGAATTCACTCGAGTGGGTGATCATAGTGACAGGATCAACCCCTTTGTCGAACAAAGTGAATGATCGTAGACTACACTCTCTTTGATGGAAACCAAAATTGCCGACAGTCGATTTCAATCGTGTTTGAGATTTGTTTTGCAAAATATATTTATATGAAAATATACATATATTATGTTTTATGAAAATGGTTTGCAAAATGTTTTAATTCCCGGGATCCATCCGAGCAGAGAGTGTGACACTATACCTTGTAGCTGAGGGAGAGGTCCTCTCTTGTCGGACAGTGTTTGATTATTAAGGGCTAAGAGGTTAAGTGTAAGATCATTTAGGGCTTTTATACCTGATGGACTAATCTCACTTGAGATTATAGTCCTTGGGCCTTCATAAGGTTGCTAGACTCAAGGACCATTTAGTATAAATGTTGGGCCCATTAAGAGTCCATATTGATGGACTCAGGGGTTCACTATGCTTAGTAGTGAATTCGGCCAAGCTTTGTCACAGAAGATAGGCTAAACCCATATGGATTTTGTGAGGTCAATGTTAAGGTCCCACGCCATACAAAGAGAGCCAAGTTAACTAGCAATTAATAAAGGGACGTGAGCCACCTGCTTAATGGGCCTAAAGCCCAAAGATTAATTAGATTAATTAGTATGGGCAAATTTGAGTATTGATATGAGTTTGGATCAGCAAATAAGGATAAGAGGATAAGTCTTATCCACTTAAAGAGTCCAAATCCAAATAAAGATTTGGATTAGGAAATTCCTAATTAGATTAGGAGATCATCTCTTTAAGATCTATATAAAAGGAGGAGGGCGAACAGCTCCAAGTTTGCATACTGCTCTCAGTTCTCCCTCTCTTTCTGCTCTTGCCACCCTATCCCTAATTCGACCTCCATTCTTGAATTGATAGAGATTAGTTCTGATTCTGATTTTTGCAAGAAAAATCAGATCTAATTTCATGCTCACCTCCCTTGCTTGATCCAAGCTATTGGATTGCAGTTCTTATTAAAGGACTGCATTGCTGAAGTTGCTTCATCTCAAGCTACGCCATCTTTAGTGGAAGCGAGTTTTGGTACCCTCTTTGGACGTGAACACCTACTTTGGGAGCTACACGTGTGGATTCCGTATCGGGTATTGCTCTCACTTTCTTTTGGTTTCAGATCTGGTCCGGTTTGGATCAAGAACGATCCTTGAAAAATGCAATTTTTCTAAAACTAGGAATATGATTCCCAAAAGGGAGAAAAGAAATTTTTGAAATTTCTGTTTATGTGAGTGGAGTTTGTGTTTTTGTGTATGTGAGTGCTACACACAAAGAGAGAGAGAGAGAGAGAGAGAGAGAGAGAGACGAGGGGATTCTGAAGACAATAAACGGATAGAGAAAGGAAGGAGGGAAAGAGAAGAAGACATGTATATAAACTCAAACCAGAAGTGGGGAAAGGACGAGCATGGTGAGTCATTGTCGTAGGGACAAGAGAGTAAAGTGAAGCTGTAGTAATGCTATAAAACTTAGAAACTCAAGTATAGGAATAAGACTCGATCCTCCATTCTAAAGGAAGGCAATCCCAGGGTTGAATCTTGAATTTAATTGCTAGTAGACAAGGAGAGAGATGATAGATGGGAGGAGATAAGAATAGGGCGGAAGGCGGCAGAGCGAAGGGAGAAGCCATTGAAGAGGAAGAAAGTAAAGCAGTAGATAATGAAGGGTAAAATAGTAAATTAACAATGCTTGTTAGTTAAGTTACCGTTATCAAACTGACATGGTGAGTTTTGAAAAGTAATGGTGAGTTTAAGAGAATTCATAAAAAGTGATGGTAGGTTTTGGACAATTTCCAGAAATTATTAATTTAAGTTAGATTTTTTTTTTCAAGTAGTTGGGATTTGTTTTGTAGGTTCTAAGGCATCATTTTTTTATCAACATTAAAACAAATCGTAAGCTTCATCACTAGAGAGTTACAATACCCCTGTATATATAGAGGGGTATCATGACCCTATAGAGGAGTATCATGACCCAATGGGGGTCAGACAAAAGTGTTAAAGAATCAAAACCCTAGTCCAACCTTAAACCTGAATGGCTGAATGTAGCAAACCCTAATCCGATCCATTGACAAAAGCTCTCTAGGGTTGGATCCCACGAAACATTGAGAATATTTTAATCGTAGTGCTCTTCCTTAACGACTAGCAATAGGGTTGACCACCTTTCGAGAATAGGACGAGATTGGGTTATTGAAGAAGGGCAATAACTTCTTGTTTTCTTGACATCAGATCAGATACCCTTGTCGTTCAGGTGCTTGAAGCGCTTAAACCTTGCAAATAACGAACGGCCTGTATCTGTGTGGGCCGATACTATATGTGGTTTGCAAGCTTCCCAACTTTGTCACTATCCATCCAAAGTGGGTTTGAAGTGCAAGGAACCGATGAATTGAAGTTGAAGGGTGAGAGGTCTGAGATCCAAATTGGGTTTACATTTACAACAGGCAGATCTCCCTGTGCTGGTTAAGTTGATCTGGTTGTGGGACGGTTGCATGAAACTAACTTGGATCCGATCTAGAGTCGCTTTGAGGCATTTGGTATGTCATGTCCGTAAGTTCTGTACCTCAAAATCAGTAATCACAAAGTATATTGACCTTTAACATCTCACAAACAGACAGTGATTCTGTGAATCCGTTCTGTCAATCCATTTATATTGTTAATACAACACTTATTCTGGCACTGTAAACACTCGGTTCCGGTTGATACTTGAAAGCCGAGCCTCCACACTGTATTTACAACAACGCCGCAAGAACTCTTTTATGGAAAAAGAACAAAAGAAGGCAGCAAAATCTGAAAAAATACAGGGAACTCATCACTATCAACAGTATTCTTTTTCATCAACTTGCGCCTCTTGTTAGCATCTCATTGTATTGTAGATATGAAATCTGTCTCTGCAACTTAATTTGTTCATAGAAGTTAGCTATAAACTTCTCAGCCTTGAGATCAATATTCCCTTCCTCTTCTTGGCATGGAAACATTTCAGAGGTTTGTGTATCATCCCAGTCACCCCCATAGTCTTCTTCCTTTTCATCATCATCAGCTTTGATGAGAAAACTGTTCCTGCCGCCTTGGTTGCAGATTCCATCTATATCGTCCAAGTAGTCGCCCTTGAAATCGAAATCGAAATCGACATGGGGTGGATTTAAACATGGAAATTGAAATCTCAGCGAAGGGGGGCGATGCATTTTGAAGTGGAAGAGAGGCGTCTTGTCGAAAGAGAGCTCCCTCTCCCCGTAAGGACGAATGGAGTCCCGATCGGCAGCGTTGCATAGGTTCTTGATGTGGTTGGGCAGGAGTCGTCGAAGGTCCATCATGAGTCCTCGCTTGATAATTCCACCTTTTCTTGCCCATAACAATACAAGACGCAGTAGATTCCACGCTCTGCGACCCAAATCTGTTTTCTTCTTCGCCATTAATGATTTTCAAATTCGTCGCAGAAGTGGTTTCAGTAGTGCCTACAGCAGTAGCAGCAGCAGTTGTGAATATATGTAACTGCTTTCTTCAAGAGAAAGTTGATGAAACAGTCTGCTCTCGAGAAGATTGTGACTGAAGGACTTAAAAAAGCCTGTATCTTGGATTCTGAGAACAAACTTATTAATGGCTGCTATTTATACATACATGGACTTACTTATCAGATATCACGCGGTTTTAAATTCAGAGAGAGAGAGAGAGACGCGGTGGGATCTGGCGAAGACAGGGCTTTACGCGGAGCTTCAAGTTGGGGTGTTTAATTTCCATGTATTATGTCTATGTCGCTTTCATGGAAGAAGACTTTTTTTTTTTTTGGTTAGATTGCGGCTGGGAGGGTGTCACATTCTCTATTAACCCTTCGGTCCATCCTTTAGGTGGACCGTTTAATTAATTTTTGCCATTTCGTTAAAAAATTGGGTGGGTGTATTTTCAATCACACCATAAGTGCGATGTGATCGAGAACTGACCACAGCAGAATAAACATTATTGTAGTGAAAAATGGATAGCCTGAACCACACCACCATATTAGTGTTTCGCAGGGTGTGGTGTGGTGTGGTTTAAGCCACACCTTGTGAGATAATCTCTGTTGTTGATAAAGTGTAATGCTATTTTTTTATTGGCCTTTTTAAGCAAAACACAAATTAATAATAGGAATTAATTTAACTTGTGGTTAATTGTTAACCATGATAATATGAATTAGTAAAAAAATTATTGGCTGAACTGAAAAAATTAATAATGATTAAAAAATTAAAAGTATAAGAGAACTAATAAAAAGCATAAAAAAGTAAAATTTCTACTTTTAATATCCAATGTAATAACAGTGGTAATGGTATATATAACTAAAAAAGTATAATAATAATAATAATAATAATAATAATAATAATAATAATAATAATAATAATAATAATAATAATAATAATAATAATTTTTTGTAAACTCCCAAATGCAAAGTATATCTCACGAGGGGATTATAGTCCCTTATAAAATACTGTGGTAGATATTTAGGGGGTGGTGTAGATCACACCACGATATATTGGGTTTTGGCCACATCACAGCATAACAAACCCCGGAATAAGGTGTGGCATGGTTTCACCACACTCTCGAACATTGCCTTAAACGGAAAAACTTTACCTGTTGGGGGCCAACAACCTATGCTGTTGAGAGAATTTCTGAGAATGCCATGAGAATGGATAAATTAGTAATTACAACTTAATTTATTTTGACTAAAAACAAAAGCATGGGTGTGAATAGGTAAACTACCCAGAACATGTCCAACCCAAAAACTACCTCAACAGCCTATGATGTTGGGCCCCAACAGCCAAAGTTAAGCCGCCTTAAACGGTGGCTATGAGCACCACCAACAAAATGAGAGCCCACTATTACCTCACCTTCTCTGTCTCTCCATTCTTTCTTTTTCTTCTATTTTCTCTTCCTTCTCTCCTATGTTGTTGGTGAACAAAAAAGAGATAAAATCAGTGGTATTGATGACATGGAGAGAGAAAGATGGGGTGCTATCTACTATAATCTACCTGCATTGTTGTGTTCATGGCATCAATCTTCTTTAAAAATGGAAGGTCTTGCTATCGATCCCAATAAGATTTCTTGACTTGTAGTTATGGTCTTGTTAACCTTCTATAGTTCTGTATTTTCTTGGGTTTGATCTTGTTGTGGTCCTAAATGGTTAAAGTGTTTGGTTGATGCATTCCATTAGTCTTAAGGTTTTTGGTGTATTGGTTAAGTACACCACATTTGGTATCAAAGCCTATCATTACATCCCAAATTCGAATCACAGAGAGGGCTACCTAGAATAGAGTGAAATCTATCATAGAAATGGCTACTTGGAGTAGAGTGGAAATCGTCACAGAAAGGGCTACCTATCACCAGAATGTGAGTCGTCGTGAAAAGGGCTACCTATTGCCAGATTGAGAGCCGTCATGAAGAGGGATACCTACTGTTACAGTGAGAGCTGCCTAGAGTGAAGCCGCTGAGACGTAAGCATGATGGTATGTTACAATCATAAATGGTTAAGTGCTTGGCTTGACACGTTCCATCAATCTTAAGCTTTTGGCCTATTGGTCAAGCACATAACAATGCGGAAATGAAAATCTGACAACACAAATCAAAATTCTCACGAGTAACAATTCAAAATTCAAAGATTTATCAACCTAGGTCAGAAATAGGTGGAGGGTTTAGCTTATGATCTATAATGAGTGTTCTTTAAAAGCAAATTTCTTTAGGCTCAGTTTGGAAAGAGTACAATACAGATATATACAGTACAAATAGACACAAAATAATACAAAATACCAGGTTTTGCATTCTAAGACTCCGTTTGGAAGGAGTACAAATACAAATATGTATAGTACAAATACATAATTTTGCACTCTATATATTTGCATTTGTACTCCTTCCAAACTGAGTCTTAAGAGATTAGAGGATTTTGTTCTTTCCATGGCATTGAATGTTTTTCTTGAAAATCAAGTTTAGAGGCGTAAAATTGTTTGTGTGTTTGTCAGATAAATAGATAGATAAAGAAAGAAAGAAAAAAAGAAGAAACCCAAGCTCCATGCAATGGTTTTTTGTTCGAAGGGAAGGTTGGAGAAGAAGAGAGACAAGAAAACGGTGAACCATAACGGCTGTTAAGTCTCATGAAAATTATGAGATTACGTGACAACAATTGGTTGGAGGGTACATGTAAATAGTGGACCGAACGATCCATATGATATGCACTTGAGTTTGGTGTAATTTCTCTTTATCTCTTCTCTCCTCCTTCATTACTGTTCCTTAAATAAATAGAGAAAAAGTGTATGACTGAGAAAGAAGGAAACTTCAAAGAATTCGTACATCCTCGTTGTTTCAGCTTTCAGGTAAACTTAGCTGTTGGTCGGTTTGTTTGGTTATTAACTTATTATATTCCCCACTTTCCGTGAAATGAAGAAGTGTCACGGGGGTAGTTCTACAGCGGAAGAAACCCGTGCGGCGTCCTGGCCAAGGCCGGTCAGGACAAGCCTTTCTGTGCTTAGAGGCTAGGAGTTGCCCGATGGGATGGTTCCACCAACGTCAGTAGCACTGGATCATGACCTCAAGTCCAATGGCCGGGGCACTCTCCTGGCTCAGACCGGTCCATGGGAGGCGCCGCTTACGTGCTAAAGGGGGACAACCATAATGGAAGGCGACCATGCGCCGATGAGGTGACTTGGCACCTTTGT
>NW_010729124.1:3492223-3525934 GCF_000365185.1 Nelumbo nucifera
GGAGTGCCAAGGTTAGGCACCCAAGGAGGTCGACCACCCCTCCTCAAAGAGTACGTTAAGCTTCTGGTGGTCTGCCTGAAGATGACATCAGTTCTCCCAAAAATCTTACAGGCGAAAATGACGGGCATGTCCCTAACGTAAGCCTACCAAGCGTAGGCAAGGCTAAGCCTGTGCTGAACCGTAACAGAAGGGCACATGAATCCTTAGTTTCCCAACAACCACAAAGAAATAAAGAGAGAGAGAGAGCTGTACTTTGATGAACGTTCGCTCTATTATTTTATTTTTAACAATTACACTCTTAAAATTCTTTTAACGTTTAAAATCTTTCTTGGAGTCAAAGTGACAGATAATAAACAATGAACGTATATGTAGTTGTAGGCTGCATCATCTCACTGGGCTGTGGGCTTGGGTCGAGCCGGGCTAAGTCTTTTTTTTTTGTTATTTTTTTATTTTATGCTAAGTAAAGTCTAAAGATGATATAAACTTTGGGGAAAATAAACATTTAACAAAAAAAAAATACAAAATAAACAACATATTGAAAAGAAAATTTTAGAATTTTTATTTCATTTGAATTTAATAAATACAAAGTAAAAAATTAAATTTAAAAATACTATGGAATATTGGAATTATAATAAAATATAAACATAATATAAAAAAATTGAAAATAAAATTTTACAGTGGTATGGAAAAAATAACAAATAAGCAACAACTTTTAAATAAAATTGAAAAACAAAATTTACAATAATTTTAAACATACTATACAATTATTGAGTATACAAAAAAAATATTGACTTCATTATTTTCTTCAAGTTTCACCTCCATCTCCTTGACCTTGATCTACATCATCTGTGTCTGGTGAAACATCAAGTGAAGTATCATGCCCTCCTTGATCTTGTAGTCTATCCTTGGCATCCAACCAATCCTTTAAGCAAATGCATATCTCTAAGCTTTCATTGTTCATGTAACTTTTCTTGTTGTCTAGTACCCTAATACCTGTATTAAATCAAAACTCCGATGGAACTGTAGACACTAGCCGGGTTAGTAGATTACCTGACATAGCGACAAGAATTGGATAATTTTTTTTTCATGTTCACTCCACCAAACTGAAATAGAAAAATTATTTCATTTCTTTGAGTTAAGGAGTCAATTAAATTAGTAAAATTAGCTTATAAATAAATATTAAGTTCAATAAATGATCTTGATAATGAAGTGGCAGTTGATTTTTGCTTTTATTTATTAAAGATAAAAAAATTTCTCTTCTACTACTAAAACTAGATGTTTCAATGGTAGAGGTCGTACCTGTACAAGTTCTCTTGTATCCCAATAATTGAGATTCATATAAATTATGTATTTCAAATAATAAATTATTAATTTCATATTTTTTTTTTGTTTCAATTTCAGCTACCATATTTTATAATAAGATTCAAGTAAAACATCTAAACCATTTTTTCTAATCCTAGGGTTTAATGTTGTTGTTAAGCAATATAGATGAGAAATATTTTCTAATATATATGTATATATATATATATTATGAAAATTTAAATTACTTCTATATTATGAAAAACATTCACTAATCATAAATAAATGATTAACTAAAATACAAGAAGTTTGATAATAAACACCCGAAAATTCACTAGTTGTATCATAAAAAATTTATAAAAAATATTTTATACAAACCACAATTCCCTAATCATCATCGGTTATAAAATCATGGGGCATTTTATCATTATAAAAATTAGTAAGAATATCTTTGTATGAAATACAACTCTCTTACATAGAATAGGTGGATTCCACCTATACTGAGCATCTGATACAAAATTTCTATATTTTAGGCCATACTTTTGACATAAATATTTAAATTCTTGTTTTCTTGTACTAGAACTTCTAAAATACATAATACAATTTCTAATTTTATAAATATGATAAAAAATAATATTTGAAACATCTTGAACACATAAATTTAAGATGTGACATAATATGGAATAATTTACCATTTAAACACGGTTTTATTTAAGATTTTAAAATATTTATTGTTGAATCATAATTATTGGCATTATAAAAGCTAATAGAAAAAACTTTATTTTCAATTCTATAAGTATATAAAGTCTTTAATATACTTGCAACAATTGTTGGGTCAGTATGTGGCCATTTAAGTCTTGTAAAACTTGAAAATCTTTAAGTAAAAGCCAATGTTTATCAATAAAATGCCCTCTAACACAAATATAACTTATATTTTATTTGGAAGTCTAAATAATAGATGTAAGTACAATTTTAAAATTAAGAATTGGAAAAGTTGAAATTAAAATTTGTTTGTATGAATACATTTTTTTTAAGAAACATGCTCTAAGTGTAGTTCTAGAAACTTTTTTTTTAACATTGGAGATTTACTAATTGTTGTAAAAATTTTTCTAGCTCAGGGCCTTCAGTTAATAAAAATGATTGTATGTATAATATAGTTAGTTAATTCTTGTTTCATTTTTCTTAAAAGTATTGAAAATTACCAAAAAAATCACGCCCAATTTGTGATTGATTTTGACTATCATTATTTTTTGGATGAGTGTTCATATGTTTTAGTACCACCTTTGATGCTATGACTAAAATCACTCTTACACTTAGTGTAGACAATACTAGGGATGACTCTGATAACATCACCCATAGAACAACTAACACCCATATCGGTGTTGTCATACTGTGATTGTACATCTTCAAAGCTGAACATGTTGGAAAATTGATTTTGAGAGGAACTAGTTATATTTAAAAAATTATAATATTAAAACCCTAAAAAATGAGTATTAATTGCAACTTACCTGATCAACTGGTCACAAATCCCAATTTGATTTCATTTGATGAAGCTTCTAAGCTCCCCAAATTGCTAATTTGAGAAATCCTTCTTGTTGAAACTTAAATAAAGTTGAGAATTAGGGACTAAGGAACAAGAGATTAAGAGAGTGTGAAAGTGTGTGTAAGAGAGAGAGAATATGAAAGTGTGCATAAAAGAGTATATGAGAGTATGAGAATTGGTGTGATGAGAATGATGGAGAGTAAGGGCATTTATAGGAGTTGGGATTAATTCAATTGACTGAAATACTTTTAAAACTAGCCATTTTATAGTTGTTTAGGGTATTTTGGTCTTTCATAAAGTTAATTATCATTTTATCAAAATGTCCCCAAACTAAGTGTTATATAGCTATTGGGGGGGCAATATTATCATTTTCCTCCCCAAATTAAAGCACACAAATACCCCCCCTAAATAGCTGTTTATGGCCATTAGAGGGGGTATTTATGTAAAAACCCCTAAAAAGCTAAAAATTGCCATTGGGGACCCCCAACGACCATATTTTTAGCAGCCAAAGTGGCCTGTAGCAAGCCGTGCCGGGCTGGGCCATGAGATTGTACTAGCTAGACCTGTTCATGAGTCGGGTGGCCCGATGGGCCGGCCCGTCCCCGCCCGACCCCCGGACGGGCTTGAACAGGCTTTTTGGCCCGCGGGCTTAACCTCGGCCAAAAAGCCCAACCCACATAAAATTCGAGCCGGGCTCGGGCTTTGCCAAAATAACCCGGCCCGACCTATAGTTAAACCTAAGTAAAAACCCTATGTGATGTCTATTTGAATAAATTTTTTAATTTGAGAAGGTTGTTGATTCACTTGTAGGCCCATTGTTCATTTAAATAGGGAAAAAACATCTAAATTAAAATAGAAAATGTCCATTTGAATAGGGAAAAATTCGAATTTCTTTTATTAGATCGGGCTTCGGGCTTTTTATCAAGGCCGGGCTCGGGCCCAAGTTGTAGGCCCGTTGGTCGGGCCGGGCTCGAACTCGGACCTAACATTTTTCTGTTAATAAAGAGTCAAAGCCCGGCCCGAACCCGGCCCGGCCCGGCTCATGAACAGGTCTAGTACCAGCACAGCCCACTTTTTCATGCCATATCATGTCAGCTCGCTCATGACATGACCCACTTTACAGTTCTAACTAGACATGACCAGCTATGAATAAGAATATTCCAAATCTGGTAAAAAACTAGGTGTGTAACACGGGCCACACCCCAAAACCACAAATGAACATGTTTGATAAGGATAGGGATTACTGACGTATTGCATGTCTCGCTTTTAACATTGGATCTAGAGTCTAGACTCCATGGCCATAGGAGTGTACATTAGGTTGCCGTATTTGAAGATTTTGAACGAGATTGGACTGGGTTGGGCCCATTTAAATTTTAAAAATTCCTTAACCCAAGTCGACCCACTTAAGATACGAGGTTACTTGGGCAATGTAAACCCAAGAAAGACTTGGTGGTGAATCTGGTGACTTGTGAGTAGGGAGTGTAATCCAGGCAAGTTCAACTCGAGTCAATCCTCGTGAGTTATTCGAACTCAAATCGAATCGGCTTGAGCCAATTATAAATAAATATATATTAAAATTTATAAATAAATTAATATTTAAAATGTTTATAAATAAAAGTATATTAAAAAATAATATTTTATTAGACAAGCTACTCGAGCCAAGTTGATTGGGCCTGCTTACACTCCTGAGAGCGGTAAGTCTGGTGACACCCTTCAAGTGGGCCCGTTTGCATTACAACTTCTAACTTCAAGAGTTCTGGTTCACGCTAGAGGCATGGACTGTGTAATTTGAAACTTTCACGCCTCACTTCACTTTCACTTTGCTGCGTGGGGACCAAGTAAAACTCTCTCTCTCTGTATATCTTGATTGATTGAAAAATACAAGCAACTGAAGTCAGCAACTTTCATTCATTCTCAGCAAGCTTGTGTCATGTTTGATCCATTCTAATCGAGACTATTTATGCATTGTTAGAAGTTTCTATTCTTTAATTTTTTTTATTTAATCCTTATTTTTTATTGTTCACTCTTTCAATTGTTAAATGTTCAAATTTTTATTTTTAAATTTATGTGGAATTTTAATGTTAATTCTTTTAATTTTGACATTTTTCATGTAATTTTTTTTTTATTTTTTTTTAATTTCAGTTATTTTTTAGAGTGATTCGAATTGACTGATGGATCAACCCTAACCCGAACATTTAGGGTTAAGGTAGCATTTGATAACCCAATCCGAAGTTCAACCCGACCCAAAATGTCTTGACCCAACCCGAACCGACCCACCCAACCCAATTGCCAGGTCTAATTCTAATTTTCTCTACAAACATCGGCTTTATGCAACCCTTACACATTCTTCGCCTCGTCCGGCCCCGGCCCCAGGAGAGAGAAAGGACAAGGTGGTGGTGGAATTCCTGAAAAGATATCTTCAACTTCATTACTTCAATATGTCTTGTCTCCTAGTAGTAGTTGATAGTTGATACATCATCCAATTGGAATGAATTCCGATACGATCAATCGAGGAGGAGTAAGAATTCTCCTGATCGATCCACGTGATTACCTATACCTAACAGTAACAGCCAATCGGTTGCGTTGAGGAAACACCAACATACATCAATGGAATCACCACCGAATATATGTGGATGATTTTGATGTCTTCTCTGATCTGCTGATCTGATCATTTATGTATAGGTTATAGGTTACACGAAAACCTGTTTGCTGGAACCCGACTTCCGTGGGTAATAAGGGTGCTGGCTGGCTCTAGCAGAAACGAAGGCTTACTGCTTTCTTCTCTGCCGCGAGCGATTTCCGCATCAAGAACCGATTTCATGACGATGACCCACCACCAGCACCAGTCGTTCCCGATTCTCCCTCCTTAATTATAGTAGTAGTAGTAGACCCGCAACCAACCCCATCGAACTTGGCCTTGACACCACCACTTGTCCCCGGTGAACTCGCCGGCCGGATCATATTCTGTAACAATATGCTATAGAGTATAGATAGAACATATGTACGACCATCTTCTCTCCCCTCTTTCTCGCTCTTCTGCTTTAAAATGAGAACAGAGTAGCTTGGGATACCGCCTCGACCTCAACGCGTGCATTCACAAAGCGAGGGGGTGGAGGCAGCCTCTTTCTTCTCTGATCTCTCGTCGTGGGGTGGAGAAAGAAGCCCACCTCCGACGTGCATAATAGCAGTACAACATGGACAAAACTTCAGTCCCCCGCCTGCCGTCGACCAAGAAGCGTGGCACGCTACGACTGATCAAGGCAGCGCTGCTAAAGCTGGGCCGCCGATCGTCCGGGAAGTCTAAATCTGCCCATGTCGGCGTTGAAACCAAGGGTGTATGGAAGGGAATTTTGGGGACAATGAGCCTTTTACGCCTCCATCACCAGTCCCCACAGTTGCCCATTACGCCTGCAGACCACACTACCCGGCCGGAGGAGGAATCTTTTCAGCCACCTCCGGCACTAGTACAGGCACCGCAGTCAACTTATTTATCCCCTTCGAGCTCCTATCAAAGCCTGAGCCGATATACTTCGGCCCAGAATCTCCAAGAGCTTGATAATAGCGAAGACGATGTTGACGATGGAGACGAAATGATTGATGCCAAGGCTGAAGAATTTATCACCAATTTCTACGAGCAGATAAGGCTTCAGCGACTGGAATCAATGAATCGTCACAAGTCACAACAACAATACAACCTTAATTAAGGACAGGTAACCATATATAATTCCGATTTATTGAACCAGTAAAGGGTTTGATTTCAATATTTAAATAGTTTAATTAATTGGGTTGGTGCAATCATGGATTGCATCAAATTTAGGATATACCTTAGATTATTCATCAAATTTGATTTGGATCGATTCATCGTTTGCAGCCCCAGGGTCTAGCTAGCTAGGTGCAATTTCAGAAACGAATAACTCTCTTGTAGTCTTGTTCTATTCTTAATTAGTTTTCTGTCTTTAATTTGTAATTCTTGTAGGTGTTGTTCAGAATTCAAATGAAGGAAATGTAGAGGAAACAATGAGTTGAGTCTTGCGGGACGCCAGTTATTCCAACTCGCCAAGGAGAATATTGTCTCTGACTCTGATACATACGTAGTGATGGAGCCGGGTAGGCCTTTCTTATAGTGAGAGCACAGCAGCAACATTGGCTGTTCAGCTTTGTCCATTGATGTTTCCCTGCCTCGACTAGTTACTTAGTTAGGAAGAGATCGGGAAACCTTTCGTACGTACGTTTTTTTTTTTTTTTCTTTTTGGTATCGATACAAATTTTCTAATTCATTTTTTGTATCATACAATACAATTGAGAAATATGATATAAAGATTTCTTATTATACAAGTGAATGAAATGCTCACGTAAATGATAGAGAGGTTTCGAGATCAAATAAGAAACTGTTTGTCAGTTTGTGCCTTAATTAATGTGATTATGTGATTCAGATCCAGAATCCGAACCACCTAAATGTGTAGATATATATGGATCCACATCCATGATGAGAGATCCGGCTATGATCTCACTTAACGTACCTAGGTCCGTTTGGTTTGCAGTCAGAATTGGAATTAGAATGATCTATTCCCATAATTTAGTATGAGAATTGGAATAAGTTGGAATGAAATTTTGTTCTCAAGGGAAGAGGAGGGAATGACCATTCCCTCAAATGGGGGAATGCCATTCCACCAAGAGTGGGAATGAGATTCCGATTCCGCCCAATCAAACTGTTGGAATCAGAGTGGTCCATTCCGACTCTGATTCCATACCATACCCCTATTCTTAAGTACCAAATGGGCCCCTAGTTCTTCGACTCTAGTCCGAACAATGCATGGATTGAGGTGGGCCTGCTCTCAATCCAACAAATTATCTGTTTCATTCTATCACTGTAATGAGGGTGGTCCAGACTCTAGATAGCAAGACACAATTTAAGGGGGAGTTCTTTTTTTGGATTTTGAGATGGGGGGAAGTTGGTCAATGGGATTTTGGTTCCCATTGACCAAGAACCCCATGTTCTTTTTTCAGATTAATGTGGGGACCAGGGAAAGTTTATTTTTCTGGGTATACCCATCTCCTAGGTGGGTAAGTAACTTTCCCACCAGGGGCAAAGTTTCCAACACTTGAATGGGACAAAAATGCCCTTTTTAATAATGGATTTTTATGACTAAAATGGTAATTTCGTTTTTTACTTGGAAAATAAAAGGACATGGGTAAACTTACTTACCTAGGTAAGTGTTTCCCAGGAAAAACTTACCCAAGTAATTGCATTTACCCAGGTAAATAACTTACCGAAAAATGAACGAAGCCTAAGTTATAAATGTGAGATATGGGCTTCAAAGGGAGTATTTGATAGTTGATATGCTGAAGGAGGCCCACTGTTCCCAATAGTCCTTCGAGCTGGTTCAGGAGGAACCGAAGGTTTTGGATCTTTTGATAATATCATGGCCCATTTTGTAGTAGAAATTGGGAGTCGGCGATACCCTGAATCTTAAACAGAATCCGAAACTCCTACCCATAAAAGATAAAAAATGAAAAATACCTCACAGGACTTTTTTTTTTCTCTTTCCTTGTTATGTTTGGTTTGATAGAAAAAAGAAGAGAAAAGAAAGTCGAGTAAAAGTTAGTAGGGAATTCACCAAATTTGTTACAAACTTTCCCACAATTTTTTTATTATTTTCTATTATATCATACCAATGGTAATTTTTACCTTACCCAACGGGTACTTGCCCCAAACTCAATAGATGTTTTTTCCGTGAAAAATGGATTTTTAGGTGGTGACGGGTTTTGGGATTTCACAACCCATATGGGTATAGATAGGGTATGGTATTAGGCTAAATCTAACCCTTCCCCCATCCACATATTGAAAAATTTTATGTTTATTCATGTTATTTTACCTGTTTATTGCTTATATATAAAAAGAAATAATACAAAATTAGATACCGATTTCAGACATAACCCGCCAACCCACCCCATCCTAAAATGAGGAGAGGATAGAGTCAGGGAGGGTGTTGTATTTTCATATGCAGGAAGGGTTTGGATTCTGAAAACCCAACCCACTATGAATTTGAGGGAGGATACAGGTTGGTAGGTTTAGGGAGGTGCATAGGATCTAAAATTTATAAAACCCTAGCCCTCTGAATCTGCCCCATTGGATTTTTTTTTAAAGCAAACTAGAAAACTTTCCCTTCCTAAGGCCAAAGCTCGCCCCATTGGATTAGGTTCATATGAATATTTACTTGCAAATTTGCAAGTTTAAAAGAGGACTAGAAAAGCTTAACAACCGTTGTTTGGTTGCTTTTTAGATAGACAAATTTTCCCTGGTCATACTTTAACCAATTTCTTCTCGTTAGGGTGAAAAGCAAGATTCTCCATGTTTTTTAAATTATTGACTGAAAAAGGAGAAAGACTCGTCCTCCCTTTTATTTGGGTAATTGAAATCTAGTTTATAGTTTCACACTTGTCGTTCTACATCATAAAAGAACATGCTTGCCACCACACGTATTGTTAGAGATATTACAGCTGTAAGTTAGTTGTACAGCTGTCATCTGTTACAACGAACTTCAGGCTTAGGTGTCAATTGTTAGTTGGTTACTCTTCTCCTCCAATTGTATTTATAAAGACCTCATTCAATGAAATCGGGACTTCATTCTTCTTGCCAATTGTTGCTATGTTTTCGTGTCTGAACCAGTTTTACATGGTATCAGAGCAAGGTTGGAATAATCTTTCTATCCGAGGCCATCGCCATCAACTACTTACAACAGCGGTGATCTGCCGACTTGTTTCTGTCTCTTTTTCATCGTCTACAACTCTTTTCTTATTGTGTCTCACGGGATGAAAGAAATGATGACTTCATCGTCCACCAGCAATTTGTTAGCATCCATTGATCCGGCCTCTCCTTTCTTCTTGTTCCCCTCCGACAGTCCAGAAGGTGTCCTGGTTTCATAATTGCTCACCGGCAACAACTATCCAACTTGGCAGAGGGCTATGAAAAACGCTCTTCGTGCCAAGAACAAGATCTATTTCATAGACGGATCTTTGTCACGTCCTGACCCTACCTCGTCGGAATGAACTGCTTGGGAGAAATGCAATGCCATGGTTGTGGCTTGGATCCTCAATTCAATGATAAAGAAATCTACGATAGTGTGGCATTTGTAGATTCAGCCTCTAATGTGTTGAAAGAACTGGAAGTCCGATACTCAAGAGTGACATTCCAAGAATCCATCAATTAAAACGAGATCTGGCCATGCTACAGCAAGCCGATCTCTCTATCACCAGCTACTTCACCAGATTAAAAACACTTTGGGATGAGTTTGGCACTTTGACCTCATATCCAGAATGCGCATGTTGCGCTGCTGCAAAGATACTTGCGGCTGAATGAGAGAAGGAAAAATTGTATCAATTTCTCATGGGCCTGCATCAAAACTACAACACCATACGATCCAGCATTCTCGGGTCAGATCCATTGCCTTGTCTCAAGAAGGCGTATTCTTTGATACTTCAAGAAGAACGCCATCAACAGTTTATTTCTCTTCGTGGCCCGCCAGTTCCTGAAGCATTGACATTGCAAGCCTCATTTCAACCACCACCTCAGGCTTTCAATGGACCAGGTCGAACCAAGATTCGGTGCGATCATTGCCAACGACAGGGGCATACACGAGACAAATGCTACCAATTAGTCGGATATCCTCCCAACTAGGGAAAAGGAAAATATGGTCGTCAAGGCAACAAGGCACCAGCTACCTGGCCTAGCAATGGATCGAGTTCTTATGTCGCTGGAACTGAATCCATTGCTTCGTAGCCTTGCAACACCACTGAAACCTCTCCAATCAATGGGCTTACCATGCAGCAATATACACAGCTACTCTCTTTGTTGAGTGTAAGCAACAAATGCATCTGGTAATGACTTCTCTCCTATTTCTTGGATCTTAAATAGTGGTGCTTCCGACTACATGGTTACTTCAGACCTGAATTTTGTCACACACAACAACCTCACTAAACCAGTTTATCTACCCACTGGTGACATAATTCCAGCAAGCCAACAAGGCTCTGTTTCATTGGCTAAGGGGACTATCCTTCATAATGTGCTTTACATGCCACAATTCAAATGCAATTTATTGTCCGTTAGTAAGCTTACTACTCAATTAAAATGCATGGTATTATTCTTTCCAACTTTTTGTGTCCTCTAGGGTCTTGTTTCCAAGATGGTGATTGGAGTGGGTAAACTTCACCGTGGTCTGTACCACTTCAAGTTTGTCGATCAGACACCCACATCTACTCATTTGGCTATCTCTAAAGAGAATTGCACCACATGGCATAGGCGACTTGGCCATGCTTCCAACAATAGCATTTCTTCTATTCTTGGTGTTCAAACTAGCTCCCAAAACACTTGTTGTGATGCTTGCCACCATGCCAAACATGCATGGGTTCCATTTCCAATCAACACAACTTGTGTTTCTCAACCATTCAAGCTTCTTCACTGCGATACATGGGGAGGCTATCGAACTCCTTCACATTCTGGGGCTCATTTTTTTCTAACAATTGTAGATGATAACACCCGATGTACTTGGGTATATCTGTTACGAAATAAATCAAAGGCAGTCCCTTCCCTCATATATTTTTGCAACATGGTGCATAAACAATTCAATTGTTTAGTTCAAATGGTCAGATCAGACAATGGCGTTGAATTCATGTCACGGCAACTGCAAGAATACTTCCTTCACCATGGCATCTTACATCAAACCACTTGCATTGATACCCCCAGCAAAATGGTATAGCTGAACGCAAACATCGACATTTGCTGGAAGTAGCTCGTGCTTTGAAATTTCAGGCCTCACTACCTACTTCATTTTGGGGGGAATGTTTACTGACAACCACTTACATCATCGACCTTCTCTCCACATCGGTGTTATCTGGACGCTCACCAAGCACTATTTCATTCACCACCATCTTATGAACATTTACAGGTATTCGGGTACCTATGTTATGCTCAAGTCATCCCCGACCCCTTGATAAATTTGCAAGCAGGGCTGTTAAAGAACTCTTTGTTGGCTACCCACATGGCAAGAAAGGATACCGCACATTCGACCTAACCACTAGTCGTATATTTGTTTCTCGGGATGTAAGTTTCTATGAGCACATCTTCCCCTTCTCCCAAACTCAGAAAACCCAACTGTCCCCCATCATTCCTTCACCACAATCAAATGAGACCCACATTGATACTGCTCTCTAACCCACAAATGAAATCATTGCTGAATCCACTCAAAACTCAACCCCTCCAAGTCCTAATATCCATGATTCTGAACCCAACATTGCGCCTCTTTCACCCACAATGCAATAGACACCAACCATCACCACATGACCACAACGGTCTCACAAAGTCCCAGCCCGACTACAAGATTACATCTATTCCCTTCCACCATCCATCAATCCACCATCATCCTCTAACAATGCAACTAGTTCATTAGAGGTTGAACCCACTACATATGCTCAAGCAGCCTCTGACCCTTGATGGAAACAAGCAATGGATGATGAAATTACAATATTGGAAAAGAACAAGACTTGGACTCTTGTAGAACTACCACATGGCAAACGAGCTATTGGTTCAAAATGGATCTATCACATCAAATATCGTGTTGATCGCTCAATCGAGCGGTTCAAAGCACGTTTAGTAGCCAAAGGATACAACCAAGTGGAAGGTCTTGATTTTCATGACACATTTTCACCTGTAGCAAAACTAGTTATAGTACATTGCCTACTTGTAGTTGCCGTAGCCAAGAACTGGGACATTCACCAACTAGATGTCAATAATGCTTTCCTACACGGATATTGATGAAGAAGTCTACATGACTATTCCTCCCGGGTTTGCCAAACAAGTGACTGTCGAGTATGCAATTTGCAGAAATCTCTTTATGGGCTCAAACAAGCTTCTCATAGGTGGTTTCATAAATTCACCCAAGCACTTCTTTCCCTAGACTTCACTCAATCTATGACAGATTATTCATTGTTTACCAAACAAAATGACACTTCTTACACTGCTGCCATAGTTTATGTTGATGATGTTATAGTTGCTGGGAATGATCCCTTAGTCATTTCTTTTCTCAAAGCCTTTCTCAATGAGCACTTTGGAATCAAGGATATTGGACCACCCAGTTTTTTCTTGGATCTTGAGGTAACCCGCACTGATTTAGGCATATTTCTCAGTCAAGAAAAATATATTCGTGGGATACTTCAAGACACAGGGATGATAGACTTTAAGCCTGCACCAACACCCATGGAGTGTCAAAGACACTTCACTGACTCTTCCAGTCCTTCTCTGACTGATCCAACACAATATCGCCAGCTTGTTGGCCGACTAGTGTACCTCACTATCATTAGACCGGACCTCTGCTTTGCTGTCAACTGCTTAAGTCAGTTTCTGCATGACCCCAACACAGAACATCTCGATGTTGCTTTGCGTGTTGTTCGCTATCTCAAAGGCACTTCCTCTTTTGGCATCTTCATGGCAGCCCAGAATGA
Source organism: Nelumbo nucifera (assembly GCF_000365185.1). The sequence continues at coordinate 3,505,563 of NW_010729124.1, forward strand.
CCTCATTCTTCGAGGATTTTGTGACTCAGATTGGTCCAGCTGTCCACTAACACGACACTCCACTACAAGTTACATTACCATGCTTGGCAACTCTCCCATATCTTGGAAAACAAAGAAGCAACATACCGTTTCACACTCCTCTGCTGAAGCGGAGTATCGTGCAATGGCAGTCACAACCTCCGAACTCTTATGGCTCAAAAGACTCCTTGCTGAACTCACCATCTCTGTTAATTCCATACCTCTACATTGTGACAGTAAGACTGCCTTACACATCGCAACAAAACCAGTTTTTCACGAGCGTACAAAACACATCAAGATCGATTGCCACTTTGTTAGAGATCATGTCCAACAAGGAACCATTCATCCACAACATTTACCTAGCTACAATCAGTCGGTTGACTTGTTTACTAAAGCTCTTAACTCTGATCAATTTCATCACCTTTTATCCAAGTTGGACATTTGACTACTCCATGCTCCAACTTGAAGGGGGGTGTAGAGATATTACAACTGTAAGTTAGTTGTATAGCTGTCATCTGTTACAACGAACTCTAGGCTTAGGTGTCAACTGTTAGTCGATTACTCTTCTCCTCCAATTGTATTTATAAAGACCTCATTCAATGAAATCGGGACTTCATTCTTCTTCCCAATTGTTACTTTGTTTTCGCGTCTGAACCAGTTTTACACGTATTTTATGAATAACCTTAGCATATAAGGCATCATTTGAAGAATTAGAAGGAATTAATCACTTTTTTTTTTAATTGTTTATTTGGTAATACCCCCAAATTCTCCATAGGGCCGTTTGAGTAGTACTGCACTACACTTATAGCCCCTCCCCAACAAATTGGGTGGTAGTAGAATTCGAATCCCTGTCCCTGTTGGAGCTTTTACCAAACTAGCCATAAAGAACTTTCTCTTGGTTTTTTGTTTCCCTCTTACTTTTTTTCAAATTAAACAAATCCCAGGCCAAATGCAGTCTTAATTTGTTGCACTACACTTATACCCTTCTTCCCAAAATGATTAAAGTATTTAATGGCATATTTTTGGAATAGCATGATGAAATATTTTGTTTTTTTAAAGCACCACTTGAACCAATAGTAAGGTGACAAGTCACAGTTGAATCTCTAATATTATTAATAGTAGGTGATGGAGGGTGATTTGGCCAGCCAGTCAGTGTCAGCACCCAAAAAGTGGATATTAGCCCCTTGTACACCCCTCAGAGACTCCAAGTACCCTAAAACTCACCTGTCAAATTTCATCTCAATGCTCCATCATTTGCCCCTTGATTGGAAAAAGATTCCTTTTTTAATCATCCTCATTATTCAAGAACCATGATCCCATAAATCCCCTAGATGCAGACTTCTTCAGACCCATTTAACTCTACCAACGAGTCTAGAACCCTCGAAAACCTTACCCACCAAATTTCACTTAAAAAAAATCCATTCCAAGCCTTCAAACCAAGCAAGATTCTATTTCACAAGCTATCATTTATTTGCACAACTCTCTCATGATATAGCTTCAACACACCAACCCTCCCTAAGTAAATCTTGACCACCCAAAAGTTGTTTACCCTTGGATCAGAATATTCCCTTGTTACAACTTTTGTTAGAACCCCCTCCAAAACTTCAAAATAACTGGCACACCCCCTCACACATCTTCCTTCCTAGAATCCCCCCCAAGTTTACCTTGTTTAAACATTTTTACCCTTGAAAAACCATCAAAATACCCAAAATACCCCCCACACCCTTCTTCCCAGAAGCCCCCCAAATTTACCTCATCTAGACCTCTTTACCCCTGAAAACTATCAAAATACCCAAAATACCCCCACATATCTTTCTTCCCAAAATATCTCCAAATTTCCCTCATTTGCACCATTTTACCCTTGAAAACCCTCAAAACACCCAAAATGCACTCACAACACCTTCCCTCTCAAAATACCCCCAAACTCACATTTTGGACTACCTTACCCCTGAAGACTCTCAGAATACCCAAAATATCCCCATACACCTTCATAGCTAAAGTACCCCCAAACTTCCTTCTTTTGGACCTTTCTACCCCCATAAAAATAAAAAATGCCCAAACTACCCCTACTTGAACCCTATAAATAGGGGATGGTGGGGGGGAGCCCAGGTTCCCTTCTTAGGGGAGGCCCTTACTGTTTGAAAATTGACTAACACTACCCTTACTATTTCTGACAATTGACTAACTCTACCCTTACCATTAGATTCTGTTAATATTATGTCAAAACTCATAGGCATAGGACATGTAATTTTTTAAAAACCCAATTTAACCCTCCACCACCGACCTCGCCCTCTTTCATTTTACCCTCCACCTCCGACCTCTCCCTCTTTCACTGTAGATCTCTGATCTTTGATCTCTCCCATTTTCTCTCATTCTCTTCTCAAGAACTGCCAGAACTGCAAAGGTCGAATGCTATAGGGGAATTCCCCTCTTCCTTTTCCCTCTCGTTTTCTTCTCCGGAACCACTGGAACCGCCGGAGCTGCATAGGCCGGATGCTAACATTTTGTAACATTTTGCTCCTGCAAGTATTTCTCGACCATCTAAAACTCTGTTCAATTATTATGCCAATGAAATAAGTGAATACATATCCAACGAGATGTTTGTTGGGTTCTCTGCATCAAAGGACACTTTAGGAGAAGCACAGAGGATGTTAGCTTGGAGCTTTAATAATAAAGGATTTGACACTTTGCCTGACATAAATACAATGAAATTGCCAAGTTTTACGCCGCATCTTCCACATTTGCAGCCGTCATATTCTGTGGAAGCTATATTAGGAATCGCTGTTTCTTCTTTCACCGTTACAATTTTAATCTTTCTGGTTCTTATTTTATTGGTTTTGGCGAAGGAAGAGGAAAAGCGAAGAGGAGGACAACATTGAAGAATGGGAGCTCAAGTACTAGCCCCACTGGTTCTCCTTCCAAGAGCTTAACGAAGCAACAAATCAATTTTCAAAAGAAAATCTTCTAGGGTTCAGTCGTTTTCGCAAAGTATACAAAGGAACTCTACCCAACAACACAGAGGTTGCAATCAAATGCATCAACCATGATTCCAAGCAGGGATTGAGAGAGTTCATGGCCGAGATCTCAAGCATGGGCGGGCTGCAACACAAGAACTTAGTCCACATGAGAGGGTGGTGCAAGAAAGGCAACGAGTTGATGTTGGTCTACGATTACATGCCTAATGCAGCCTCAGCAGTTGGATCTTTGACAAGTCGAACCAATTGTTGGGGTGGGAGGGACGGCGAAGGGTGCTCGTCCATGTAGCAGAGGGCTTGAATTACCTGCATCATGGGTGGGACCAGGTGGTGCTGCACCGTGACATCAAGTCTAGCAATATATTGTCTTCTCTGTAACCACTGCTCTTCTCCGGAATCGCAGAGGTCGGTGGCCCTCTCGTTTTCTTCTCCAGAACCGCTGCAACTGCAGAGGTCAGCGCTCCTCTTGTTCTCTTCTTCGGAATTTCCGCAAATGCAGAGGTCGACACTCTGATTGTTCCACTGGTTACGACAGTTAAAGAGGTTGGGGAGCTTCGATTTTGCCTTTGGCCTTCGTTCTACTGGTTACGACAGTTAAGAGGATGAATACAAGGACTGGAGGCATCATCGTTTGAACAATGCCCAGTTTAGTGTTACCAGCCCTGTGGCTTTGTGAAGCCGTAGGGATAGTGTTGCAGTGGACTAATGTCTTTATGAAGCCTTCAAGAACAATGCCCAGTTTAGTGTTACTAGCCCTGTGGCTTCTTGCCGCATATGGGGACAATCCATATCTGAGTATCTCTCAGATCTGCAAGGAACCCATATCCGACCATTATCGGTGAAGAAAATGAGAGGGAGAGATAGAGATCCGAGTAATTTATAGTGGAGGGTAAAATAGTCTTTTTCATATTTTTGATAGACGTTAATGCTTAAGAAGAATTAGTGAATTGTTAGAAATAATAGGAGTAGTATTAGTTAATTTTTAAACAGTAAGAGTATACTTAGTCAATTAACTAAACCATAAGGATAGTTTAAGAAATTTAAACTAAGTCTCTTTCTTTTCTTACCCAAAAAAGGTCGAAGGGGGTACTCGACTTTGAGTCCTTCATCTTCCCTCCACTTCCCATACTGAAACAAGGAACAAAGTCAGAGTTCGCCAGCGAGAGGAGAAGCTTCCATAGGCGAATTCCGACACCCTCCGAAATCTCTCTCCAAATCAGAACCTCTCTGTCTCCCACCTAAAGTTTCTGTGACAACATTCTTGACGTGCACGGGGGCTTCCTTCTGAACCCTTCGGTTGGGTTGCCTCTAAGCCATTTGATGGAATTTCTACCCAATGATTCAGTCGCCCAGGTCATTCCAGGATTGAGGTAGTAGAGGATCACAACCTCCCCTTTCACTTGAATCAGTCCCAGAACCCAAAGGTGGGGAAGAGACGCCACCAGTTGTGCAATTGTCGCCATCTGATGAGCACAGGCTTCTAAGTCGCCTTAGACGCAGAGGTAGATTCTTCCCCTTGCTGTAATTATAGGAGCTTAGAATGAAAGAGTGAGAGGGGAAACTATTGTAGGCACGAGGTCTAAAGGGATTGGACACGAGCAACCTCACCCACCCCTCGCATTCTTTCATTCGAGTTTCAGCTTCCTCCTTGCTTTTTTGGTTCAAGCTTCAGGTCTATCTCTATTCACAACCAATGTAACTGGGGTCCCTTTGGACCTTCTCGAGTAATGGTTGGTTCCAATGAAGGGCTTGAAGAAGGGAAATCCCAGTAACGCCCCATTCATTGGATTCCAATCCGAATCTTGGGCTGTGAACGGAGAAGCTTGGATTTTGTCTGGTCCTGTAACCGGATTGAACAACATGTTTTTTATTCATTTGTTTGTTTTTCTTTGAACTCCCATTAAAAAATTTAGTGTCGGTAGAAAATAGTAATCCATGTGTTGTTGCTAGAGCTGCTGCTAAACCCAAAATAAGGTATAATAATAATAAGAGAATTGACAATGTGAGAAAACCTAGTGATTGCATGTCGAGTGTGTGTATTCTTGCACATTTACGAAGCTTGCCAGAGTTCGAGGAGGCCTCGAACTCAGTTTGCACTCATTGGAATGAGTTATTATGTTTGTTGAAACTCCCCTTCCCTCTCTTCTCCCCAGCTTACCCAGATTGCTTTATCCCGATAACACATAGGTCAAAATTATTCAATTTAACGGGAGTCCCATCACTCCCTTTTTCCTCTGCCATGATGGGTGGCGACTCCAATAATTTAGCCACGAAGTGGGTCATTTTCGGTGCCCACAGATTGGTAACTCCAGTAGGGAGTTCCTAGGAGTAGTGTGAATGCTATTTCCCTTTCTATTTTTAGTTGCGGTAATTTGTAGTGGTTTATCTTTTTCTAAATTCATAGTGGTTTATCATCAGTTGGTCACCAATTCTGGGTTTAGACAGTTGGGAATTTTGGGCTTTTGAAGTTTTGGGAATCTCCTCTATTTGCTCTTTTAAATTGTTGGACTGATGATAGTTTTCTAGGTGTTGGTTGGAGTTGTCTAAGGAAAATGCATGCTTATTGCTCTTTTTATTTTTGTGCCTTTGGAATTTGTTTTCAGCAGCAAGAAGAAGAAGAAGAAGAAGAAACGTGGGAGCCAAAAAGGAGTCACCTCTGGCTGCACCAGATTTAGTATTTATATGTTAGGGCAACTCAAGTCAAAAAATAAAAGAGGAAAAGACAAAAATGCCCCTACAACATATAGTATATATTCAATACTCCCCCTCAAGTTGGGGCATAGATGTCAATCATCCTCAATTTGTCACAAAGATCGTAATGTCGTAGTGAGCATAATCCTTTAGTAAGAACATCTGCAAGCTGTTCATCAGAGCTAATGTAGGGAGTGCACACTTGCCCCTTCTCAATTTTCTCTCTGATGAAATGTTTGGCAACCTCAATATGCTTGGTCTTATCATGGAGAACTGGGTTGGCTATGATGTTGAATGCAGCTTTATCACAATAGAATGACATAGGATCATCAAAAGGAAATCCTAATTCACTCAATAGGTTTTTGATCCACAGTAACTCTACAACTCCATGTGAGATAGCCCTATATTCTGCCTCCACACTTGACCTGGCCACCATACTCTGTTTTTTGCTTCTCCAAGTCACAAGGTTTCTACCAACAAAGGTACAATATCCGCTGGTGGATTTTCTATCATCCGCTGAGCCAGCCCAATCTGCATTTTTGGATACATCTACTCTCATGTGCCCATGTTTCTTAAAGAGTAAACCTGTCCTTGGGAATTTCTTCAAGTACCTAAGAACTCTGTATGCTGCTGCCTCTAGGTGTGCCTCCTTGGGTGCATGCATGAACTGACTGAGGACACCCACAACATATGCTATGTCAGGCCTAGTCATGGATAGGTAGAGAAGCTTTCCCACAAGTCTTTGGAACTACCTTGGATCTTTCAAGAACTCACCACTGCAATCCTTAAGTTTGTGATTTACATCTATAGGTGTGTTAGTTGGTTTAGCTCCTAGCTTCCCTGTACCCTTTAGGAGATCTAGGGTGTACTTCATTTGGGAAATGAAGATGCCTTACTGAGAGCTAGCAACCTCAATACCAAGGAAGTAGTGCAAGTGCCCCAGGTCCTTTACCTCAAACTGTGTAGCGAGGAATTTCTTTAATCTCTGAATCTCTGAGACCCAATCTCTAGTGATGACAATATCATCTAGATAAACAACCAAGGCTGTTGTTTTTCCTTGTTCCCTCTTTACAAAAAGTGTGTGATCAGATTGGCACTACTTAAACCCCATCTGTTGAACTGCCGGGTGAAACTTGCTTAACCAAGCTCTCAGAGATTGCTTTTGACCATACAAAGATTTATTCAATTTGCAGACTTTTTGTTCACTTCCTTTAGCACAAAAATCAGGGGATTGAGTCATATACATTTCCTCTTCCAAATCACTATTTAGGAAGGCATTCTTTATGTCAAGTTGGTGAAACTCCCAATCAAGATTTGCAACTAGAGATAGGAGAACCTAAATAGAGTTCATTTTTGCAACCGGAGCAAAAGTCTCGGCATAATCAATTCTATGCACTTGTGTGAAACCTTTTGCAACTAGCCGAGCCTTATGCCTTTCCACAGATCCATCTTTATAGAGAAGACCCATTTGCACCCTACAGGTTTCTTTCCCTTAGGAAGATCTACCAATTCCCATGTGCCATTTTTGTGAAGAGCATTGATCTTTTATTTCATTGCATCTATCCACTCAAGAACAAGTAAGGCCTTCACAACACTCTTGGGAAGGGGAACATTATCAATGGTAGATAGAAAAGCATGAAAATAAGATGAAACATTCTCATAGGACAAAAAATGAGATATAGGGTGGTGTGTGGTGCATGATCTGACACCCTTCCTTTTTGCAATAGGTTCAAGAACATCAATTGGAACAATAGTACCTAGGTGGGGTGTAGGATCCAATGCTTGAGATTCTGATGGCATTGGTGGAATGGTTTTTGGTGGCTCTATGGCGATTGAATTCTGTTGGCCTTGATTTTTGTAGTGCAATCTCCGAAAGACATGAAATGGAGGGGGATTAGGAATAGAAGGCAACGAAACTTGAGTCTGACTCTGTTTCTCCTCAACTCTACTCTCCCCTTGAGGAGAAATAGGAAAGTAGGGAACATCTTCAGAGAAAGAGACATCCATAAAGGAAAAGTATTTTTTAGACACAGGATCAAAACAAAGATAGCCTTTCTGAGCAAGGGGATAACCAAGAAAAATGCACACAATAGCTTTTGGATCAAGCTTACCATGAGTAGGAGAGAGATTATGAACAAAACACTTACATCCAAAGACCCGCACAGAGATAGGAAACAGATGAGCTTTAGGGAAAAGGAGTTGACGAGGGGACCTATATTATAATACTCGAGATGGTGTTCTATTGATGACATAGGCAACAGTCAGAACAACATCCACCCAAAATCTTTCTGCAACCCCATTTTGTTATGGGGTTCTGGCACATGAGCTCCTGTGTTGAGAGCCGTGAATGCATAGGATAAATCCAAGTGTAGTGAGAGAAGTCATTAACAAAAGAAATAAAATACTTGTAACCATACTCAATAGGAATATTAACAGGTCCCTACACATCTGAATACACAATGTGAAAAGGAAATTCTGATATTTTATTACATAAAGGGAATGAGATTCTACAATGTTTACTCAGTTGACACACTTGACACTAAAAATCACTAACAGACAAAGACTTAAACAACACTAGGAACAAAAACTTTAAAGACTTAAAAGACACATAACCCAAACAATGGTGCCACAAAATAATATGACTCTTACTCAACGAAGTCAAAGACTCTAAAACTGTAAGACTGACTTTGTTCTCCAACATGTAGAAACCATCCACCATGTTCCCTCTACCAATGTCCTTCCGGTAGCCAAATCCTAAAAACAAAAGAATGAGGAATAAAGGTTACTAAGCAATTCAATGTATGAGTAATACTTCTAATGGATAACAGATTAATAGGTAACTTGAGAACATGTAGGATATTAGATAAGGAGAGGCCTAAAGGTAGAGATATAGATCCTTGACCAGCAATGGAGGAAAAGGATCCATTTGATAGTCTCACTTTATCTCTCCTAGAAAGAAGAGAATATGTTTGAAACAAGGTTGACTTACCAGTCATGTGGTTGGATGCGTTGGAATCAATGATTCATGGGGATTCCAGGTTATCAGCAGACACATGGAAAGCTGAAGCAGAATTACCTGAAGAGGAGGCAAAAGAAGTAGAAGGTGTGGGTCCAGAGTTAGCTTTGTGGAGAGCCCTACCATATTGCTCTAAGTGGTCACAGAAGGAATTGATAATATCTTCCTTTGGGTCAGTAAAAGGGAGACAATCCTGAGAAGTACTCTGATGTTCATTAGATGCTAAGTGATCCAAATTAAACTTCTTCTAGTATGACTTATTGCTTGGTTATTGTATTGATTTCTTTCCCAATTCCTGTGCCCATTTTGGTTTTCTATTTAATTCTTAGTAGGTTTCACGGGTGTTCCTAGGTTTTTGGCAAAGAGTACACAACATTTTGTCTTTATCATCCATTTTTTTCTGATTTCCCCTTTTATCGGTGCCCCAGTGTTACCCCTTACAACAAGAGCAATAGTCCCCCCTCAAGAGGATTCATGGCAGACTTCCTACTCTCTTCAAACTGAACAAGTGCATAACCTCTTGGACAGATGGAAAATCCTTGCTGCCTAAAATCTGAACACGAATAGGTTCATACACAGGATTCAAACCCAGAAGGAAAGCGAACACCCTTTGTTGAGAAACAAACTTTTTATATGCTTTAGTATCCTTTTCACTTTCCCATTCAATGTTCTGGTACTAATCAAGTTCTTTCCAAACTGAAGTGAGGGCAGAATAATACGACGATAAGTTCCTTTCTCCCTGCTTACATGTCGAAGATTTTGCTTGTAGCTGATAAATCCTGGCATAGTGTCTCTATTCTAAGTATGTTGCCTTGGCTTGATCCCAAATTTCCTTTATTGTCTCAGCCCACATGAAATTTTGCTTGACAGATGGTAGCATTGAGGTCAAAAGCCAAGACATTATCATGCAATTTTCTTGGTCCCACTTATCATAATCAGCAGTACAAGCCTTAGGGTCCCTTAGTTTTCCCATTTATATATCCAACCTTAATGTACCACCAGTCATTCCTCCTTGATGTGAGGTGGTTCCCAAAGTTGCAGAATCTTCAAAATTCATCGGAGTCAAATGAAGGCAGTACACACAAGATTATTCAAGTCTTTTCCCATCTAAGCTAACACAAAAAACTGCTAGATCGGAGCATAGGCCTTGCTGTCACAGGTATTCACAGATTTGATAAGCCCCTTCTTAAGGCAATAAGAACTACATAAACACATTTAAGGAAGGCTGCTGCACTCTGTCAGTCGAACTAAGTCACTTATGACCTACAAAGGTTTCTTAAACATGAAGATTATTGGGTCTTCACACCCACAAAGAGGGACAAACTCCCTTTATACCATTCGGTCAAGGTTTCAACACCAAGAACAAAAAAAAAAAGATTTTGACTTTTGTCCTTATTCAGTCCAAGGGTTTCTATCGATTCCAGTGCAGAAGCAGGGAAACAAACACAAAATGAGAACACTGACCTCTTAAGGAATTTCAATCAGTCATCCACTGGTCTCTGGGTGCCGTACAAAACAATTGCAGTCCAAGAAACAGGGGTAGGAACTGGAATCGAACAGTCTTCAGATGAATCTCGCACCTGTCTCTTCCATTCGCAGTTTAGAGGAGCAAGGAAGATCTTCAAATAGTAGGAGAAAATTTACAGAGCATTGTCTCGCTCTGATACCATGTTTTCAGCAAGGAGAAGAGAAGAAGAAGAAAACGTGAGTCGTCACCTTTGGCAGCACCAGATTTAGTATTTATTTGCTAGGGTGACCCAAGACAAAAAAAAAAAAAAAGATAAAAGAAGAAAAGACAAAAATGCCCCTGTAGCATATAGTACATATTTCAATAGAATTAATGCATATAATGTGATTGTTCAGTAGAATGATTTCTATTACCATGCTTATGTTGATAACAAAATTGTGTGCTAATGGTTAGCTCAAACTAAATATCAATTTAGTCATGGAATTTGAATTCTTTTTGGAGATTTTTCTTCTTTATTTGAATCTCATTGTGAATCAAGTTTTCTCCCAAGGCATTCATGTAAAATGCTATCTCATGCTGATTTGGGTAGCGTTTAAAAAACCCACTTTGTGACAAACTCACAATGTGTTAAGCAAACCTTGAATGTGGCATTTGTCATTTATCTTTGAAGTAATTAAGCATTGGCCTAAGTTAATCATTTCTTCCTTGGATTTTACCAAGAAGCTATAATTTCACATGGGTTTGGGTTGTTTAGTGGTAGGAGGTCACTTTTTCATCTCTTCAAACAGTTCCAGTTGCGGAAGATTTAGTTTAAAGTTCAGGTTCGAGCAAAAAGCCTAAAGGTCATAATTTCACTTCATAGGGAGGCCCATTGTTGATTGTTTCGTTTACTATGTTAGGATTAGAGTCTTGGGCCCACATGCAGTTTAACCACTTGGCCCACTTGCAGTCCAGTCGGTTAGCTGGGTTGTTACACCACAACTACCTATGTTTGTAATTATAAATACTTGTTAAAGCTCAATACAGAAAACAGAGTTTTCCGTTCTCGGTGCCGCCTTACCTTGTATCAAAGGGGTAAAGACCGATCTCATTCAAGTTGTAAGGATTGTCATGGTGTCAGGAACCAGCGTCAACTCCATGGCTGCCCAGTTCTTGGATCTTAGCTCCCAGTATTTTCAGCATGCCTCAGACAATCTGGGAATGGTTTTAGTATTCTATTTGTTCATCGGAGAAAATTACCCAATATGGCAGCAAGGGATGAGAACAAAACTTTGAGCGAAGAATAAGATATGTTTTGTCAACGGATCATTGCCCCGACCAACAAGATTATTGTCGGAAGAAGGTGCTCGGTCCAAATGCAACGCGATGGTTGCTTCTTGGATCTTCAACTCTATTTCAAAGGAACTTTATGACAGTGTCACTTTCATTGAGTTTGCATCAAAAATTTGGTCAGAATTACAGGACGATTTTCTTAGAAAAATATTCCTTGAATACACTAACTCAAGCATGATTTGGCAATGCTCAATCAAGTGGATCTTATGGTAATAACCTTCTTCACCAAATTAAACACTAATTCATGTAAACAGTCACTAGCTTGCTTGAGTGTTCTTGTGGAGGCGCAACCAAAAGCTTCATTGCTAAACAAGAAAAGGAATGACTCTATCAATTCCCGATGGGGCTCAATGACTTGTACAACACCATATGCTCAAATATACTTGGATTTGAACCCTTGCCATCCTTGAATAAGGCTTATGCTCTAATCTTTCAAGAAGAACACCACCTAGTGATGTATACTTTGAAATGATCTGCACCAGAAACAGTGACCATGTCTATCTCCTCTCAACAAGGGCCTCGTTCAAATGCCATGGGACCAAACCAACAATCAAGATCAAAGTATTATTGTGAACACTGCAAATGCAACGGCCACACCAAGGATCACTGCTACGAATTGGTAGGATATCCACCCGGCTAGGATAAATCTCGTTCAATTCAGTGGAACGAGAAAGGGAACCAACGATAAAGCTCATGTGCAATTTCAGAAACCACAGATCATGTTCCTAGCAGGACTCCTTCTCGCAATTTTTCATTATTTGGCATTTCTCTTCAACAATATAATCAACTTCTCTCCCTCATGAACAAAGAATCAACTAATGCTATATTTGCCAATGTTGCCGATAAGACCACCTCCGATGTTAAGTGGATAGTTGACAGTGGTGCTTCAGATCATATGATCTTGTCACCATGTCATTTTATTGATCACACCACCACAGATATTGCTAAACCAGTTCAACTACCAAATGGACTATTGGTTCCAGCCATGATGCAAGGATCAATATCCTTAGGATCTTTGATTATTCCTGATGTGCTCTACATACTATATTTTTCTTGCAATCTCATATCTCCTAGTCGACTAACACAACAATGCTATGATTTTCTCTTCTTCATCTTGCATTATCCAGGACTTAGCCTGCAAGACGGTGATTGGGGTGGGGAGTTTGTGTGATGGACTCTACCGATTCCCATTCACAAAGACTCAACACTCATTTGTTCACATCACTTCCACCCTAAATTCCACAACATGGTACCATTGCCTGGGACATGCATCTCGCAAATGCATGTCACTCATTTCTGGGATACCTCTTGTCTCTTCAGAGCATTGTTGTGACGCTTGCCATAGAGCCAAGCAAACTCAGCTACCATTTCCTATCAGCCAATCCAAGTCTTCTTAGCCATTTCAATTAGTCCATTGCGACATATGGGGAGGCTATAAGATACCATCTCATAGTGGAGCCCGATACTTTCTCACATTGGTCGATGACATTAGAAAATTTACTTGGGTTTATCTGGTTTGTAATAAATCAGATCCTATATCTTTTCTACTTTTATTTTGTGCAATGGTCCCTCGGTAGTTCGGATACACCAAGTTCTTTGTTCAGATAATAGGTCTGAATTCCGTTCACGTCCCTTGCAAGAGCTTTTCATTAAATAAGGGATTGAATTTCACACGCCTCAGCAAAATGGCGTTGTTGAACGGAAGCAACTTACTAGAAGTTGCCAAATAACTCCGCTTCCATGCCAACAAGCCTATATCATTTTGGGGTGTTTACAAACCACAGTTTATATTACCAACCACTTATTGACCCCTTTGCTCTTGTTGAACGGAAGCATCACCACTTACTAGAAGTTGCCAAATAACTCTGCTTCCATGCCGACAAGCTTATATCATTTTGGGGTGTGTTTACAAACCACGGTTTATATTACCAACCACTTGTTGACCCCTTTGCTCTGAAACAAGTGTCACCCTATGAAGTCTTGTTCAAAAAACCACCTTGTTATGATCACATGAAATCTTTTGGGTGTCTATGCTATCCACAATTTCACCCCAGACCTCATGATAAATTTGCTAGTAGAGCCATTCGACGTACGGCCCGGCATGGCACAATAGTCCATGGGTCTTGCGAGGCCCGACACAATGGTTCGTGTCGTGCTGGGCACGACCCGTAACATAGCCTGTCACAGGCAGGCACAGCACAGCCCGCTAGGCCCGTAGCGGGCCGCGCTCGGCCTATCCAAAAAATAGCAGTTGCCCCCTCCCCCCCCCAACGGCTAGTTTCATCCTTTTGGGGGTTTTTTACATAAATACCCCCTAACATCTATAAATAGTTATATAGGGAGGGTATTTATGTATTTTGCTTATGGAGGGGAGAAAAATGATGCAAATTCCCCCCAACAACTATTATATAATGATGAAGGGTGATTTGGCATGACCTAATAAGAAGGGGACATGTAGACGCGACCTGCTCGAGGGGTGACAACTCAGCCAAACAAACCCATTTCGCAACATTCGGAGCTCGGGTATCCAATCAATTTGTCATAAAAAACCACCTCGGTGTGGAGACACCTCGACACCCAATACAGTTTGGGAATAAAGAATTGAAGTGCCAACTCGAAGCTAATGAGTCGAAACGCCACATAACCGACTCCAAAGGCCTCCCCAACAGACCCCGAATTTCTCAAGATCACGATGAGAACTCGTCCTGGCTCCGCCTGAATCGGAGGTAAACGATAAACCATATCAACATATTACTCTCCTTCAAAAACGAAACAAACCTTATTTGCACAGCCCAGAGATCCTAGAGCTCTTTCGTAAGGCCCACGACTACTCCATTATATAAGGACAAGAAACCTCAAGGCAAAGGTACGCATGATTATTTTACTCACTAGCATTCAAGGACTCAAGATTCAACTCGCATTTATAGTAAAAGTACTAACTTAAGCATCGGGGTGACCTCACCAGGTCAGCTACCCCGGGTTCTTTGATCTACTATTTTTTAGATCGGTCCAGCTCACCACCCAACCAGAGTTCAGGTCGTCTTCCAGCTAAGAGTATATAGATCGCACACCATCAATTGGCGCCGTCTGTGGGAATCGATCAAAAGGTCATCCCAACCTCAGTCATAGTTTTATCTATCCCAATGGACTCTTCCAGCAACACCGGAAAAAGCATTGAGATGAACGTTAACGGGGGGCAGGATCAGCAATCAACCTTCCCCCAAGGCCCTACGGTATGCATTGGCCAGTTCACTATTCCTCTTACCGTGTCCGGAGTCCCATCACTGTCTGTGCCGTAGGGCGCTACGCAAGTGAGCATCCTGCTTCCCCCAATGGGCGCGACTTTCTCCGAGCCATCTATGGTCCCTCCTAGAATTGGGCACTTCCAATTCCATGAGCTTGTTAAGTGCGTCCGGGCAATATAGATCCAGATACAGCAGGTCCAACAATTTCAGCAGTACTATCTCTACCAGTAGTATCAGCACCAGTTCCCACCATTGTAGCAACAGCCGGTTCCACCTCGGCACACAGGACTGCGCCAGGGCCAGAACCCGAATCGACCTAGAACCAACTAGAACGTCAACTGATCCCCTCATTGGGGTGAGGGGACCTCGCAAGTACCGATTCCTCCCAGGGGTTCGGTCTTGCCCCGTGGGAGGAGAAACGGTCAGCACACTCCTCCAGTCTCGCAGGGAAATTTTAGGATCAGGTCCGAGGATGGTCAGCTCAATAGGACCAATCCACCTCGGCTCTCCCAGTAGGAAAATGATGACTCGCAAGGACATAATAACCAGTGGAGTTCGGGGCGTGAACTCGAGGTAGGACCCCCCGTCCCTCGCGATAGCCTGTACGAACCTTACAACCAGGAGAACCTAGCGAGATGGAACCAGGATCCACCTCGTGATAATGCTGAAGTACCAGACCAGACTAAAGTTAGCGGCACCAATGTCGAGCCGATGAAGAAGCAACAGCGGCGACGTCGCAAGACACGCCACCCCTCGGCTAGGAACAGCTCGCTGGTGAAGCCAGACTAGCAAGTAGAGCAAGCCAAAGAAAAGGAAGAAGTAAGCTCAGTGGCTATGAAGACTGCGCCTCCACTACTTTGCCGCTCATCCCCATTATCTCCCGAGCTCTTGGCAACTCTGATGCCGAAAGATTTCAAGGTGCCCCCCGTTAGACAAATATGACGGGTCATTCGACCCTAATGACCATGTGAATTCTTTCTAGTCTCAGATGCACCTAGCTGGGGCTAATGATTCCTGCATGTGTGTGGCCTTCTCCACTACGTTTAGGGGGTAGTCTGAACTTTGTATCGGAACCTTGTGCCGGGCTCCATCAAAAACTGGTCCCAATTTGCCGACCTATTTATTGCGCACTTCATTACCAGTAAGAAGTGCCCAAAGTCGCAAGAAAGCCTTCTGAACGTGGTTCAGAGGGAAGGAAAATCAATTCGAAGCTATATAAAGCGCTTCAACGATACTTGCTTGCAGATACCAGACCTCGATCCAGCGGTGTGACTTATTGCGGCAAAGAAAGGAATTACCCATAAAGAGTTCAAGTGGCACATGGTAGCTAACAAACCGAAAGATATCACCGAATTCCTTAGGTTGGCAAATCAGTTCATCGGTATCGAGGAGGAAATCAACCAAAAGATCGATAATGTACCGCCGGAAAAGAGGAAGAGAGAAAATGAAGGAACGAGCAATGGTGGGCAGAAAAGAAAGAAAAGCAAGTCCCCGAGCAGGGGAAGAATCAAGTCAAGAAGTCGGTCCCCCTCGCGCACCCGCAAGTCAGGTCGGCGCTCTAGGATCCCACCAGTGGAGAATTGCAGAAATCTCCGCGATGAGATCGAGGAACTTGTCTGCCGCGGGTACCTGAAGAACTTCATATTGAGAGAAGAGAGGGGACAAGCAGACTGATAGGCAGATCGACAGGGGGACCAGAGGAGGAATGACCCCGAGGTCAGTAGGCAAAATGAACAACCACCGTGACAGTTGCCAGAGGAAAGACCAGCCCGTGGGGTAATTAACATGATCACCAGCGGGTCCATCATTGCCGGGTGCACATCGGCAGCTGGGAGGACCTCGTTCTACGAACTGAAGAACATAGAGGAAAACCCGCCAAAGCGACCTCGGCTTGAAGAACCAATATACTTCAAGGAGGACGATGCGCGCAGGATCCAGTACCCTCACGTTGATGCCCTAGTAGTGAAGGTAAGAATTAATGACTTCGAGGTAAAATGCATCTTGGTAGACTCAGGCAGCTTAGCATATATACTCTTCAAGGAGACCTTCAACAAACTACAGTTATAGCAGAGTGACCTGAAACTGGCGGATACACCTTTGATAGGGTTCAGCAGCGAAGAGGTCAGCCCTCTTGGTCGAATCACACTACCCGTGGAAGTCGGCACGTGGCCAAACATCGTGCGATTCGAGCACACATTCCTTGTAGTCGCAACTCCCTCCCCCTACAACGTCATAGTAAGTCGGCCTATCATGCATGTTTTACATGCGATAGTATCCACTTACTATTTAGCGATGAAATTCCCAACTGACTATGGAATGGGAATAGTGCGAGGTGACTAGCTCGAATCCCGCAAGTGCTACGTGGCTGCCTTGAAAGGGAAAGCAAAGCTAGTAGAGGATGTTGAGCTTGAGCGATTGATGGAGTATCCTGACGAACGAGCTGCCCCGAAAGAAGAGACGGTCCACATATCAGTCTCTTTCGTCGATCCAGTCAAGATCCTTCAGATTGGTGCCTCGATCAACGAACTACTCTGAACCCAACTAGTAAGTTTCTTACTTAAAAATTTAGATATTTTTGCTTGGTCCGCGATAGAAATGCCCAGAATTGATCCAAAAATTATAACTCACAAACTTAATACCGACCCTTTAGTCAGGCCAATAAGGCAGAAGAAACGCAATCTCGCCCTGGAACGTTGGAGGGTAGTCGATGAAGAGGTTGGGAAGCTCCTCGCGGCAGACTTCGTCAGGGAAGTCCATTACTCGAGTTGGGTGGCTAACCCGGTTCTAGTTAAAAAAACCAATGGCAAGTGGCGCATGTGCATTGGCTACACCGACCTGAACAGAGCCTACCCAAAAGATTGCTTCCCGCTACCCAAGATCGACCGCCTAGTGGACGTGACCTTAGGGCATGAGTTGCTGAGCTTCCTGGTCGCCTATTCCGGTTACAACCAGATTAGGATGGATCCTGCTGACGAAGAGAATACCACTTTCATAACTGAGCTCGAGTTATATTGTTACAAGGTCATGCCCTTCGGATTGAAAAATGCTGGGGCAACATTTGAGCGCCTTGTAAATAAGATTTTTCAGCCGTTAATCGGCAATAAAGTAGAATGTTATGTTGATGACATAGTCGTGAAGACCCAATTTTCAAATTCTTTGTTGAATGATTTAAAAGATGTTTTTCAAATTTTACGAAGATATAACATGAAGTTGAATCTGAATAAATGCGTCTTCGGAGTCACTTCGGGTAAATTTCTAGGCTATATAGTCAACCGACGTGGAATTGAGGCCAACCTGGACAAAATAAAAGCAATTTTAGATATGAAACCACCCTAGAAAATAAAAGAGGTCCAGAGGCTAACGGGTCGGATGGCCGCTCTGAGCCGCTTCATGTGCAATCGAAAGATCGGTGCTTACCCTTTTTTAAAGATATAAAAAAGCGTAAGGACTTCGAATGGACTGAAGAATGCCAACTCACTTTTGACGAGCTGAAAAGATAGTTAGGTACCGCCCCAATTTTAACTCGACCCGAAGAAGGGACGTGTTAAAGCTATACCTCTCTACGAGCGATGAAGTGGTTAGTTCGGTACTGATCAAAGAAGTGGTTAGTTCGGTACCCATCTACTATGTTCGCAAAATTTTGTAGGATGCAGAAACTAGATATTCGGAGATTGAGAAATTAGCATACGCACTAATCATAGCAGCCCGAAAACTTCACTTGTACTTCCAGGCCCATACTATTGTCGTTCTCACCAACAAACCCCTGAGGCAGATTCTGCTCAAGCCCGAGGTGTCTGGGAGATTAACGAAGTGGTCCATCGAGCAGAGTGAATACAATATCCGGTATGAGCCTCGGCCAGTAGTCAAAGCTTAAGTCTTGGCCAATTTTGTAGCAGAGTGCACGTTCAACACAGTGACCCCCAAGTTGACTGAGCTCACTCACACGACGGGAACTTCAACCAATGCGACACCAGTTTCAATCAAAGTGGAACCGACCTGGGATGAGGAGCCCTAGATCCTCCACGTCGACGACTAGTCCAACCAGTAGGGAAGCGGTGCAGGACTTATATTGTACGGCCCAAAAGAGGTGAAGCTGGAGTACGCTCTGTGGTTTGGATTCGAGGCATCGAACAAGGAGGCAAAATATGAAGCACTGGTCATCGGTCTAACCTTAGCAAAGGAAATGAAAGAAAAGCACCTCATCGTATGTAGTGACTCACAACTAGTGGTTAACCAAGTCACTGGTGAGTACGAAGCCCGTGACCCCACTATGGCAGCTTACTTGGACAAAGTTAGAGAGATCCTACGCAACTTCATCTCCTACTTTATCAAACAAATTCCGAGGTCCGAGAACACTGAGGCCGATGCCTTGTCACGACTAGTTAGCACGAGCAGCAACTGAAGGGATGAGAGATCCATCATATGGATGGCCAAACCGTGCAGGTAGGTTAGGCGAAATTTCAAAAATTTCCTCTCCCCTCATCTAGGAATCGCATTACCTGTTTTAGAAAATCTGCATTTTCATGGATCAATCTTGAACCCTAAATCGAACCAGATCTGAAAACAGATGCAGGAGAGGGGTATACTTGATACGGAGAAACAATATCTCCCAATGGAGGTGTTCACGCCCAAGGTAGGAACCAAAGACTACTCCCGCTGAAGATGGCGCAGTGTAGGATGGAGCAGAATCAGCAGTGTTCTTCCAAAGAACCAGATCCTTCACAAGAATCAGTTGGACGGCACGTGAGCACGACTTCCAATCAGCCCTTTCATAAAGGACTGATATGAAGATCCAATCTTGACCACTCCTACTGTCGTGGAGATGCACTGGCAATGGCGGCGGCGGTAGGAAGGAGGCGGCAGGGAGACATCAGCGCAGTCTTACTGGAAGTTGTTTTCTCTCTTCTGTAATCTCTTCTCTATAGGTGAGAATGTGATCTTCTAAAGGTTGCCACCCCTTCCTCCTTTTGTTACCTTAAAGGGATCAGCTCCTAATCCCATTAGGAGTTGCTGATCCAAATCATATTTGGATCTGAATTCCCCTTAAGTGATAAGGATAGACCCTTATCTTATCTGTAGATTAGATCAGCCCTCTCCTAATCTCATTAGGAGGTTTCCAGATCTGAATCTGTATTCAGATTTGGACTCTCTAAGTGGATAGGGTTAAGACCCTATCCTATCTGCTAATCTAATCTCAGATCCGCCNAGGTTTCCAGATCTGAATCTGTATTCAGATTTGGACTCTCTAAGTGGATAGGGTTAAGACCCTATCCTATCTGCTAATCTAATCTCAGATCCGCCCCCTTCTTTAACTGATCAAATCAGCCCAGTTCGAAATGAGCTTTAGGCCCAATTAATATGTGCTCACTAAGCCTTCCAAACTGCTGCCCAGTTGGGCTTCCTTGTATGGCATGGGACCCATGCATTGATCTACACATCAACCACAAGGGTTCGGCCCAGCCTTTGTTACAAGGCCTAGCCGAATTCACTAGAAAGCCCAATGAACCCCCTAAGCCCATCACATGGACTCTATGGGCCCAACACTTACACTAAGTGGTCCCTGCGCCAAACCACCTTATAACAACCAGGGACTATGGGCAGATGCAAGATTAGCCCATCAGGTATTA
>NW_010729124.1:3526258-3560486 GCF_000365185.1 Nelumbo nucifera
TGTCTGACAAAGGGGCTGATCATGTCACTATGATCACCCACTCAGATGAATTCTCGGACTGTCCCAACATACCTAGGTTTTGACCCCCTCTAAGGATCTCACTGATTGGCATATCAAAGATAGCCCAATCCGACACCTAGTGTAGTATCATAATCGAGTCTAGGGGTCAGGTGTAACTTTTCAGTTTTGCCCATTAATCTCCAAGGTCCAGGGCAATACTGGAAATCTGGTCCGATTCAGGGTTTCATGTAAACCTACACTGCATGTACCTCAGGTCTTACCCTGGCAGCTGAGACAGGCCACCCCAACACTTGGCAGAACATCAGTGTCAGCCTTAGTAGGATAAATCTCCCCAGACTTATCCAACGGCTGTGAACATTCTAAACTAACATGAGTCTCATAAGTGTCCAGTTTAAGGTATTATACAGAAACACACCACAAGAACATGAATCAAATATGTACTTTATTCATTTACAATAAATGTCATAATGTACATCATTCTGATTAGAGCTAAGGGCATACAACTGTCTAACAGCAACACCATGCGAACTGTGTACATTGTGGACTTTCCTCAGCCCCACTCGCAAGTTATCTGCTACACGGGACCCTACCTGCGGAACACAATACAACTCGGAGGGTAGAGCGCTAGTCAGCCAAGTACGTCCTCATAGATGGACAGCTGTACAGAATATCCTTCACGCTCCCTTACCTGCGCTACTTGCGACCCTCAGAGGCTGAGCATGTACTTTGCGATAGCCATGAAAGCTTGTGCGGTGGACACTTGGGGGGCATAGCCCTCGCACAGAAAGTGATGCGGCAAAGCTATTATTGGCCCACGATAAAGGTAGATGCACTCGAGCTCGTCAAAAAGTGTGACAAGTGCCAGAGGCATGCCAACATCCACCAGCAACCTACTGCTGATTTGAAATACCTCACCAGCCCGTGGCCCTTTGCGCAGCGGGGAATCGACATCTTTGGTCCTTTCCGCCAACAACAGGGCAGAGGAGGTTCTTGGTTATAGCAGTATATTATTTTACAAAGTTGGTGGAAGTCGAACCCTTGGTAACGATCATAGCCCGCAACATACATAATTTCTTCCAAAAAAACATAGTATGCTGCTTCAGACTACCTTGAGTGCTGATATCCGACAATGGGAAGTAGTTCGAAGATGTTAAGTTTCAAAATTGGTGCTTCGAGATGGGGATTCAACAAAACTTTGCCTCAGTGGCACATCCCCAGGCAAACGGGCAAGCAGAAGTAACTAACAGGGCGATACTTCGCGGATTGAAAGCTCGCTTAGCTCGAGCCAAGGGATTGTGGGTGGACGAGCTGCCTAGTGTCCTTTGGGCTTACTAAACTACTATTAAGACCGCCACAGGTGAAATCCCTTTCAACCTCACATATGGCACAAAAGCGGTGATACCGGCGGAAATCAAGGTACCCACATTATGATTGGAGGCTTACGATGAGGAAGCGAATGGTGATGAGCTCCGTACCAACCTGGACCTGGTAGAGGAGGTACGAGACCTGGCCTACATTTGGACCGCAGCCTACCAACAAAGAGTAGCTCGGTACTATAACGCTCGGGTCAGAAAATGATAGTTCCGTGTCGGCGACCTGGTTCTTCGGAAAGTTATGGTACCTAAGCCCGACGTAGGTAAGCTTGGACCAAACTGGGAAGGCCCGTACCGTGTAAAACGGATATTCGGGGAAGGCACATATGAGCTCGAGACTTTGGAAGGGAGGCAGATACCACGAGCATGGAATATCGATAACCTAAGAAGGTATTACTTATGATCCCATGACTTCAGGGCAAAATCTCTCTAAGTCTATTTGAATACCGAACTAGTTGAAAAAGACGATTGACTGGAGAGAGGACTGCGAGTCACTTGCGGGAGCCTATGGGCTTTGGTGCCGAACTAACAAAAGACCTCGGCACTATGATAAGTCCTAGTCGCTTCTTCGGCATAGGCAGACAAGTGCTACTCGCCTATGAGGCATAAACAACTCAGGTACAAACCTTACGGTGTCTATCCACCTCGGCGTACAACAACGTAAGGTTAATCCCACCTGGAGTCCAGCTCATTAGCTTGGCACTAAGGGATAACCAACACTTAAGCAAGTGAGTAGCCCATGCGTAGACAACTCGGCGTACAACGATAAGAGGTTATTCCTACTCGGAGTCTAGCTCGTTAGCTCGACACTTTGAGGTAACCAACACTTAGAAAAATTTTACTCAAAATTGATTTTGTTGTACTTACACACATGAAAATTTTTGAAGTATTGTGTTTCATTAACAAAAGTTCCAAGTACAAAAAAAAAACTACTACAATCGAGCTCGGAGGCCCGGGATATACATTGTATATAGGGGGGTCTAAGAAAAGAGGCACATCTAAGCAACAGATCTGCCAGAATCCCCTCCAACTGGTAGGTCGGTTTCCATGTGGTCCTCCACGTCGTCTCGGCCTGCCTCCCCCGGTGGCCTCGCCTCGAGAATTTCATCATCACTTTCCCCTTCGGAGTAGTCGGGTTCCTCGTCAGCCTCATTCGCCTTCTCAGGAGTGATGGTGGACATGGAAATAGATCTGAAGTCGAGCTTGGGGAACTTTCGCCACATCAGCCACTTGCAAAGCTTGAAGCCCGACCGATACGAGCTAAAGCCATACTCGACCTAGAGTTTGTGAAACTCAGGGGACTCCTTGAACTCCTCGACGACAGGATCTCTCTCTTGAACCCGCGCCTCTTGGATGGTGGTGTCGAAGATCTTGGTGCGCTCCTTGATCATCACTTCGAGATTCTCGTTCTCCCGGAAGAGAGCCTCCTTCTCCCCTTTGAGCTTCTTCTTCTCATCCATTAGCACAAGGATCAACTCCTCCTGGCTCCGAGTTCCTTTCTTGGCTCGAAGAACCTCACCCCAAGCTAAATTCAGCTCGTGGTAAAGCTTCCAAGCATTTTCTTCGGCCTCCCAAGCTCGCTTCAAGCGGATCTCGGACTAGTAGACGAGTGTGTGGATAGCGGAGTTCACCTAGCAAATAGAAAGCAAGCGTAAGTACCATTAACAGAAGAATAAGAAAGTAAACAAAGGGGCAGGTTACTCACCACCATATAGTAACACGACATCCTTGCTCTTCCCCCGAGTTGACTCGTTGGCATGTCAGCCCATTCCACAACCTCTGTAGGAAACACGACATCCTTGCTCTTAAGAAGCCCGGGCCGCGGAGTCATTATGCTCTCCTTCGCTGAAGGGGGCTAAGGCTCGGGCACTAGAGTACCCTCTGGCTCACGAGGTGGGGCCCCCTCATCCTGGTCCTCGTCCAGGTCGACAAATGGAGGCTGGGGGCAAACCTCCTCCCCCGGAAACTCGGCCGAGATCGGCTCTGGCACAGCGACCTCGGGTTGGGCAGGAACCAAAGAACCAGCCTCCTTTCGATGGGACCTCTTTGAGGCCTTTCTCTTCTTTCCCTTCTGAACACTCCTCAGAAGGTTAGCAGTGTCAACACCCGTCATAGCTTCTGCAAGAGAGAAGAAAAAGAATTACCCACAAAGTAAGTGCAAAAAGGAAAAAGTAAAGGTGATGTGTGTGCCGAGGTGGAGGCCTACCAGGAGGACTCAGCCCAGCTCGTACAAGCTTTTCTTCAGCCAGGAAATCTTTCATTTCAAGGTCGAGGTCCCTCCAAGAATTAATGGCCACCCTAGTCTCAGCATCCAGCCTCACCCCGGGGTCCTTAATGGCCACTCGCCAGTGAGTCAGGAATGGCCATCCCTCAAGATTTCGAACAAAGAAATACTTCCTCTTCCGGGCCGATACTTTGTTCGGGTTACCGGACAGAACCTTGAACCCAGGGCGAGGATAGATATAATAGCTCTACCGGGTGTCCCCGTGCAGGCAAGAAGAGTTCTTCTTGATGGAGCAAATCGAACTAAAGATATCTAGGGTAAGAGGTCGATTATACTCGTGGAAAAGTGGGATCGTACCAACAATGGTTTGGATGGAGTTTAGGTGTAACTGGTCAATAGTGATGTTGAAAAACTTAATGATTTCTATGATGAAAGGGTGGAGCGGGAAGCGCAACCCAACTACGAGCTGCTCCTCAAAAACCGCAAGCTCGTGATGACCGTGAACCCAAGGGTATTGACCCAAAGGGATACTGAAGACAAGGGTGTTGGGGAGACGATAACGAGCTACCAAGGACAACAATATGTCCGAGGTCATCGTGGAAAGACCGAAGTTGTCCGGATCCTGACCTCGAGAAGAAGATGGGACCCCCTCTCCGGAGGTCGGTCGCTCTACCTAAGGTTCGGGTTCCTCAAGTTGAGATGGCCCGACGTTAGGTAAAGGCATTTCCCCTAAAAGGTGTAAAGAGGAGCTCTCTAGCGAAGAGCTGGCTTCACTAGCGGGAGTCGATGACCGCACCTCGGCACCCTTGGACTCACTAGAATCGCTAAGTAATTTATCTATGCTAGCACTAGACATATTGGACAGGAAAAGGAAAGTTGAACAACTAATGAAGGAAGACGAACTCACCAAAAAGACGACAACGACCTCGGACACAAAGGGAAGAATGGCGAGCTGAAGGACTTTGATGCGATCTCAAGAGAGCTCAATTACAAGATTTATGGCAAAGGTAATGGGCCCTTTGGCCCTCTATTTATAGTCCACCACATCCGGAAATCAACAACTGAGACCTGTACGATCCAATGGCTCCCATGAAAACCGGTTGCACGCTACCCGAGGACGAAATCGGTTGAGACGCAACCTGTACGATCCAATGTCCGTGCGTGCCCGAGACGCGACCTGAGTAATTTTGTGGTTGAGCAAAATGGTTAAACAAGCCCAACCAATGGTTCGCCCGCCAAAGTGACTAGACTTCGTGCCAAATCCACCTGGACTCGTCATGAACTCCCCGGACCGGGTTAGGACCCCTGGTACGAGGAGTAGCGGGGAATTGATGAGGGGTGATTTGGCACGACCTAGTAAGAAGGGGACACATAGACGCGACCTGCTCGAGGATTGACAACTCAGCCAAATGAACCCATTTTGCAATATTCGGAGCTCGGGTATCCAGTCACCTCGTCCTATAAAACCACCTTGGTGTGGAGACACCTTGACACCCAATACAGTTTGGGAATAAAGAATCAAAGTGCCAGCTTGGAGCTAATGAGCCAAAATGCCACATAACCGACTCCAAAGGCCTCCCCAATAGACCCCGAATTTCTCGAGATCACGATGTGAACTCATCCTGGCTCCGCTTGAATTGGAGGTAAACGATAAACCTTGTCAACATATTACTCTCTTAAAAAATGGAACAAACCTTATCTACATAGCCCGGAGATCCCAGAGCTCTTTCGTAAGGCCCATGACTAATCCATTATATAAGGACAAGAAACCTCAAGGCAAAGGTACGCGTGATTATTTTACTCACTAGCATTCAAGCACTCAAGATTCAGCGCTTATTTATAGTAAAAGTATTGACTTAAGCATCAAAGCGACCTTGCCGGGTCAGCTACCTCGAGTTCTCTGATCTATTATTCTGCAGATCGGTCCAGCTCGCTGCCCAACCAGAGTTCGGGTTATCTTCCAGCTAGGAGTGTTTAGATCGCGCACCATCATATAACAACTAGTTTAGGGGGGCTTTTTGGGTAATGCCATAAATAACTTTATAGTAACCAAAATACCCCTCCCAACAACTAAAAAACAATTAGTTTTTAGGGTATTTTGGGAAATTGAATTATTTTCAATTCCTATAAATAGCCCTATCCTCCACCATTCTTGTCATCACACCAATTCAACAATCAACATTCAACAATTTTCTTATTAAGTTATTCTCTTAATCTCTTCAGTCTTCCTTCCCTCTCTCAGTCTCTCATACATTCTCTACAATCTGAGTGAACTCTGATAGTCTCAATGTCTCATAGTCTGATTGGTTGATTGTCTAATTCTCCAAGTTAGCAATTTGGGAGGCTTGGAACTTTGGACGTTGTCACGTTGAAAGGCTTTAACTATTGAAATCAAGTTGGGATTCTGAATCGGCAATCCGGGCCAAGTCCAATTAAATTAATTTTATGCTGTTAGAATTTGAAAAAAAAATGGCTGACTCTTCCTAAAACTCCAAGTTTAGTAGCCCAATTTGGAGAATATTTAAAATAGAGGATGTTGAGGGGAAGGGGAGAAGAGTAGTTTGCCAAAAATGTAGAAAAGATTTTAACTATTGTAGCATGGGTGGTACTAGCCATTTGACCAGACATTTTCTCACACATGAGAAGGAAGAAGAAATAACCCACAATTTAAATGAATTTTTGAAATAATGGAAAATATATTTTAAAAATATTGGGAGAAGTTAGAGAACATTTCTCGTTGCCATTCCGCCATGGCATGTGATCTGTGATCTACTAACCCCCCTACGGTGTCTACAGGCTACAGTTCCATTAGAGTCTTGTTTAGTTGTTTTAGTGCAGGACCTACAGGTGTAGGTACCACTGTACCAGGGTTGGCTAGATGCAGTGATGAATCATCATGCAGAATATAGATTACAACTTTACAATTACAAGACAAAGGAGGGCATGATACTACTACATACACCGGATATTTCACTTTTCACCTGAAGTAGATGAAGAAAGTGTGTGTGAATGCTTTCACCATAATGGTTAATGTATATGTAAATTTTGTTTAAATTGTAAATTTTAAAAAATAACCCACAATTTTTTTTTCAAATTATTGTAAATTTTGTTTTAATTTTATTTAATTTATTTGCTATTAATGTAATTTTGTATTTTTGATTTGTAACTATATTGTATTTTTTATATTTTATTAATTTATTCCACTTTCATATTTCATTCATCCAAGTATGAAGTATGAAGTATCCAACCATTGTATATTTCATAATTTCAATATTTGTATGCTTTGCTTTGTAATTTGTGTCATTATTCATTCAAATTTAAATGAAATGAAATTCCTATTTGAATTGTTTTATACTTTTATTTATTTTTTTTGGGTAATTGTAAATTCGTTATTATTCATATCCTAATATCCATTCAGTCTAGCCCGGTTCGGCCTAGGCCCAAGGCCCAAGCCCACGGCACGGCCTACAGCCCGGCTCGGCCCAGGCTCGCGGCATGGCACGGGCCCGCACGGGCTTGGGCCGTGGGCTGTGTCGGGCCAAACCCTAGAATTTTCACCAGGGAGGGCAACGCTTTACACCTCTAGATGTGCCTTTATAGGATATCCCTATGGCCAAAAGGGATACAAATTATATAACCTTGAGCCACACCAACTATTTACTGCATGAGACATCATCTTTTATGAGTCTCAATTCCCTCTCAAGAACCAACAACCTCCCATCACCATCCTTGAACCATACCTTTTCCCATCTCCTAACCTCACATTTGACAATATAGTTGTTCCGCCACCTCTAGAAACTGAGCTCCAGTTCACTATCATGAAACCATTTGACCAAACATAGCCCATTTCACTACCTTGTCCATTATCCATTGATCCTCAACGCATAACTAGCAGTCAACCATCTGCTGCACTGCTTAATACTATTAAACATTCAGCATGATACCATAGGCGCATTGTCCCGGCCCAACCGTTCAACCAAGCGCCCCACCCACCTCCAAGACTACGTCATTAACCTACCACCTTCTTTGGCACATCAGTCCACTTCTATTTACAAGACCCAGGCTGTCTCTCCATAGATAAAATCTGAACCAATCACATTTACTCAAGTCAATAGTGATCCCCAATGGCATCAAGCCATGATTGATGAAATCTCAACCTTAGAGTACAACAATACTTGGATTCTTATGGACTTACCTTTAGGAAAGCGACCAATTGGTTCAAAATGGATCTATAAAATCAAATACAAAGCGGATGACTCCATCGAGAGGTTCAAAGCTCGTCTTGTTGCCAAGGGCTATACCTAGGTTAATGGATTGGATTACAATGACACTTTTGCCCCAGTAGCGAAATTAGTTACAGTACAGTATCTCTTGGCAATGGCTGGAATAAAAAAATTAGGAAATTTATCAATTCAATGTTAACAATGCTTTTTTACATGGTGAACTTCAATGACCATCCCTCTATTGTCTTAAACAAGTCTCCCACATGTGGTTTGAAAAATTTACTCAAGCTCTTCTCTCTTTGGGCTTCAAGCAATCTCATGCCGATTATTCTCTCTTTACATTGATATCGAGTGACTCCTTCATAACTGCACTAGTCTATGTTAATGACATTCTCATTGTTGGAAACGATTCTATATGCATCACAACTCTCAAGAAGATCATGGATAACAAGTTTAAAATCAAAGATCTTGGCCCCCTAAAATATTTTTTGGGCCTTGCAGTCCACCGTTCTGTTGAGGGCATCTTTCTCAGTCAATATAAATACATAGCTGATATTCTTCTTGATACTGGGATGCAAGACTGAAAACTTTCACCAAAACCCATGGAGGCCCAATGCCATTTGGTTGAAACCTCTAGCTCCATCCTATCTGATCCATCACCATATCGAAGACTGGTGGGCCGCTTAGTTTACCTCAATCACCAGGCCCGACCTCTCATTTGTTGTAAATTGCCTTAGTCAACACATGCATGAACTTCGTCAAGAGCACCTTGATGCTGCCTTATGTGTTGTTTGGTATCTCAAAGGCACTACATTGCATGACATATCCCTTTCGAGCAACAGTAGTCTTGTTCTCAATGGGTACACTGATTTTGACTGGGCTAGTTGTCCTGTCACCCAATGCTCAACCACTGGCTACATTACCTTACTCAACTCGTCTCCTCTATCTTGGAAAACCAAGAAGTAGCCGATTGTTTCTCGCTCCTCGGCAGAGGTGGAATACCGGGCAATGACCGTTGTCACAACTGAATTAGTTTGGCTTTGACGTCTCTTAGTTGATCTCACTATTCAACTTTCGTCATCTACGCAACTACATTGTGACAGCAAGGCAGCACTTCACATAGCAGCCAATCCAATTTTTCATGAAAGAACGAAACACATTGAAATTGACTATCACTTCATTCATGAACAAGTGCAAAATGGCTCTTATGGACTCATCACTTATTGTGTTCTTCTCAACCAGCTCATCTTCTCACAAAGGCTCTTCCCGCAAAAAAAAAAAAATCACCATCTCCACTCTAAGTTGAGCATTTTGATGCCTTTTGATGCTCCAACTTGTAGGGGGTGTTAGGATTAAAGTCTTGGGCCCACGTGCAATTTAACCACTTAGCCCACTTTCAGTCCAATTGGTTAGCTAGGTTGTTACACCGCAACCGCCTATGTTTGTAATTATAAATACTTGTTAAAGCTAAATACAGAAAACAAAGTTTTTCGTTCTCGGTGCTGCCTTACATACTATGAGGTAGTGGGCGGAAGCTATGCTCTCATTGTTAAATAGGACTGATCCATTCTTATAGGTGGTCTGATTTGTTTCTCCGTAAACAATTGTCATCCTATGATAGGTAGGAGGATTGGTTTGTTGTTTCATTTTTCAAGAATCTATACCTTTAGGCTGCATTTGGAAAAGGTGTAAAACATCAGCAGTGTAAAAATGCACTAATGACGTTTTACACTAAACCTTAAATATGTATGACCGTTGTATTTTGAAATCGATGTAAAAAGTTGTTTAAGTTTTACATCAATAAAATCGATGTAGTTTTCACATTAATTCTCGATGTAAAACTTTAAATGTGATGAGGTTTTACATTTATCATCGATGTAAAACTACACTATCTAAATGCACGAAAAACTGAACCGGAGTATAATTTTATGTCGATAATGATTATACTTGTTTACCAAATGCATACAAAAGCAAACCGATGTAAATTTTACATCGGTTCTCGATTTACATCGCATCCAAATACAGCCTTAAGAGAAGAAACCGACCACTTAGAGGGAGGATTAGTTTGAAGTAAATTAAATCTGGGTTGGTCCATTGCAGCAATTTAGGTTGTTTGGTTTGAAGTCGGACCTAGTGCGGAATTATTAGTCCATCACTCCCTAGATGTACCCGCCTTCTAAAAGACTTATTCCGAGCTTTGGTTGCTCCTTGCCTCAACCTTAAACTCGTAAGAAATAGATTCAGTTTTAAGCGGGAACTACTTAAGAATATTCATAGTCTGCTCATTGATACAAGAGCATAGTTATATATAATAGGTCTGTCCCTCACGACCTAGAGATTTGCCTTTAGAAACTAGAACTGTTGAATGCTCCTGTAGGATGATTCAATTGAAATGAATTAAAAAAAAAATGGTGATAAAAGAAGAAGGATTACAAGGCAAAAGTCCAAATCAAATAAAAAGAAATCAAAGTTGCCAGTTGGAGTGACTTCAGCCTTAATTTAGAACACTTAGGGTCTTCAGGCACAATTTTCAGACTTAAACTAACATAGTCTTTTCCCTCTGCTTCATTTCAAAAGTGAATGACCCAGCTCGTAGCTTGTTTATTGTCTTAATGATTCTAGTGTTCTCGAGCTTGATGACCCTCATGTTGACTTTAGCCCTTTTTGATGACCCAATTCGTAGTAGTTTGAGTAGACGTCCAAGAAAGGGTTCATTGTATCCTTTGGTTGGATTGGGTGCATGTGATACCAAGATGGTTTTGGTTAATTGTCTTTAAGTTGTTTTGGTATGGATAGTCTCATGATATTGGTTCAGCTTTTCATTTCTAAGCTCACTCTTTAACTCCAATCCATCAAGTGGTTTCAATTCATCTTCAAGTTTACTTGTGTCTAGTTAATCCCATGGCCACATCAGTCCCACCATTTCTTCACGTAGAAGTGACTCCAGGTCGACCTTAATTTTGCATTTGAAGGTCATTGGCTAGCTTAAATCTATTATTTCTAAATTGCTCAAATTAGAATAATCTCTCTTAGGTTGCTCATAATGCATTAGTTTTGACCCACTAATGTAGTACGGTAGTCCCGGTCCCTGGGATGGTAGGCTCCCTGCTCGGTGGAGCAGTATGATGGTCCTTTGGTGTTTGGCCCTCCATGGGCTCCCTTCCAGACTCGACCCAACCGGGTTCCCCTCCTCATCGGCTGCCCAAGTCGCCTCTTGGGCCTTTGCTCGAAGGGCATCCTTCTCGAAAGTCTTTCTTTTCATTCTCAGTATCTTCGCGAAGAACTCAGCAATGTTTACATTCAGCCATATCTTTTCCTACAAGGAAAATACGAGGTTAGCCAAAGTGTCAAGATAAATGATGTATAATAAAAAAAGTGACCTAGGCGTTGTGACGATGACCTACCTGGAGGACTGAACCCGACGCGGATCAACATTTCCTTAGCTAGAAATTCATCGATTAGGGACTTCTGAGCAACTAGAACTTGCACCGTCTTCCGTAGGCACTTGTCCAGGTCAGACTCCCCGATGTTCCTAATACTCTACCTCCACTCTATATTGAGAGGCCACCCACCATCATTGGCCAAGAAGAAAAATTTCTTCTTCCAAGCAGTCACTTTAGAAGGTAAGTCGTTTAGCAGCCTACAGCCAGATCGGTAGGGTAGATAGAAGTAGTATTGCTCATCGGCCATTTTTTTTTTCATTTCAGAGGTTTCTAGGTTCAAGAGGAATTCGAAAATGGTGGTAGAAGGAGATGGTCCAGACCAGAGTTCTAATAGAATTTGGGGTGAGTTGACCAAGGGTGACCCCGTAATAATTGAGAACCTTAGGGATGAATGGGTGAAGGGGGAACCTGAGCCCTATCACCAAGGCCTCCTAAAATACACAAATCTCGTTCTTCCTATGGTTCTAGGGGAATTGGTCATCACTAGGAAGTATGAGGTCGAACTCGTCCGGAATTATAGAGAGGTGAGCTAAGCTCGTAAGCTCAATGGGACCAAACTTTGACCTTGTCTGGGGTTGCCTGTGAGAGGTCAAGGCCCCTTTGTGGGAACCCTACCATTCCAACGCCGAGGACCCTTCCTTGGCATGGGTGCCCCTCCAATCCTCTCCCTTAGATGAACCACCTGACATAATGAAATTAAAAGAAAGGAGAAAAAGGAAGCATAGAGGATCGAACTGAGGAAGGGTGATTAAAACTGACTTGACTGGATGAGAACACCGAGTTGCTCGATGCTTCAGGTGCTCCAAATTCACTCAGAATTCTCAACATGTGCAAGTGGATCCCCCAATGGGGACCTATTTATAGTTAGGTAAGCCGATCTATGGACGATTGAGATTGGAACGATCCGACAACCAAGAGACTGCGACAGTTTATATTCTGAGGCCAAATCAGTTGAGTGTGTTTTTGACATCCATGCGGCTTAATTTTTGCTTGACGTATGCATGTTCTTGGGACGTGACCTGTTAGACGGTCCAGCACAAACCGGATTGGTCCGACCTTGAACCGGTGGTCTCTTGAAGACCCTATGACAAAACTCTGACCGGATTCACCTTAGATCAGACTACTCCCTCTTCGAGTTCGTCGACCTCGATCTCGGGAGTGGGGGGCAATTGATGGAGGGTGATTTGGCCGGCTTGTCACGAAGTGACATGTGGCATGTCGAATCGTTTGAGACACCTCGGCTCCATGTGGGATGTGTGACCCGACCTAGGATAATTCCGGTCGTCCACTCGAAATGGATAATTCCGGTCTCTGTACAACTCGAAGAAATTAGATGAGGATCCCCATCAACGTGGAAGAGACACACCCCAAAGATAATGGGCCGGTAAGACCCAACGTCCCTAGATATCTTGGACCCGAAATTTGGACCCCGAAGCCTATAAAAGGGACTCGATCATCCTTTACAAGGTATGCACAACTAAGTGCAAACCAGCTCTCATTCTCTTGCTCTCTGCTTTCAACTAGTTTGGCTGACTTAAGCATGGAAGTACTCACCTCGGGTCTAATTAAGCATAAAAGGGACTCGACCTCAACACGCTTCGTTTGAGCTATCCTCCAGCAGAGAAGCAGGCGAATCTGTGCATCATTAGTAAGTACATCTTATGAAATGTTAATTAACTAATAAAAAGTAAAAAATGTCTTTTGCATAATTGATTGAAAATTTAATTTAACTTACAGTAAATATTCAAAATGCATATTGCAATATAGTTGGACTTATATTTTGTATAACCATTTAAACTAATAGTTAATAATAGTAATTATGGATTTGGTACATATTCAAAATGCACCGTGCAATATAGTTGGATTTTTATTTTGTAAAACAATTTAAACTAATAGTTAATAATAATAATAATAATTATGGAGTTCATACATCTTGGATTTTTATTTTGTAAAACAATTTAAACTAATAATTAATACTAGTAATTATGGAGTTTGATACATCTAGACCTACACAAGGGAATGGAAACATAAAACTTCACAGATCAGGGTTCCATCCAACTAAGGTTTAAAATTTCGATACGATATGGGGTGTATCGTATTGTATATTTAAAAAATAGATACAGGAAATGCATGGAAATCGAGTGTTTTGTCTTTTTTTAAGTGTATGAGACCCGTATCGGGCATATCGGTAGCGTATCAGTATCGGGCATATCGGTAGCGTATCAACAAAAAAGATACGACCAAACAAAAAATAAATAAATAAAGGGGGAAAGCAAAATTTTTTTCCCGAAAATAAGCCTTCTTTCACCCCCAAATGACTCTAAAACTCCAAAACTCATTCCTAGAGTACTAGATTTGCAAAAAATTGTAAGAAACAAGTGTGATTCATTAATTTTTTTTGAAGAGTTTTTTAACTTTGAAAAATATGGAAAAATAGTTTTTTTTTCAATTTTCTATAATACCTTGTGATTTCTTTTTTTTTTCTTAAATGTTTAAATTTATGTTGATCTACATTTCTTACTTTCAAAATCACAATTTTTATTTGTTATCAGTAGATTTATGAAAATTTCATGAAGATAATTGGGGAAAATATAAATTAACAAAAAATTTGAAAATGTATTTTTTCTCTGCCTATAAATACTAAATATGTTTTTGATCTATGGATTTATCTATCATATCCATAGAGCAATTGAAATTTCTTCTTTAATAATTTTTTTATATTTTTAGAATTAAAAAATAATTAATTAATTATATTTTATTATTTGATCACAATGATTGAATATATTATAATTCTATGGATGATCTATCATATCCACAAAGCAATTGAAATTTCTTCTTTCATAACTATTTTTTGAATATATTATATAATATTTATTTATTTTTTATAATTTTTGGAAATAAATAATTATTAATTATATTTTCACTTAGAAGTTGTGCCAATGCATGTTTTATGGTTTGATAGGAGAGTTGGGTTTTTCCCATCCCGTAAAATATTAAAACTTTAGAATTATAATTTATAAATTATAGTTAAGCATAGGATTTTTAATGAAATTATAATTAACTACAATATAGTTCTTCATAAAACCATTAAAATATATTAATTTATAGTTAAGCATATTGATATATGTTTATGATTTATTAAAGTATTTATATTGTTTCCAAGCATATCTATGTATATCTTAGTTTTTCTCCGATACACATGCGTATCCAAGGCATATCCCGACGTCTCTTAAAATTGCCTTTCCAATACACTTGGTGTTTCCAAAACTTTGAACCTTGCATCCAACAACCACCAAATTGAAGTGGCTCAACCCACATCAAGTTGTGACTATTAATATTGTTGTGGGTCCTTATACAATTAGCTAACCAATTGGTTGTAGTGATACAGAGAAGAAAATCTGTTAATGTTCAAGCTAGAGCTCAATAAAAATAGGGACAAAATTAGAACATTTTTTGATAGAAGCCAGGAGGTGCTCCACAAGATGGGGGTAGCACGACCCACAAATCATTCAAACAAATAAAATCTAAAGCCCATGGGAGATTACAAAGGTTTAGGGATGTAGCAATTGAAGGAAAAGACATAGCTTCACTTGCGAGCTGGTTAGCCACTTGGTTTGCTTCACTAAAAACATGTCTGTACCAAACTCCATGCTCAAACTCAAACTGATCCTTCATCCACAAGCAGTCACGAACTACGTTCCTAAAGATACATTGAGGGGTGACCTGGCCATTGAGACAGGAGATGACAAGCTTTGAGTCCCCTATTATGTTCGGAAGATCCCTGAAATTTAAAGCCAAATTATGAACCTCCCACGTTGCTCATGCTTCAGCAGCATTTTTTGTAGTGAATCCAAGAGAGTATCCTTTATAGTCCACAATTTTCCGAAAGTGGTTTCTTGCAATGGCGGCCATCGAGCACATCCCGTCACTCAAACAAGAAGCATCAAAGTTTATTTTCATGGTTCACGTAATAAACTTCCAACTTTTATCTGAATTCTCATTTAGAGAAAAGAACTCTTTTACAGCTCTATCCAAAATTATTTATTTAGGGAGGGAACGAACTATTTGTGAAAGTTTTTTGATTTCTGTTCTTCCAGATGTGTCATAGTTCCATAACCATGCTTTTCTCAAGATCATCTTTCTTCATGAGCTTTGCCCACTAATCAAAGGAGGGGTCAAATCATTTGGACTGAAAAAAATTCTGATTTAATAATGATCAAATCTGTTTTGTTTCACCATAATTTTTAAATATATGGTCAACATCCTCCTCTTTCATTTTTTATAAAATATTAAACATCATAAAACACCTGAATAAAGGATGTTAAGTGGGGCTATCCAATAAATAGAAATAGTTTTTTTTTTGGGAGAAGTACCAATCAGCCCAGATCAGAATTTACTAGGCCCAAAGTATAGGGGAATGTATCCTGACCGTGAATTCCGTACTTTTACCTAATAATTTGGGGGGGCGGTGGGGGGAAGGAGGATATGCAAGGACCTGTACAAGCAGTTTGTTTTGGACCTGAATTCTGGTATTAGTTAATAATGCTATATGCTACATTTTGACTAAAAATGGGCGCTGATTTATCACGTACGAATAGGGAAGCGAGTTGGGTAGGCTAGGCCTAGTTTATCGTCTACCCATGCCCAAATCTAGGAATTAGACCTAAGGCCCAAGCCCAGACCAAACTTGAGGTTAAACCCAATATGTCCAACCAGGGTCTAGCCCACAACGAAATTTAATGCAATTCAATTGGGCTTGTGCTTGGGATGGGTTGGGTGCTGATTTATCAGGTACAAATCATGGTGTAAGTCGGGTGAGCTAAGCTAGGTCTGTAATCAACCCAAGCCCAACCCTAAGAATTGGGCATAATGTGTTGAAAATTGTTCTATGAGACAGTAGCAAATTTGAGTTGTGAGACAGTAGCAAAATTGAGAGAGACGAATAATTGTTGAAGAAACCTCTCATGAGACAGTAGCAAATCGAATTGTGCATGTGTGTTGTGCAGTAGCAAGTCTCCATACTCTCCTCTTATATTTCTAGGGAGTGTAAATAAACTCATATTTAAAAACTCAAAACAAGTTCAGTAATTTTCTTATTTGTGATAAGTTAAAAACTGCTTTTTATAAGAGAAAAAGAGACAGCATCTCCACCCCGTAACACATCCCCGCCGTGTATTGGGAACATCTCCCAATGATGTACCAGAGCCGATGATGTCATCATTGGGAGATGCTCTCAATACATGGCGGGGATGTGCTGTGGGGCGTTTTGGGGAGGGACGTTGTGAGGCGGAGATGTGAACTCAAAGAAAAAACTATTTTCTAAAATATGTGTACAGATATGCTTTTCATGTAATTGATCAATCAAACCCCATTAGATTTAATCTATAACGAGATTAAGATTCAACATAATGCCCATCCCTATACCCATCCCAAAGTTAAACCTGAACTGTCCAACTTGGGTCTAGCCTGCACTGAAATTTGGTTCATTTGAATTGGGCTCAAGTTTATATTGGGTTTAGGTTGGTCAATCAGCTCACTTTGAAATTTGACATATATGTGCGTATACATATATGCAAATTTGTATATACATAGGCACATATGTATCTTTATATGTATGCTTATATGAATGCGTATAAGAGGGTCAGGCTTGGATTGGGCTTAGGTACATACAAAATTTGCATTTGCATTTGTATTAAGGTATTGCACTCTACACATTTGCATTTGTACTCCTTCCAAACTGGGCTTAGGTACATATTTACATTTGCACACTTCCTAAATGGAGCCAAGCCTTCAACTAAAAGGCTTGAGGACCAAAAGTCCAAGCACAGACTGTGTAAAATTGTGAATTGATGAATACACATCTGCGTCCTACATATGGCGCCCCACAAGTGCCCCACAGCACATCCCTTCAACTAAAAGACTTGAGGACCAAAAGTCCAAGCACAGACTGTGTAAAATTGTGAATTGATGAATACACATCTGCGTCCTACATATGGCGCCCCACAAGTGCCCCACAGCACATCCCATCCCTGTATTGAGACTTGAGAGTATCTCCTAATCGCAAGTACGGTACTACGGTAGATGTATACACGTTGGGAATTGGGATATACTATAGGGCACTAGTGGGGGAGACGAGATCTGCTCTTTGCAGGCACATCTCACCATGCATTGGGAACATCTCCTGTACTTATACATTATTATTCATGGAGATATTCTCAATGCAGGGTGACATGTGCCTGTGAGGTAGGTGCGTAGCGCCCTGTGTGAGGAGCAGATCACAATTACTAGTGGTAGTGGGGCGTATGTGTGAACTCCAGATTTAGCTGCCCAAGTTGCACATCTAGATACGAATTTTGCCAGGTGGCAAGATTTCCCAGACTTCCCTAGTCCCTGTCTTTACGGTTAAGGCTCAGTTGGGAAAAGCACAAAGCAAAACCTTGCACGTATTTCTAAACTGAGCGAACCTGAAATGCGGAATTCCGCATTTGCCTTGTATAATTCGTGGTGATTAAACAGACAAGGAAAGAAAATAAACAGAAGATAATTACGACTGTGTAGATTAATCTCGAAAATGGTTTACAAAAGAACAACAGAGGAGATAAAATTGTGGGAAAAAAACTGTTTATGGATATTAATTAAAGAAGAGCCACACGCAAATTTCTCAAAGGTAATCGCCTCCTTCCTAGCATTGTTCATACATGGACTAATCTGAGTCCAAAAAATTTCAATTTACTAACAGATGTTCTCCTGTTAACAAATAAATAATGACGAACGCATTCTCAAGACTCAACCCAGAACGAACGACACATTCTCAGACGAAGAATTTTAGAAACAAAAAGAAGAAAACAAAAAAATAAATACAAAAGGTCAAGGAAAAAAAGGGTTTTCAATTGACAAGAAAACGAAAAAAAAGGAACACCAAAGCGTGTCCCGTCACGCAAAAGAAAGCCTTCTACGGTTCTACCTTTTTCGTTTTTGGTTATTTCTCTCGTCTTCTGCCACTTTTCCTGTATCTATCTAGCCATGGACGATATCAGAGCACATGTTCTTGATCCAACGAAGCCCCCTCCTCAAAGACTCCTTAACCTTCCCTTCGACAGCGTAGCCCTTGTACTTGGCGACCCGCTTTCGTCTCTTCAGCTCAGCATCATAAAAGCTCAACGATTTCGTTGCAGGTGTGCTTCTATTCACATTATTATTATTATTAACATTAGTGGTGGTGGCGGATGGTGGTGGTGGGGGTGGTGATGGATCGGACGACTGAGGCTGAGACACGTATACCTGGTTCTGACTGTAGACATTGCCCTTCACGATCTCGATCTTCCGGTCGCTCCCGTGTGGCCGGTAAGTCGACCGGAAGCCTTCCATCCCCACCGGCGAACGGAAGAATGTAATGACGAAGAGAAGTCGGCCAAGTTTCAGGTTAAAAGACTAGGGTTTTTATTATTACGAAGGGGAGGAGGGAGACTAGTACAATAGTACTGCGATCTGATATTGTTTTGGGGTTGGGGGGTTT
This sequence comes from Nelumbo nucifera, assembly GCF_000365185.1. The sequence continues at coordinate 3,545,059 of NW_010729124.1, forward strand.
GATTTGAAGAGGATACATCGGAAGCTAAAGAAGGCGAAGGGAGAAATTTCAGATGTAACGATAATTAGACTTTCCATTTTGCGTGCATGGAATTGGACGTCGGACGAGGGACGACCCTCGAAAGTCGAAATTCCCCTCTCTCTCCGAATTTCTAGGTTTTTCAAATTTGTACCGAAATTCAGGCAAGTTTACGGTGTATTGGCTTTGACTTTCTGTCGGGAGCGTATTGACCGTTCAGTTGTCTCCGATATTACATCTCAATCTGATTTGATGAGATCAACCGTCTGATCATATTGGAATCACCTGATGGAAAGAGTCTCCGAATAAAGTAAAGTTCATCAGATTGGTATCCACATGGATCTGATCCTATGAAATCACACGGGCATGATGAAGCCAGCATGTGGAATGGATGTTGATATACGGTGATTTGGCCCGATCTAATAATAGAGGGACACGTGGACACGACCTAACTGACAGAACGACAGCTCATCCCGACATACCCAAGTCTGAGACAGATCCAGCTCGGATAACTGAACCACCTTGGGACAAGCCCACCTCAGACATTTCACCATACCTCTCTCTGTGGACGGGATCCCCACTCTCAATGTATTTCAAGTTCTTGCACCGGTGAATGCCCCACTTCCTCTAACGGTGGGAGCAACGTTCGCCGAACCTTATGTCATCCCCCCGGCGGTTGGACAGAATCAATTGGACGACCTGGTGCACTGCATTCGGGCCATGCAAGCTCAAATGCAATAGGTCCAGCAGTTTCAACTGTATTAGCAACAAGTCCTGCACCACGTCTATCAGTAGCAGTACCACCAGCAGTTTCCCCCATTGCCGCAGAATCAGCAAACTCAGCAGCCGGTTCCACCTTGGCATTCGGCCACACAACAAGTCAAGCATCGCTGCCAGAGAAAGTGCCCTCCTCGCCGGGGAGAGACCTCCCAAGTCTAGAACCCTCACGGGAGCCAGGTTTCGTCCCGTGGCAGGAGGGAGAGACAGGTTACTCCTCCTGCCTCCCAACAGGTGAATAGGTCGGGAGATACCTAGCCTGCCAAGGCCGTATAACCTTGGCCCTCCCAGTTCGAAGTTCCTTTGGCAGAAAACCGATTCGGAGTTCTGGCTGCGGATTCTAGACTAGGCCCCTTAGTTCACAATAGCCGCCGCCAGCAGTCTGAGTAGCTCCCTGCAAGAACAGTGCTTGATAACACTGAAGCCAATAGCACTAACGCGGAGCCAGTGAAGAAGCAACAGAAGCGGCGTCACAAGGCTCGCCGAGCTGCAGCCCAAAGCCAGCCCGACCAGCCCAAAGCCAATAGCACTAACCTTGGCCCTCCCACTCCTCTCTGTTCCATCTCCCCTATCTCTTGAGCTCCTAGCAGTTCCAATGCCCAAGGACTTCAAAGTACCTCCCCTAGACAAGTATGACAGGTCATTTGATCCAAATGACCACGTAGATTCATTTCATTCGCAGATGCACCTAGCCGGGGCAGATGAACCCTACGTGTGTGTGGCTTTCTCCACCACCTTTAAAGGAGTAGCTCGCACATGGTATAGAAACCTTGCACCCGGGACAATTAAGAGTTGGGTGCAGTTCGTGCAGATTTTTACCTCGCACTTCATCACAAGCAAGAGGTGCCCAAGGTCCCAAGAAAGCCTGCTCGGCATAGTCCAGAGGGAGGGAGAATCTATCCGATGTTACTAAGTTCCTCAAGCTCGACCAATTCATCGAAACAGAGGAAGAGATGAACCAGAAGAGCGAGAATCTACCAGAGAAGAGGAAAAGAGAAGGTGAGACCTCAACTAACGGGGACAAAAAAGAGGAAGAAGGGTGAGCCAGCTCGAGGAGGAGGAAAACCGGATCAGCCTTTCCGAGCTCCTCCAGTTGACGAAGTGGGCCATTGAACTCAGCAAGTACGACATCCAGTACGAGCCCCGGATAGCAATCAAGGCCCAAAGCCTTAGTTGACTTCATCGCGGAATGTACCTTCAGCACTGTGGTTCCTGAACCGATTAAGCCCGAGCACAGAGGAGAAGCTTCCACCAGTGCGGCACCTCCCCCGGTCAGAGCAACGCCAACCTGGGAGGAGGAGCCCTAGATCCTCCATGTGGACGGCTTGTCAAATCAGCAAGGTAGCGGAGTTGGTATCATTTTATACGGGCCAAGCGGGTGAAGCTAGAGTATGTGCATCGCTTCGAGTTCGTCGTGTCCAACAATGAGGTGGAGTACGAGGCAGTGATAGCCAGTCTTGCCCTAGAAAATGAAGTAAGAGCCAGGCATATCGACATCTGCAGTGACTCCCAGCTCGTGGTCAACCAGGTCACCGGCGAGTACGAAGTTCGCGAGCCAACCATGGTCGCCTATCTAGCCAAAGTCAGAGAGGCTCTGTGTGATTTCTAGTCGTACTTCATCAGACAGATCCTGAGATCCGAGAACGCTGAGGCCGATGCCTTGTCCCGGTTAGCCAGCACAAGCGACAACACCATGAGGACAGTGTACATAGAGAATTTGCCTCGGCCTAGCATTCTCGGGGGGCAGAAGAGGTTGCTCCTGTTACACAAGCAGAGCCGAGCTGGATCGATCAGCTTGCGAGCTACCTGCTTCACGGGACCCTCCCTGCAGATCGTAATGCAGCTAGAAGAGTAGAGCGACAGGCGGCCAAATACGTCATACTAGACAAACAGCTGTACCGAAGATCCTACATGCTCCCTATCTGCTCTACCTACGACCCTCAGAAGCCGAGCTTGTTCTCCGTGACACTCTTGAAGGTCTATGTGGTGGACACTTGGGGGCCAGGGCTCTCGCCAAGAAAGCGCTACGACAAGGTTACTACTGGCCAACGATGAAGGCGGATGCGATCGAGCTCGTTAAAAGATGTGACAAGTGTCAAAGGTATGTCAATGTCCACCACCAACCTGCTGCTGACCTAAAGTATCTCACTAGCCCATGGCCCTTCGCGTAGTGGGGAATCAATATCCTTGGACCATTCCCGCCAGCGATAGGACAGAGGAGATTCTTAGTGGTAGCAGTAGACTACTTCACAAAGTGGGTGGAGGCCGAACCTCTTGCAATGATCACAACACGAAGCATCCAAAACTTCTTCTGAAGAAGCATAGTGTGTCGCTTCAGACTCCCCCGAGTACTTATCTCCGACAACGACAAACAATTTGAAGATATTAAGTTTCAAAATTGGTGCAGTCAGATGGGGATACATCAGAATTTCACCTCGGTGGCACACCCCCAAGCAAATGGTCAAGCTGAAGTCACGAACAGGGCCATCCTCCGTGGCCTGAAAGCATGCCTAGCCCGAGCTAAAGGTCTATGGGTAGACGAGCTGCCCAGCGTACTGTGGGCTTATCGAACCACTGTGAAGACCGCCACGGGAGAAACACCCTTCAACCTCACTTACGGCACAGAGGCAATGATCCCAGCTGAGATCGAGGTGCCTACGTTACGCCTGGAAGCATACGTCGAAGAGGCAAATGATGACGAGCTACACACCAACCTCGACCTAGTTGAAGAGGTACGGGATCTCGCATACATCCGGACTGCAGCCTACCAACAGAGAGTGGCTCAGTACTATAATGCCAGAGTCAAGAAGCGGAACTTCGGTGTTGGAGACCTAGTACTTCATAAAGTCATGGTGCCTGAGCTCGGTGTTGGTAAGCTCGAACCAAATTGGGAAGGCCCCTACCGAGTAAAGTGGGTGCTCGGGAAGGGATGTACGAGCCCGAAACCCTAGAAGGAAAACAGGTGCCCTGGGCGCGGAACATCAACAACCTGAGGCGATACTATCTGTAATCGCCTAACTACAGAGCGGACCATAAGTCACTCCCAGAAGTCTAAGGACTAAAAGTGTCGAGCTGCTAAAAGACCTTGGCATTGTATAAGCCCCAGTCGCCTCTTCGGCATGAACAGAATCAAGAAGGGTGGACAACAAGTCGCCCCCAAGGCCTAAGAGCTAAGGTACCCAATAGACGAACTCGTCATTATATAAGTCCAAGTCACCTCCTCAGCATGGGCGCCCAAAACCCAATCGCCTCTTCGGCATGGGCATATAAGTCCTAGTCGCTTCTTTGGCATAGGCAAAATACCTCTAAATTCCTAAGGCATAGACAACTCGGGTGTAAGCCCTATGATGTCTAGCCCACTTCAGCATATAACAACAGGTTGGACCCGTTATAGATAACCGACATTCAAATGAGTAGCACGCGCGCGAGTTACTCCTACTAGTAGCCTAGGAAGACAGTTCGGGGTAATCTACCCTTAGAAAATTTTTATGGTTGGTTATCCTTACTTATTGTCCAGCTCGATAGCTCGGCAATTCAGGTAACCTATACATTTGCCGCCCGGATCGGAAGTTACTCACACTTAGAATATTTTTACACAGAGATTAGACAAAAAGATATATTTCATTGACAAAGTGATTGTAAGTACATAAGACTTCATTTGTGACCCAAGCTCAATAGCTTCGGGGTGTACATTCATGATTCAAAAAAAAACACAAAAAAGAAGAGAAGATTCTTAAGCAGGAGGACTGCCATCCACGTCTGAGGGGTCCAGTACTTCGACCTCGTCATCACTATCCTCCTCTGACGAGTCAGGATCCTCGTTCGTCACATTTGCCACCTATGGAGTCAAGCTTGCCATTGTGATGGCACCGAGGTCGAGATCAGGGAACTTCTGTCGGACCAAATATCTGCAAAGTTTGAACCCAGAGCGGTAGGAGCTCGAACCGTACTCAACCTGAAGAGCGTGGAATTTCGAGGACTCCTTGAAGCTTTCAACGGCCTTAGCTCTCTCCTCTGACCATGCCTCCTTGATGGCGGTCTCGAGGATCTGAGTTCGCTCTTGGACCATGGCTTCAAGGTTCTCAATTTCTCGTTGAAACCGCGCTTTCTCCTCGGTCGTCTTCGCGATCAGCTCCTCTTCCTTCGCGGCCAACGCAGAAATCTGCTCCTTGAGCTTGGCATTCTCCTCGGTCAGCGAGGAGATCCGCCCCTCTAGGTCTAGAATTAGCTGTTTCTGGCACTCAACTCCCTTCATTGCCCGAAGTACCTCACCCCTGACTAAGTCCAGCTCACAATGGAGCTTTCGTGTCTCCACCTTGGCATCCCGAGCCTGCTTCGACGGGATCGCAAACTGACAAGCCAACACATGGAGAGTAGAATTGACCTATCAAAAGAAAGCCGGGGTAAGTAAAAAAACAAAAAAGAGAAAAGAGCGATGCCAAAGGTAGAACACTTACCACCATGCAGTGACTCGAGGCCAGTCCCAGAAGCTGCCTCTGGACCATCTCAGCCCAGCATGCGACCTCGTTCGGAAAGATAGCGTCCCGGCTCTTCTGCACCGCGTAGACATGGTTCGTAATGCTCTCCTCCCCAATAGTAGGAGTGAGCTCTGGCTCGTCGGCAGGCCCTTCTGGCGCAGGTGTATCCTCCAGCTCCTGAGGATGGGCATCCTCTTCGTAGCCCTCCATCACAGCCACCTCAGGGTCCGTGGGTTTAGCCTCTTCCCTTGGGGGCTCGGTGGAGATCGGCTCCACAACCTGGGCCTCGGCTGCTTCAGATGTCGAAGTCTCCTCCCAATGGAGCCTCTTTGCAGCCTTTCGATTCTTCCCCTTCCGAGAACTCATCAGAAGGCTTCTTGCATCAACCTCTAGCATCGTAGATGCAAAAAACAGATAGTTAGTCCAAAAATTTAAAGGGTGCTTTGAAGCAAGTATCTGAAAAGAAACCTACCAGGAGGGCTCAAACCAGCTCGCACCAGCACCTCCTCGGCCAAGAAGCTCTTCATCTCGAAGCTAAGGTCTCTCCAAGAGTTAATCACCGCCCTGGTCTCCGCATCCAAGATAACCCCAGGGTCCTGTGTAGCCACCCTCCTGTGGGTTGGGAAAGACCACGCCTTCGGGTTACGGACGATGAGGTACCATCTTTTCTAGGCCAAAACCTTGTTCGAGCAGCCGAACAGGATTTTGAATCTAAGCCTGGGGGAGATGTAATAACTCTGTCGTACGTCCTTGCGTAGACAAGCTGAGTTTCGCTTGATCGCATAGATCGAGCTAAAGATATCAAGGGATAAGGGTCGGTTATAGGCATGGAACAAGAAAATGTTACCAACTATGTTCCGAATAGAGTTCGGATGAAGTTGGTCGATGGTGATGTTATAGAAACTAACAACTTCTATCAGAAAGGGATGAAGAGGGAAGCGTAGCCCTGTCGTGATCCCAAGGGTACTGACCTAGTGGGAGACTAAAGACTAAGTTATTAGGAAAGCGATACCGAGATGGCAGGTACAACAACTTGTCCGTAGACAGTTTGGAAGGCCCGAACTCATCAGGCTTCCGACCTCGAGAGGAAGTCGGGGCCTCTAACCTGGAGAACAGACCCTCTTCCTGGGCTTCGGTCTCCCCGAACCGAGGCAGCCGAACTTCGGGGTCAGAGGTTCCCTCTGCAGACCGGAGAGGGGAGGCACCCTGCCGTGGGCTGACTTCCCCGGCAAGAACAATAGCGCCCTCCTCGCTAACACTATCTACAAGTCTGTCTATGCTAGAACTCGACATAATTGAAAAACAGGAAAAAGCCAAAGAAGGGAGACTCACCGAAAATAAGGAACGAAGTGGGAAACGAAAAGAAAACCGAGCTGGAAGACTCTGACGTGACCTCGAGAGAGCTCAATCGCAGAATTTGTGCCGAGGAATGAGTCGCGGACCCTCCTATTTATAGCCGCTATGTCCGAAAACTAACGATCGAGATTAAAGCAATCCTATGGCGCTTAGGAAAACCGGCTATGCGACCCCTGAGGGTAAATTCGGTTTAGCGCGTTTTTTGACGTCTGCGGAGTTTATAATTCGTGTGACGTCCGCACGTAAACCAGACGCGACCTGCGTTTTCCTGGCTGAGCTGGCTGGCCGAACAGGTCCAACCCGTGAGTCATCTGACTAGCTGCCCGGTCCTCAGGCCAAATCCACCTGGCTCGTCATGAACTCCCCGCACTAGGTCAGGACCTCTGGCCCGAGGAGTGGGGGGCAATTGATGTAGGGTGCTTTGGCCCGACCTAATAATAAAGGGACACGTGGACACGACCTAACTGACAGAACGACAACTCATCCCGACATACCCAAGTTTGAGATGGATCCAGCTCGGATAACCGAACCACCTCGGGACAAGCCCACCTCGGAGGCGAATCCACCTTGGGACAAGTTCATTCGGGGCACGATTACGTCAAGATCACTTCGGTTATCAGGCACCTCGGCGTTCGTAACAGACCGAACCCAGGTGGCATTAGTTTGGGTACTATTGACCGACCTCCAATTGATGACCCCGAAGATTTCGTCACCGGATTCCCCGTTTCATGGGATCACGCCTCGTAACAGCTGGCCTTATCTCCTCCGACCGATTCTGATGGCATTGATATGCCTTATCGACTGGCATTGTTATCTCCTATCAATTCGGTAATGGGCCTCACCACGGCAATAATCCCAGAACCACTCCGAAAATCCCGCGAGGACTCCAGTATATAAAGACCCCAACCCTTCGGGGGTAGAGGTACGTGCAACTATTGCTTACTAGCTCGCACATTACTGACTTAAGCATCGGAGCGACCTCGCCGGGTAAGCACCCCCGGGTTCTCTAATTCTCTGTGCAAATCTCCACGTTCGTCGTCTACTGGAAGCCAAGTCACCTCCAACTAGGAGCAGTCAGATTGCACACCATCAGATATGCTGGTTTGATCGGATGGATGCTGAGTGACCTTTCGATCAACCGGTTCATCGCCCATTGTATTTAGGATTTGTTTGGAAGGGTTGTTTTAATGAAGTTTTACTTTTACAAATATAAAGCCACATTTTTACAATCAACCCACTCTTTGACTGGACTAGCCGTGGTAGTTGGTTAGCTTTGCTCCAACTACGAGTCGGGAGGGTGTATGAAGTTCGATGACCGTTCTCCTATCATTGTAACGGGGACGTCATTCCCATAGTGCCCGTCAAGGGGCTTGTTTTGGCCTCAACTATCTGTGGTCGGTTAGGTATTTCGTGAGGTTGTTGCGCTGCAACGGTTGGTCAACGTGGAGTTCGGTCGGGCTATGTACGAGCGTTTGGTCGTTTGTTCTTGAACGATTCTTTATTTATTAAATTTGTACAGCCCAGTTGTCATTAGTGCTCGGTGCCGATTGTCATCAGTACAAAATAGTCATGGCACTCCAACTCCTTGGAGTATATCTTTTATGCCTAGTTTCCCCTTTTAAGGGTCATCCCACCTATGATGACAGCAATGACCCTGACTGGTGGTCGGGCTGAGGGCTCATTAGTGTGGTGCAGTTCTCTAGGTTTGTTCTCTTTGATATCGTTGAATCCACGAAGGTATTCACGTCAGACGAGGTCTTCTAGGTGGTGGTGAAGGTCGTGGAAACTTTTAGTGTCGTCATCCTGGTCTCAATGGAAATCGCAATACTTATCTCGATTTCTCTTGTTGCCCTGGGTTTTCATCTTCTCGGGCCACTTTCGGCATTTATATACTTCTATGTGTGCTTCATGAGCGTGTTCAGGTTGGGTGGAGGGTTCTTTTGCAAAGATAAACTGAACATTGAGGAGCACAGCCCACTCATGATGGCGGTCATGGCCACAGACTAGTCAAGAGTCCGAACTTGAAAGGCCTCAGAATTGAAACTCGCCAAGTATTCCCTTAAGGTCTATCATTTCCTTTGTTGTACTTGCATGAGCCTGACTGACGTCTTCCAATGCCTTTGGATGGTGGTGAGTTGCACGAGGAACCGTGTCTCTAGCTACTCCCAAGTGGATATGAACTGCGAAGGAAGGGAGGCGTACCAGGTCCTGGCAACTCCGCGGAGGGTGGTGACAAAGGCCTTGCACATGGGACCTTTTGAGGAGCCTTGCAACATTATTATTGCCTTGAACCCCTCAATGTGGTTGTTGGGGTCTGAGGCTTCATCGTATTTCTCAAACTGAGGGGGTCTCCAACCAGCTGGGAGAAGCTCATCAACGATCTTCCAGCATTATTATTGCCTTGAACCCCTCAATGTGGTTGTTGGGGTCTGAGGCTTCATCGTATTTCTCAAACTGAGGGGGTCTCCAACCGGCTGGGAGAAGCTCATCAACGATCTCCTGGATGAAGACGAGCTCCTTCGCGGGTTGGCTGTAGTGTTGTTCTGAGAGTTGGGCCGTTGGAGGAGCCATGCTCGGTGCTTTTATCCACTAGGTTGCATTCCAATTCGGCCACCCGCTTTATCAGTTCTCTGATCTTAGTGTCTCTAACGGCTAAGACCACATTCATGGAATTCTTTGCTTTTGGGATAGTAGGCCGGTCTCAGACCAAGCTGGATTTTTCTATCGAGGTCAGCGACTGTTGTAGACATTGATCGAGCCATTCTTTCTCTAGTACTCTAATGGAGCGATGGGATCTACTACAGGCATCATGAGCGATTGGCCGGGCTGGGGAGTCAGGTATTCTGGGCGGCTACGGTTACTCGCAGTCGGATTGGGGCCATGCGGACCTGCATGAGGCCTTTTGGGGTCCTCAGTGTGGGGATCGGCTATAGTAGGTGCTTGAGTGGCAGGGCAAGTAACTTGGGGGCGTAAGCTGGTTGGCCCAGCATCTCCATTAGGGCGAGGAATTGTGCGGGGTCGACTATAGTCTGATGCTGGGGCTTCCAAGGCAGATAGCTGCAAAGTGAATGGGATCCCCGAGATGGGGAACGAGCACCAGAGAGGTTGGATGTGTTCTTGGGCATTGTTGCTTTTAGTGCGTGGAAAGGGGTTGGGAAAATTGACTGTTTGTACATTTTCCACAAACAACGCCAATCCGATGTTGTCTGATCCGAGGTGTTCCGAACCGAAGACATAATCAAATAGCCCTACCAATTGTACGAGGCCAAGGTAGAAGGACAAGGCCGCGCATCGAGATCTACAACCAAGGGAAAGGTTAGAGGCCCGAGGAGTTGGATAGGTACTCTGATGCTCCAATCAGTTGGGTAGAGAAAGATGTGGTCGGGCTGAGCAGGATGGAATAATGCTTATTCGAGCTGAAGAGATAGTGCAGAAAGGTATTCAAAGAGTGTTTTGCCAAAAGTCTCTTACCTCGAGCAGGGAATACCTATTTATAGTTTGGTGTATGTGTCCCAAATGGATAGGGCTTATGGGACGGTCGAGATGAGGGCATCTGCCGAGGTCTTTAAGAGGTTTTCTCTTCCTCGGTGGAGTCCACTTCCTTATCTACGCAGAACACTCCTTTTTAGTCATACTTTTCCTTTACATGTGATGTCGACATGGCCCAAAAGAGGGGGTGGACGCGGGGGTAGCCACATGGCTTCCTTGGCCAGCTCAACTATTACCCGAACAGGTAATTTGATGTAAATAACTAAAAGACGATAGGGTGAATAATCTAGGCCATTGCAGCTGGAGGCAGACTCACCTCCAAAGGTATGGAATATAGATGCTGGTGGCTGTATCTAGCTATTATATTTGATTTGTTGTTGGAAGCTTGCTTTCAGAAGAGAAAGAAAAGAAAAGGCAGCAGGCAAAAAGAAAAATAAGTACCAAGGACCGTCATGAACCTATCTGCAATCAGAAGTTTAACTTTGAAAAGAATCTTGAGATGAGTTGGGTCCAAGCCACGAGCCTGCAATAAATACAGTAAGGTTCAGACACTCAAAAAACTGTAGTTTTCATCCTGTTACCTTTCTTTCTATTGGGTATGATCAATGGGCAATATGCTAGTACCCAAATAGCTGTTAAGGAAATGGGTAGCTGACAAGGAATTGAAGGTGTAGTTGAGGAATGACTATTGCCCCCAATATATAAAACAATACATAACTACTCCAACCTGGCTCTCTCTCTCTCTCACCTTTATTAATTATTTCATATTGGCAAGCCTTAACAAATAAAGTTGGGTCACCAAAATAATGCTCAAACACCTACTCGCTCATGTCTGTGAGTGCAAAGTGGAACAATCAAAGCATTCCTCACTAGTCTGCAATCATCTACTTTGGTCAGTTTACCTATTAAAAGCTCGTGATGACTGATGACACTTCTGTACCCCGTGCCCATGTTAGTTATGATACATCATAGATGTGGTGCCACTTCTCGTACTTGACCCTAACCCTGTGAAGAGAACCAGGCCACCTCAACTGATTAAATTTGCATTTCTCATTTCAGGGTATATGTACATGTCGATCAAATACAGAAACCCACACCATTTTTATTGGAGAGTACCAGCACCACAACCTAATTAAACTTCATCTCTATAATGAATGCCTCTCTGGTGTCACTTTGAGTAAAGGGGAGTGGGAATTAGTTAGATTGAATTCCTGTCTCCTGATCAGCAAGTATTAATGCACAGAGCCAAATTGGAACCAACCTGTCTACTAAATGCGTAGTACCAATATAAACTTAATTTGGACAGAGAGCTAGAGACCTTAATTACTGATCAATGCATGCTTGGATATACCGGATTCATTGGATACCCCTTTGACAGCCTATCGTTCAAGTTTGCAATTAATTAAAAGCATATGATCGGTAGGGTTCTCGACAGGAAGACCACTTGGAATTGAGGACTGAGGAGGTTTGCTTTTGCTTAGTACACGATGTAATTGTAAACATGCATCTGCATCAGCAAGTCGTACTGTTTAGTTACTTCAGACAATCCCTCAGTAAGTTGTTTAAGTTACTTGATCAGACTTCATCAGTACTGGCACTGCCAACCCAGCAGGAGGCTACCAGCAGATTGCATTGTTGCAATGTTATAACCATGCATTATTATATAGGATATGATTATGTCACAGATTTGTTTCATCTGTTTCTTGCAATGTTTTAACATGAAAACTTTCAGGGAGAAATTCAGGTTTTGGGTTGGTTTGTATATATATTGGGATCAATTGGTTTCAGCCTTTCAGGTCTTGAATCTTTTGATCAGCTTCAGAGTTCAAACTATATATGCATCTTCTGATCAGTCTGAGCTATATATATTTTCTCAGGCCGATCGACCACCGGAAACAAGTAAAACAGAGGGCCTGTAGTGCATCCTTTACTGATGATTTGGAAGATAATCTTCACATAACACAGTTGGGAATTGGGATTCATGGATGAATTTGGATCATGGGTAGTTGATATATATATATAATATATATATTGAAGCATTTAAGAGGGTCTGTGCTAGTGACATACAAATGGGCCACTAGACTGACGAGGTGCCAGGTTGCTTGGATTTTAATTTTTGATCAAAGTACAACGTACACGTGAGATTTCTAAAGTGACTTTATGTAGAGATCACAGGTGGATGATATTTATAGATACGTGATGATCCAGTCTCCAGACATGCCTTGTGCTTCTGATCACTTCTCACTTCTCATTTTCTCATCTGGGTTGAAAACTACAGTACTAGTTACTCAGCTAGTACCAGTAGTAGTTAGTAGTGGAGCTTCACTAATTCTATTGTAATCTATGTTGGCCAAATAAAAAAAACTTTCACGTACATTCTGGTCTGGTCTTCAACCGATCGATTTGTTCATGAATTCGGGCGTGTGTAATATCTTTCTGTCCGAAAGGAAAAACGATACAGATCATTTACAAGAGTTTGGAGTTGTTGCGCAGGGAGAAATATATACAACACAAGAATAATCTAAGAATTTAAGCAAATCATTCTCATCCTGTTTACGGCTCACCGGGACTGATGACTGATCAATTAACCTCAGCAATTCCGAGAAACTTAACATCTGATAACCGATTGAAATGACAACGTATCCCCAACATTCTCCGCTCCAAGTCTTCCCCCTTCATCTCTCTCAGGAAAAGAAGGCGAGAGAATAAAGAGAAATTAAAATTGAAAAATAAATCAGATATGCATAGATTAATACTAGCTGGGCAATACAGAAGCAAACGAAAATAAAGTCTCTCATGTGAACAAGGAGATACTATCATGGTTGAAAAACCAGGTTTCGACTCAGTCGAGTCATGGAGACTGGGAGAGGTTTGAATTTTGATGACGCTCGGACCAAGTCAGAACTCAGAACATGAAACAATGACTTACGGGGATTCGATGCTCATCGGTCGCATCGTCGATCTTAATGTAGTACAACTAGCTCATTACGAAGTAGAGGAGGGTGCAAGGCTCAGATGTAGATCAACTCCAACTTCCACCTCCGGCATTTTCTCGGAAAACTGAGTTATCGATAGAGCAGGGCGTGGACGAACGTCGGGATCCACAGGAAATTGAGGTGGGCGAGAGACGTAAAGCCAAGAAGGAAGCCGAGGAGAAGATAACGATGACAGCATCGGTGGTGGTGATGCATAGTACTCGGTCGGAGAGTGGAGTTGAGCAGCTGCACCGATGCCCAAAGGCAAACCTGAGTATAAGAAGGGTCCTGACCGCACTGCGTGGGGATTAAGAAGCGGGGAGACTGCGGCTGAGAACCGCCGACTGCTTTGGAATTGGGCTCGCTTTGCTCGTTGCCTCTCCTTCTTATGAGCGTTTTGATGGCCTCCGAGTGCTTGAGAATTCCCGAATTCCCGTCCACAGTACTGACACTCGAATTTTCTACTGTTTTGTATAGTAGCGGGGACTTCATCGCTCTCCGTCACCTCAAAACCAAATAGCTTCAGTACTGAAGCGGATCTCCGATCCGATATGTCGTCGGAATTACCATCTTCTGACGACGGCTTCATCGGAACTGGGATTTCGGGATCTGCCATAAGACAGACTTAGAGAGAATGAAAGGGGAGAGGAAAGGGTTTGTACTTGCAGTAGGCCAGACTTGTTGAAGACAAGCAAACAGATCTTCCTTGTGATATGTGGGAAGTGGGAACTAATAATTGTTTGTGGTGTTTATTTATAGGGAATATATATTAAATTGAATTTCTTTCCTCGGTTGAATTACCAAAATATCCTCAAAGTGCGCCAAGCCAAAGTGGACAAAATTAAAAGCTGTTCGTTTCATCTACTTGGGTATTAATTAGTTCTTGCAAAGGGTGATTTTGATGGTGATAGATTTGTTTACGTGGCAGTCAGTCGCCGGTGCCAGCCAGTGGGAGGGACTGTAGTGTTAGTCAGTTGTTGTAGAGCTTTAACAGGAGAGAGAGAGAGAGAGAGTCTACGCTGGATAATTCTAAAGGAAACTCCAATAAAGCCAAGCGTGATGATATTTTATTTGGGATCCATTTGGTTTGCTATTAAAATTAAAAATCAGAATCAAAATCTCTATTTTCATTTTCAAGGGAGGAAATGGCAATGAAATTCTGTTTCTGCACAACCAAACAATTAGAATCAGAATGAATCATTTTGATTCCAATTCCAAATTCTTATTCTACAAACCAAACGGGCCCTTAATATATACCCATTCCCATTCCACCCAACCAAATAGTTGGAATGAGAATGATTCATTCTAATTCTGATCTCAGACCTTATTCCCACAAACCAAACAGGCCCTTAATGCAGACACTTTGGTCAATAAAACTGCATGATGTTTTGTCCGGTTTGCCTTGGTATATTAAAGAAGTGAAGGAGAAATTAATAAACTTGGAATAGTTATTAGCACAAATCCAAGGTCAGGTCATTAATGTAATTAAGAGGTGATTCACTGATTCTGGATCTATATTTGGTTGTATACACGACTAGGAGCGAGAAAATGGATCCCCGATAATCCGAGAAAGGTAGAGCATTTGTGAGTACGTGTGGTGTGGATGCCGATTCCCTGCATATTACCGCACCACCTGTGGAAAGCTCCCTTTTTTCTACTTTTGGAAAAAGAAATCCATCATTCCATCTTAATTCACATACAATATAGCTGCAAAGCAATAAACAAAACAAATAATAAAATAGTAGTTGGTTTATGGGCCGTTTTGATAATAGCTGAATTGTGCATATGGTTTATTAATTTGTCTTATAGTACTGAGGTTGTGAATTCCTTATTAATGATTTGATTTGAATTCAATTACTTTATTGATGAAAAGATAAAGCATAAAATCATTCAATTCAGTCACTACATCATTACCAAACGGCACCTGTGAACATTTATTTACATTAGATTGGAATATCTTGGGTTGAGGATTTGAAGAAGATATGTGGCTTGAGCATTTACATTAACTTTTTCTTTTTTGTCAGCAACTCAATTATAGGGTCACCCAACCTAATTCAACCCTGGACCCTATTTATTTTTATTTTAAAAACCCAAAGTCTCTTGCACATGGCATCTAACCATACATTAAGAATATCCTAGTCTGTATATGTTGAAATTATAGGGAGATGTTCTTACTATGCGGGCCGAATGAGCAGGGGATGGAGATAAGGGGACCAAGGGAACCATGGTCCGTCCTATGCCTTAGAATCTCAATGAATAATTCCCATTCATATGTTTATTTGCTTCTCCTCTCCCTCTGGTTGGCCCCCTCCCATGCCCCATGCATGTTTAACCC